>JAVRXN010000011.1:44794200-45394200 GCA_033556935.1 Timema podura | reverse complement strand
ACCTGGACACTGGAAACAAGCCTGGAACCTTTGAGCCCCAATGCTTTACCAATGAGTCATCATGATTCGTCTCTCATATCCAAGGCCATAATATTTCACAGGTTTGTATTGTGTCTAGCTGTGGTAATTAGTGAAAGTATCGGTCACGCAGAACATTCCACAATCACAGACCACGGTGACTCGTAGCTGGCTTTAATGCTGCCGAGCAATTAATTTAATTCATGTGTATCAGAAACTGATAAATTATGATTGTTCACAGGATCAGTCCTGATAGCTGAATCAAATAATATTAGGTAATAGATGATAGCTTAGAAACGGGAATCAAAACCGGGACCTTTGGCATTGGGCACCAATGTTATACTATGGACTATAGAGCAATGGTTCTCAAGATTTTGTTCACGGCACACTATTCTATGACGCAAGTCCTCGTGGCACACTCAGCGTGTAATTTGACACCACGGGAGACTTGGATATGCGCATGCATGAACAGAAAATACGTGTATGTTTATCATGTATTGGACCATGAACTAAACATTTGTGTAAGAAACGACAAACTTATCATTAATTACTCAACCGTTGGTGAACTGGTGGTCAAGGGGTAAGGCGTCAGACTTCTGTGCTGAGGTCCGAGGTTCAATCCTCGGTCCCAGCACAGATTTATCTGATTGCCAAACACTTCCTTCACCTCTGAAAATACGTGAATTAATTACAATTTGTGAATGTTTGGACTGCCAGGCCTGCACCATGGTTCGGATATCACGTTAAACTGTAGGTCCTCCATTTCATCTCACAATCACCCTACCATTACACGTTAGTGTAAGTGCGTATAACCCGAACGGATAGTAAGACGCGCTGCTAATAATAATATTAATAATTACTCAACCATTTATCGTGAGCCATTAAATTATCTGGAAAGTCTAATATATTAAAGCTCCTAACACATTTTTCTTTTCTTTCTTTTTACACCGAATTTGGTTTATACGATTATGCACTAAATGCGCTAATGTGTTAGGTATGACAAAGTTTAATTTTGAGAAAGTATACCCGCATTTTCGTGGAGAGAGAGAGAGAGAGAGAGAGAGAGAGAGAGAGAGAGAGAGAGAGAGAGAGAGAGAGAGTAGAAAACTATTTTTGAAAAACTTTCAGAACACCTGATCGAGATTCGAACCTTGTTCTCCCCTTCATTGACAGTATAGTATAGTGCGAAAGTAGCGCGTTAGACCATGCGGCCACCTGAGTGGGATTTATTGCCTTTTAAAATTTATAATATAATGAAATTACATTTAATTATTTTTTTGTATCATAAGCAACATAACGTCGGGAATTTCACCGCACACCTAGCGAATTTAGCGGCACACCTTTTGAGGACCATTGCACTAGAACCATCTTGATTGGCATTACATCCAGGGCCATAGTTCACTGGTTGTTGTGTTGATTCTAAACTGTGGGGACTGTTCTATATAAATGATTCGCTCGATCGCGAGTGGTCTTGACGTTACATCAGAATTGCGCGACGGAACTTGTTTTCGCCACGCCGCGCCGTAGAGCTTATGTTCATTCGGAGCAGCATGGCGGTGTAATGGAAAGTGAACCGGCTCGATATGGCCTTCCTAAAGTGGGGGCTCTGACCTATATCTTCGTGATCGTTGGCCCAACACTACTTAGCATCTCTGAAAGGAGGTTATGTATTCAAATACTGGTTCAGGACTTCAAGTTGATATTTATCAGGTAAAGATGAAGGTCTGGGAGTTCCTTTAAATCAGGACACTAACCCGAGACTGCTAGGTTGGGGTAGTATTTATAGCGAGTTCAGGGCAGTATTTCTTCAGTTTCTATATCAAAAACATCTTTTTAAACTAAATAAAATATCGATTCAATAATTTGATTTTCTACACATAGTAATCTCAACAGTTCTTTTTTATATATAGCTGCGCGTCTTAATTACCCGTTTGGATTATACACTTATGTACTTATTACGCTAATTGTTTTAGTAACTAGGAAGGCTATAGTTAGAGGAAGTGTACATGAATCTGCGTGGAGGGGGAGTGGGAAACAATTTTGGATATATATATATGTATACAGTGCTTAACGTCAGACGGAACGCGGTGGAACGGCGTTCCGGTACATCTATTAAGGCAAACACGAAATTCAGAAAATATCTCTTTAGAAAGACGTGATTAGCAAATCAACTACATACATAAGCGCGGTGTCTTATTTAAAAATTAGCTACTTACGTGAACAATAGCTTATGTGCCCAATAATTACAGATACGTTCTCTAACACGCAGTATTTTTTTCTCTCATCACAAGGTGTATCACTGAATAAAAATTACATATGCAAACTTCATAGTAGATCTTGGCTTAATGTGTGATGCGTTACAGGAACTATCTGAGTTGAGCGAGGCTTTGCAACGTCGAAATGTTGGCCTAGGCTTTGCAAAATAAAAAATTGAAATTAGCAGTCTTTGTATTTGAAAGTAGAAAATCAGTACCAGGTACTTATCACACTACGGCCCTAAAAGCAATACAACATTTTAATTTTGTGGGAGTTACTCTTCAAAAAAGGGAAGGACGCAATAGTAATGATCCTTTAGATCCTGAGAAGTTCTATGAAGCATTGAAACAATCAAATGAAAAGAGACTGCTGGGTGAACAAGATTTGGAGATTGTTAACTTGATAAAAGTAATAGATAATTAAAACTGGCCCAAAAATGTTCAAATAACTTATGGGAAAAATGAAAGAAAGAAATTCGCTGCCAAGTTCAAACTCGATGAAAGACAATTAATTTCGAGTTTCCGGGAATATGTATATAGTAAGATATTTCCGGACAGTCTTGTTGTATTAAAGAATATAATTAAGTCGGTTGCTATATCTTAAAGTGAATACAAGAGGAATCCCAGATGCATTTGACTATGACATCACTAAGAACATCTTTTAAGACAACAACCGTATCTGGTCTTTTATTTATAAAAATGATTGGACCCCCTCTTCGTTTATTTAATCCCTCCAAGTATGTTGACTTGTGTCTTGTTTCAGGACGGCATTCTACCATAGACACACAGAGTAAGGAGAAAAATACAGAAAGATTGTGGAGTTGCTTCTAAAATGGACAGTCATTTTTTTTCTAATTATGAATATAATAATGTTTGTGTATTTTTAATTCAAAATAAATCTGTAAAAATTAAAACTATTTGTTTTGTGTAATTTATTAATTTAAATTTCTAATCGCTCCTATAATTCCCGTTTGTATAGTAAATCTAGTAGTAAAAAAAAAAAAAAAATCAAAACTATACTAAACATCTGATGAGCATTAGCATTAAATTTAATTGAAAAACAATAAGACATAATCACATTATGATACATTTTAAAACAATTTCTTTTGTTTTTAGAAGAAAAATGTCTTGAAAACACGTATTTTGAAGCTTAAACTAAAAAAAAATCTTGGGGCCCCCCACAACCACGGTAGTGCGTTCTTGTACCTAAAATTTGAGAAATAAACCACTGTATATATATATATATATATATATTACATATATTATACATACGTTTATGATATATATGATATATTATATATTTGATATATGATATATTATATATTGATATATATATGAATTGTTGAGACAAATATATGTAGAGAACTAAGCAAAACAAAGTAATGTTTTATTTATTATTTTCAAAATATTTTAGTTCTTAAATTAAAAAATAAACCTAGCTCGAGTTGCCTTCCATCCTATTTCAAATGTTTGAAATAACTAGGTGTAGTAAATATGTTTTGTTTATTATTATGTCTTAATACCGGTTCAAGATATACGCAGATGATAACTACTCCAAAACGGTAGGGGTAGGGATGGGTCATGAAGCATTTTAGAAGTAATCTACTCATATTTGTGTGGAAAAAAAAATGGGAGACCATTTAGTAAATATCACCTACAATATCCCTGACCAAATGTCTAGCCCCAACAAGCCAGTCTAACACTAGAGTGACGCCTTTAGCCATTCGGCCACGGAAGCAGGAAGTAAAATTTTTCCGCAATTGATTCTAACAATTTTTTTTTTCTTGAGGCTCTATATAAATTTAATATTATCTGTTGGTAGCGTGGCTGCCTACTTAATCTAGGGTCACGAGTCTGATTATTTGCATGGCCAAATACTTATCATTGTTTAAATTGGTGCTTCCACTTTTTCGCTTGTGAAAATATAACATTGCTCTAAGAATGGATTAGTTTGTAAGACGTGTACTAATATGATGTCATATCAGGAAACCCATGTTAAATGCACCAAATTTTCTTTAAAAGAAGCTTGTATAAAAATTTATAATAGGCCTACTAAACTGTACGCGGAACAATTTAACTATTCATCTGGCAGGCTTTACGGACGCGAATAGGTCTACCCTTCCTTGTTTGTCATCGAATTTCCCGGGTTCGGGATATTCTAACCTCAAACGCCTCGGCTTTAAACGCGTTCGGCTAGTAAAACCCAGCATCGATTAACCTACTTTTTTACTTTGTGATGGCGAAACCTGCAAATCAAATGACCTTGGCTTTTAAATGATTTGTATCGTTTTATACACCATTATGGCTAACCTACCAACACAACACGATAACAAATCTTAACCCAAATCAGATTTGTCATGGACAAAGTCTTCATTCCTTCTTCCTCCACCACCACAGTAAAAAAAAAAGTATCCTCTAAGGCTGTATTTTAAATTATTGGTTCTGACCGGCATTTTAAAACAAGTGGCCCCCTCCTCTTCCATGATTCAAAAGTATAACACTTAACGCCTTAAAATATACAGGCTGTTTCTGGGTTAGACGGCTAAGCTTTGAGAATTTGATAGTGGATCAAAACACTAAGTTGAAATGTATTTTGAAGATTTGCTAGTTTTAGCTTTATTTTCGCGAAAACAGAGAAAAACTAAATCAAAACAAAATAGATAGCTATTAAATTAATATCTCATTTATTTATTTTGTTCAAATTGACGGCCTCCAGACTGGAGACAAGCATTGCACCTGTCAATGACAGAACGAGTAGTTGACTGACATTGTGCGACTGTTGTTTCTTGGAAGGCTTGCGTCATCCTTTGTCGTGATGATTGAAGGTCATTAACAGGCACTTTTTGTTTGAAATCTCCCATATAAAAAAGTTTAGTGGTGTTAGATTGGGTGAATACAGAGGCTAAGCCACAGGTCCAGCACGACCGATCCATCTTCCAGGAAAATCAATATTAAGCCATTGCCGAGGACCTTTACAAGAAAACGTGTTTTTATTTAGTTTTTTTTACTGTCTACGCGAAAGGGAAGCTAAAACTATATAATCTTCAAAATATATTTTGGGTTAGTTTTTTGATCCACTACCACTTCCTTAAGTTCAGCAGTTTAACGCGGGAACACCCTGTATATAATTTACAAGGGTAATGTATATAACATACATATTTACTGTTCTGAAATAATATTTTATAATAAATAAGAGACATATGAATGGAAAGAGTATGAGGAGTCAGCTCAAAGCACATATGGCTGGAATCCAAGACCAAAACTCACGTCAACATATATATATATATAAGATGAGATTGACGTCATCGTGCACGTGCATTGCACTGCTGGTAGCTAACATATTTATTGCTTAGTATTATTATATAACAGCCATTTAAGGATTATTGTAGTCATTGAATTAATGATGCAGACCAGTGGTTTTCGAACTGTGGTACGCGTTTCTTCAGGGGTACGCAAACAGTTCTCAAGGGTAAGTTAGCAAAATTACAAGAAAACAAAACGTAGCGGAAAAAACAAACGTGGTGGAGAATTTCCGATCCAAAAAGGGGCCGTTTTCTCTTTTAATTACTTGACATCTGGCATTTGACCTGTCATGTGGGTAAATTTTCTCATGAGGTTACATTAAACTTTTATCATGACAATGGGGTACAATCTAAACTAAGTTTGAGAACCACTGCTATGGATTAAAATCATCAGATTATATTCCAAGGTGCACCAGCAATAAATAAAGTTTTTTTAAGTTTTAGAAACTAATCAATAAAGTACCTAAATAACTTAGAAGCTCTATGGTGTGAGCCCACAAGCGAGTTGTACTGACCAAGCGGCCGCCACTGCTAAAAAATGATTGTGCCAAGATTTGAAGAGAGAGGTTGTCATGTGGTCAGCACAACAAGCCCTCCAGCCGTAAATCCAACTTTTTTAAACTGGAGCTGCTAGTTCTTTATTCAAGTAGCTCCTCATTTGTACTCATGAGGCTGATCTTGATCTCATTTCAGACCCACTGCTTCACATATAAATTTTGAAAGCACCAGGGATCAAACCCGGGACCTCTCTATCTGTAGCCAGTAGATCTGATTACTAAACCATGAAGGCGGGCAAAACTAGTGAAATAGGGGGGCTATAATTATTTTTCACATATTCTAAAATCTCTTTCAGTAATAACAATTTATTTGTAACACCAGAATAGGTTATTTAATCCAAATAATATTTTTGATATTTTTTAAGTTGTCATTATTTCCCTTTCAGTAATTTCTAACACAACACACCAAGGTTTGGCTGTGATATCCTAAGTATATTAGACACGGTTACATATTATTATGGTTTAATAATCTACTCTTAAATATCCAGATGGAACTTGTCAATCCAGCACACCTGAAGCAAATATATAATTTTATTAAAACCCTCTAAATTCTAAACCATAGTCAGATTTTTGTAAGGAGAATCTTTAAGAAAATACAAAATTTGTGTTGTGCTCAATAATGATAACATCTAACAATAAAATTAATTTGGAGGAGGGCCACTGCTTTAACAAATTACTTCTACTGTACATGACTTGTGAAGTTGGTTCAGTTCCAGTGTTCATTGCCATTTTTCAAATTTATATTTTTTTTAACCCCACATCTTACTACCTGTTCACGTTATACGGTCATGTATTAATTACACTATTGTTTTTAGGGATTAGAAAGATTATATTCAGAGGTGTACCCACATTTGCATGGAGGGAGAGTGGAAAACCATTTTGTAAAGTACACCCGACCGAGGTTAGAACCTCGATTTCTCCGTCATCGGCAATTTAGTCTATTGCGAGAGTAGCACCTTAGACCATGTAGCCAATGAAGCAGGTTTTACGAATTCATTATTGGTGCTCCTTTATAGGAATATATAATATCTCTCAAAAATGATATCTACAGATGAAATACGTGAAAATAAATCTAGTAATTTAAGGCTACTCTCAATAAAATTGTACTCAATCATCAATGTATATAATATTATTGTGGCACATATAACAAGCCGTTATATTAAAGGTGGAATTAAAACTTCTTTAAAAATGTAATCACTCACCAAAAATTATAGCTCTAATAAAATGATTAATATACTTTACTTACGCTAATTAACATAGTTTCATTAACATAGTTATGTGATATAAAATTAAATACCCCCATTTTACTTCCTATCAACAAATCGGAGATAAAGTATTCTAATCTTCAAAAAATCGAACTGGAAATTTTGATAAATGTCGACATTTCATGACCCCTTGAAACAAAAAAGAAGTTGTTTTCGCGATGGCGTCCGCTCATCCGTGTGTCAGTCTGTACCTCAAGCTAGAGCCGAAACTATCTTACTGATTGTGCTAAAACTTGATATCTCGGGTTATCATAAAGTCCCCACGAGGAATTTTTGGAATTATATCTCAATCCCAAATTTAAGGGTAATTTTACTAAAGAGAAAAAATTTTTTTTTTCAAAACTCGCGTTAACAATTTTATATCTATATATTATTTATCATTATAAACAATATGGGGATTCTCATTTTCTCATTAAATTGACTTTAGGGTAGCTTATATAGTGGTAGTTTTCCAATTTTCACCATTTCTCTTCAACTATAAATTACTTATCATTGTAAAGTTGTAGTAATATTAAAGATAACAATCTATTGTTTGAAATATATTTTATATAAAACCAATTATTTCTGAGCTATTAGACATACTTTTTTAATCCAGGTCTTTGGTGGACAACTCTTTTCTCAATTTCTCTGTAACAGTATTCCTAGTTCCTAATGCCATAGAATAAGCTGCAGTGTATATTATTTCATTTATGATTATTGGTCTACAACAATGTAAAGACCTACAAATTCGTTTCACAATTAACCATACGAGATTTTAGTAAATGTCAATTTTAAGAAAAAAACGGAAGAAAGTCTGTTTGGTGCTCTATACCATTTATTTTTGTGCTATTATACAATTAATGTACTTTTATTATATTCATGTTATTGTGTCATTTATTACGTGTTCCCAAAGCTTACAAACTAAAGCTAGATCTATAAGTCTCCAAATTAGATCTAATAAAATTGCATAGTAATAATTAATGTTGATTAATTGACAACACTGATGCTGACGCGTACCGCATTACACTGACCAACCCATTACAATCGCCAAAGAGATTGAAAGTGAAAGGAGGACAGAAGTAATTCAAATCGTTTTTGAGGTAACAGGTCCGTGAATTATCCGTCTGTCTTCTTTATAGTTACTATTCAATGCTACTTCTAGACGTCATACCGAAATTCAAGATTTGGTTCAAGGTGAAGTAAGTATTGGTTAAAAATCTATGATAATATAATTAAATTATAATAAAATACACCGGATATAAAAAGGTCAAAGAACAGTCTATCTTTCAAAAATATTGTTTAGGTTAATTTAACACGAGATTATGGAAGAGTGTATATTATCAGCACATGACTTAGAAAGCAAGGTCTCAGGTTAGATTTCCGTATCCAGGTGTCAT
This sequence comes from Timema podura, assembly GCA_033556935.1. Classification (NCBI taxonomy): domain Eukaryota; kingdom Metazoa; phylum Arthropoda; class Insecta; order Phasmatodea; family Timematidae; genus Timema; species Timema podura. The sequence continues at coordinate 45,385,427 of JAVRXN010000011.1, read as the reverse complement.
TTTTCCACTAATTTAAATTAAGTGAAATATGGTCTCCTCCACATGTACATTCCCGTAACTACAATGATTTGTAGCCTGAGCATTGATATTCATGGACATGTCTCTTTAATTATTATCTAGTATCGCATTATTGGCAGTATAACAGCCCTACAGAGTCGCAGATGGCTGTGGTATCTGATAGTTCGCAATACTATTGTTCGTTCATATGAAGCTGATGATTCCCAAACGTCCATCACAGACTCTGCCTCAAACTATGGGGGAAGAATAACCCTGAGGGTGGGACGAATGCTGGATAACTTAGTGGTAGAACTAGCACGTTAGGCCAAAGGTCCAATATTTGACTCCCGTTTACAGGTGGCATTTATCAACTAATTTATATTAATTTAAATTAAATATTGTATAAGACTTATAAGATAACATAATGCATTGATGTACACCTCTAAAAGTCAGATTTATCAAATAGTTTCGGTATTATGAAAATAAAAGATAAAAAATGTAATAACTATTTTTAATGGGTCTTAGGTAAGTTTTTATTTAAATACTTAATATCAAACTTGGTTTAGGAATACAATCCTTTGATTGTAGTACCCTGACATAATTTTGTTACTGCTGTCCATAATAACGTGCCAGGATTATCAACAGATTTCAAAAAGGTTTCATAGTAATATTTTCCGCTTAAAAGGTATTATAAGGGATAAAAACATATTTATAAAAATGTTTAGATATGTAAAATTTAAGTTAAATTTTAAATTGTGACACAGTTTTTGAAAAGTGGTTTCTAAGTGAGTATATACAGTATATATTAAAAAAAATTAATATCATCCAATTTTTCCACAAGTTAGTATACAAATTTGTCGGAGGATTTCCAAATATATTTGGAAATGTTTGGTACTCAAAAAGTATTATGAAAAAAAGTTGACGTGATATGATTAAAAATTGTTTAAAATTATGGCTTAAGCGTGAAGCTTAATGTTATTAACATGGGAAATAATTTTTTTAAATTGGACCTTATCCTATTTAAGAGCTTAGAAAATATTTTGCTGTAGTATTTTTCACCAATTTTAGCACATACATGTAGTGCTTCAATAGTATATAATTATCCTATGAATAAGTTTTATTAAAATGGAGTAGAAGGGAACGTGGGTTTTGGTCAGTAATTTTGAAGATTTAAAACAAATAACTTCTTTGGATAAAAAATGTAGAATGTGGCTTGTATAGCTTTATCCAGTTTAAATCTCTATCTATTATGGTAAACGCAAAAGTTCTTGATCATTTGTTAGGAAATATTGCTATTTGAACCGAAACATTTTAAAATAAGATGAACAGTACTGTTTAAATTTCGAGATACCCATTGCAAATATTCAAGAAATATTGAGATAACTTTAAGTAGAAAGTTAAACTAAGCAGAATAAATTAAATCAATATTGTGTTCATTATGGGAAAAATCCTTTTTTGCTATAAAATGAAAAAAAAATACTAGTCTTAGCTCGTATCCCCTTACCTCTAAGCCTATTTTTAACCTCCCAAAGATGTCCACAATTTGGAAAATATTAGATTAACTATAACTAATTATAAAACCAAAAACCAATCATTTATTTGAGTAAAATTTTAATATTATAAAACAAAAGATTGATATTTGAATACAAGTTATGTCATTTGTAGTAAGATTAGACAGCATCAAAAATGATTTTAATATATTTTCTTGACCAAATTTGCTAATCGAATACTTAAATTGTTATTGGCACTCTGTTAAATAATGACGAGCAACCTTAAAAATAACTAAACACATGTTATCTAATTCAGTGAGTGAGAGGTGGTATTTTTATGTTATAAAAATTGTATTATACATTCTTTCACCAAACAAAAAAACTAGCTATGCCAAGGGTGTTAAGTGCTGCTTTTGAATTAAACTTGAGGACATCAATCAAGGAAGAAAGATAGGGTTAGAGTGGTTAAGATTTTTTTTTGTTCTGCCTCTTATTACCTGTCCATACTAGATAGAAGCTTTTAACAACAAGAATAGGCTAGTGAGAAAGAATGTCAAATTTTTACTAGATATAACCACATTTTATTTCAAGGAAAGTGAATGATCACTAGAAAAAATTAACCCTCAGTAACCTGGCTAGGATTTGAACCCTGATTTTCCCGCCACTTAGAGCTTGAGAGTTACCTTTCTCACATGCACTGTAAGGCCCATATCCACTGATAAACCATACTGGTTAAATGTTTAAAAACCAACAGTTAGCATTAATCGGTGTTAGGTGTATTTTCCATTACTAAATTAACGCTACTACTTTCCTATTAAGTCTACTATGTTATTTTACAAACAAAATGTAATGGGTCTACCTGTTAATTTATTTAAATACATATTAGTGAAACTGTAAATTATATAATTAATGGGCACTCTCTGAACATAGAGTAGTATTTCACACGACTTACAAACCAAACTAAACAAGGATTTTAAGCAAACCCTTAGAATTAAACCTTTAAAGCTATGATCAAGAATTTGGATATTTAGATACAAGAACCAATTTATACATAAATAGTAAATTATTATAAGCACCACCCGAGGATAAATCCAAGTCTTCTTGATCCATAATTTACTTCTATATTAATCCACCCAATGAGATTTGTAAACTCTACTACAATGGGATTGCGGTTAGAGGTTAGTTTGAAAATATATAAGCTAAAGTTTTCTGCTTTCAATATTGACAACATTCAATTATATTATGTTTATTATTTTAACAACTTTAGTAATATTTATAAAAATATACAGCTTTAGATTTGATGAATGAATAGGTCAGTTTTGATATATATATATATATCATCAATACATATAAAATATTATTATTAATATAGTAAAATTGTTATCATTGTATACCACAAGATAATGTGCTTATATTTTCCATAAGTTTTCTTCCTACCGGAATCCTACTATAGCTTTAGTGTATGTAAGATTCCTACATCCATTCCCCGTTTCTACTCTAGTCAACTTGATATAATACTCACGTAAGCTATAAGAACGGTGACTGGGTGCGTCCCATTCTTCTCCGTCGAGTCTGCCAAGCTTATAATCATAATAACCATGTGTCTCCTGTGCTTCACCAATCTTAACACTACATGAATCTTCATTAGCAACCTTACTTAAACTACCACCAACAAGTTGACACTCCACAAAACACCCTTCCTCCACAACACAAACTGTGACGTAGAACAACACCCATACTAAACGCGCCAACTCAAAATGAGCGCTCATTTTTGTCAGCAATGAGTTGTTAAGTTACACCGGTTTCTAACAAACTAGATTTGTACTCTTTGGTTGATGGTCTGGCAATCGTCTGGTCCCAAAATTGGTGGAAGTTGAGCAAAGGGTGTATCTTGACATTCTTGACTAACAGCTAATGTAAGCACTGATCAGAGTTTCTCCATGGGTGTATTTGAATATTCATGTGAAATATTTGTCAGGAAGAACAATGAAAGATGATTTCACTTCAATGGGTGGGACTCATTGATAACATTGATGTATTGTTTCAGGGAATGCCATCTATTTGTTGACAGTATGTGTATTAGGCAAGAAAGTTGCTTGAATATGTATGAAGCTAGTATCTCTATATGTTTGGTAAATTATCAAGTCTGGTAATCGTTTGAATAAAATACACTTTCTTAAATAGGATGATAAAATCAAAAACCTTTTTTTAAAGTTTTCACAATCTAAACTAGTTAAAATAGAATCCAAAATATGTATGTGTTTTATGACATAAATAGTCGAATTATTAATTTTTAAAGATTCTAACAACGTTTTAATTATCATGTATTAAAATTGAAAGTTTAATATTAAGAAAAATATGGTAAAACAAATACACATTCACTAATAATTATATCTTCATTATTTTGATAACGTTCTATTTAATTGTTTAAAAATGGATCAACACTAAAAAAATTGAATTTTAAACATAAAAAAAAAGTGATCAACCAGATATCACACTTATCCCTATTATTTATTTAAAATATAATTTGAAATAACGTCGTACATTCTGTAGATCATCCTTTGTTTGGCACAATTTGAACCTTTTAATTAATCACTATAATATATTGTCTGCTTGACGATTTGACATGTTTGAATGTACTGTACATAATTATATATTTGATAAAGTCCCGCCCCCTAAATGAGCCACACGCGCCGTTCGCACAAGACTTGTTCACGTCATATGTCGTGAGTTCGACGCACCACGGAGGTTTGAGCCGATCTGAAAGTGAAAGAGCAAATACGTCTAGCCGGGTGGGTATACCACGGTGGGCATGGCCTGAAGGACGCAATCGACAGGTTGACCAACCTGACCGGTTTCCAGACATTTCGGTGTTTTGAACTTTAAACAAAGATAACCAGACGGGACACGTGCGGAATATTTATTTTGCAAACGTATTTTTATTCGAAAATTAATAGAGTGTCGTCGGTGACCTGGTGGTCTAGGGGTAAGGTGTCAGACTTCTGTGCTGAGGGTCCGGGGTTCAATCCTCGGTCCAGCACAGATTTATCTGATTGCAAACCCTTCCTTCACCTCTGACAAGATGTGTATTAATCACAACTTGTGGATGTGAGGAATGCCAGGCTCCACCGTGGTTCGGATTCCACGTTAAACTGTAGGTCCTTCATTTCATCTCACATCACCTACCATTACACATTAGCGTAAGTGCGTATAACCCGAACGGTTAGTAAGACGCGGTGTTAATAATAATAATAGAGTGTCAATTTGTCTCTAGGTGTTTGTTGTGTATTATAAAATATGGTCGCCTATAAGTGATTTTCAGAGAGACCTTTTGTTTTCCAGAAGGTTTTGATGTATTTTATTATTACAGATCGGCATTGATAGATCTATTTATAAAAATATTTGCTATTTGTCCTACTACCCGTCTGGGCTATGACTATATTAATTGTACTAGTTGATAAGAGATAAGAAGGCATAGTTTAGACCAAATTTATCTGAGTTTGCCTGAAGATGAAGTGGGAAACCGTCTAAGAAAAATAAATAATCTTCAGTAAATTTGTCCAGGATTCAAACCCTTACTTCTAATAATCGGCAAATCATACCATATTAGATTTACATTTATTCCGCATGTCCAGGGATTACATAAGTGTTAATTTTAATCAATTTAAATGATTAAAAAGAATGTATTCACGCCTACTTTACTATTTAGAGCTCATAGCCAACCCCTTCTAAAATTTAAAAATAATAATGTACATTACCCGCCTTGGTGGCGTAGTTAGCTAACGCACTAGTTTTCGTGTTGGGCTAGACTACCAGGAACAGGGAGATCTAGGTTCAAATCGTGGTCAGGTGAACTGGGAGTGGTTTTACCTAAAAGGTTCTCCACTCTTTCTCTACGCAGTTGAGGGTTCACTTCCTATAAATTCAACCTTCCCAATTCCTAGCCCATTAGCGTAATTAGTACGTAAGCGTATAACTCGAACGTGTAGTAAGACACGGTACTAAATAAAAATAATTATAATGTATGTTTTTAATCCTCCTATATGCTTTAGATAGTATCTCATTGGATTATAATGATATTAATAGCACCTATAGAACAATTTAAAAAAATTTTTGAACTTAAATATCTGTAAAAGGAATTCATGTTTAAAAATGCCTTGTAATTTCCTTTTGGGGGATTTCACTACGCGCCACCACCGGTAGGGAGGAACCTCTTTCTTCCTAAAATGTTCAGGTTTACGGTCTAAATCCTCCAACCCAAATATCAGTTATCAAACCCTCTACCTACTGATCTTTAATGCTAGACATAAAGTACGAGAAAAGAACAGAAATAGAATATTATTTTTTCTAAAAGTACTTTAAGCCTCCGCTTAGAAGAAAGGAAGGGGTATTACCCAGTGTTAAAGGAAAATTTGCCTTATTCCATCCATTCAGGAATCCAATCATGAGCTCATGAATGAAATTCAAAACATGTTAGAGTATACTAAGTTTTGTCGGTGGTGTTATACAACTTTTAATAGAATTGTTCTGCAGTGGATGAAGATATTAAAGTCATATTTATTAATTAGACCTTAAACTTGTATATATTACGTTCAAGGCTGGCTTTACGCCAGCGAGATTGACTTGTGCGTTTATCTCAGACCCAGGAATCTCGAATTTCGAACAGGTGTACTTGGGGAAAAGGGGGGAGGGCGGGTTTGAGAAGAGGGATAAGTTTCCCATCCCATTGGCATACTTATGTTTTCCCTATTTTCTATATGTGAATGTTGAAGCAATTAATTAAGAGCTTATCTCACCCCACGAGTACCACTTAACTTATAAGGTTATAAATATCAAACAAGTTGTCGAATCATGGAGTGGTTTTCTCTATTCTACTTTAGACAATGGAATTAGGACCAGTCAAAATATTTTATCACATTTAAAAAGTATAAAAACCTATTTGAAAAATAATTATTTCAAAATTTACAAAAGGCTATATATATTACATAAATAATTTTCCTGTTCTTGACTGAATAATGCAGAAAACCGCATTTTCGTGTCATTTTTGGTTTGAGCATAATCTTATTTCTTATTTCCGGGATAATCTTCTTTGATATGTGCTCTTAAAATTGCCACTTTCTCACCTTGTGTTCTTAAACTATTCAGTTTACTTTTTGTAAATGTTTTTATATTATTAACTGTCTTGTCTGTGAACTATTTCATTTCTCTATCATCTCATTCTTGAAGACGGGAAAGAGTTCAAGTTTATTATGAACAAAAAATGATGTATCAGACAAATGGTGGCAATGTCAATTCTCATTATAATGTAGCTACAAATTAACAAACCTTTTACTGTTCTTACGTGTGCAGTAATATTAACCTAGACATATAAATAAATAGGTACTTATAACCATAATTATAGGATCATTTCTACTATGCGCATGTAATTAACAAATATAAAGAAGGATTATAGAAGGAAGGGACTTTGAGGAAAATACAAGCATATTTTTTACGGTCAACAATGAAAACATTCTACTAAATTATTTGTATCAAATCAAAAATATTGGTATTACATTATATAAAAAGTGACAGTTGCATATTACACAACTTGAGTCATAAATATATGAAAATGAGATTTAGTAATTATTTTGGTACAAAGTAAAGTCTTCATAATTAGCCAGGTTGTATAAAGATAAAGGTGCTAGTTTCATATTTTGGGGTTTGCAGGTGTTTGAGAGGTCTGGGTTCAAATACCAGGCAAGTTTACTAAGATGGTTTTACGTGAATGGTTTCCCACTCTCCCTCCAAGAAAATGCCGTTTGCTTTCCTTTAAAATTCTTTCTTCCTCATCTCTACCCTATTATTGTAAAATATTGAGAGACCAGATGCTAAGTTTGTAAACAATATATGAGATTAGTACGTTTGTTTGATAGGGCACAAATAATATAGATTTTACTGAAGAAAATATTTTTTTAATTTATATATAAACATTTTAAATAAATACACACAAGTAAAAAGTTGGTTTATTTGTTCAAATTAACCTAAACTCAAAATATGACATTTTGGATGATATATTTACGGTTATTAGGTTTAAAACTACGTTTAGTTTATGTTTTTATTTTTGACCTACATCTTAACACCTATAATTGATGGGTAGAGACATGCAGAAGGTGAGGCTATTTTTGGGGGAAAGTGATTTTATTTTTCTCAAAAAGTGATGATTGAGTATTTATCTATTTATTAACATATTCGGAGAAAAGTCAAATATAATTAAGCACAAAACATTTCACACTTAGTAATATCAAACTTGATATCTCAACATCATTACCTTTGAGTCTTGCGAATAGCAATATTGAATTTGTTTTGGTTTATACCAAAAAATAATAGCACTGGAACATGTCGTCATTGAAGACTAAACTACTATCAACTAAAGAGAAGGTAATTAAAATTAAGAATATACAATTTTGCCAAACATGACTGCCTGTAGCAAGGTCCATATATATTAATGTTCTTGCTTGAACCTAGCCTGAAATATTTTAAAGGCTGAAAAAATAAATCTATCTATCAAAACTTAAGTATCGTAATGTGTAAAAGTAGAAATCGTCATTTTTAATGCAAATCTCAGAAAAATAAGCCTAACTATCCTGAAAAAAACTTATTTTTCCTAGGATCTGTTTTATACATCTAAAATAAGAAAAAACCGAAACTAACCATACAAACGGCTCTGGCATAGCAATATCGCCAGTGTTACCGTGTTGAGAACTATATTTCATGACGTGCTACTTGCCAAATTACAAAGAAATTGTGTTTGTTTAGGAAAAAAAAGCTTAAATTTGTGTTAATTGCATGAAAACAGTAGAATTCTTGTTTAAATCCGTGCTATCGAAAATGCGAATTTTACATGTCCCTACTAATGGGATATCCATATATTTACACTAGAGCTGAAGGAGAGAAACGAACAACTTTATAAGAAGTATTTGCGTGGAGGGAGAATAAAAATCCATCTAGAAAAAAACCAAACTCTCTACAAATCCAGCCAGGATTAAAACTCCAACCCCATTATCAAACCAAACCACATGAGATTGACGCCTGGGCCCTCGTGCCCACCCTTGCAAGTAAAAAAATTCATTGTTTTCAATGATATAATATACAGGACAATGATGATAAGGACAATATATAGGAAGGGGAACTGAATTATCGTGGAGAGAGAAAGGGAAAACCACATTGGCGAATCACATATGAAAAGCCACCCCGAATTGTACCCGGCCTAGGTTCTAACCTCAACATCACTAATACAGGTAATCCATTATATTGTGAGCCCAACGCCTTAGACCATCCAACCACTGTTGGGAGTCCCAAGTGGAACGTGATTTTATTAATTTCTGGTTTCATTATATTTTTATCTTACAACGTGAGGAAAAAAAGCTTTAAATAGAAAAAAAAATGTCCTAGCATTACGTGGATCTAGCATGAAAAACCTAATTGTACAGTACATTAAAATAAATCACCTTAATTTCACTCAGCTTTAACCTGAGCCACGTCTTATTAGTTCATAATCAAAAACGTACATTGAAGGTGTGATTCCATTAATAAACTTTACATTATATTTGGATGCCTTGGTGAAACATTTCGACATACATTTGTCACAGCACGTCGTACAGAAAAAAAAAAGTTTATATATCCTGATAAATGTTTATGTCCACGACCTATGTATTTGGTAACGTGTCCTTCAAAATGGTTGTGTGCTCAAGGTCTACCAAAGCCACAAGCGGAATGTTAATTATAAGGCATTGAAAGAATCTTTAATGGAAAGTCGTCAAACGGCCTTAAAACAACTTTGTGTTTTAAATTCTAACACATATACAGTCATATTAAGATGTTAGTCACAACTCCACGTTTCATTATGAGTAAGGCTAACAATTTAGAATATTTAATACTAAGACTAGTTTAAATCCTAAAACCCCCTCAACCAATGGTCACGTGCTCACGTGCGTCACGTGGGGAAAGGGAGATCGATGTTAGGATCTTGGCCGAGTGCACTAATTGGTTGTATTTTAATTATGGTTAGTCACCGTTGTATTTCCACTCCCTCTCCATACACATATGAGTAAATTTTATCTACACTAATACCTGTTTTATAGCTCTTGAATTAAGTCGTTAACACCCTTGTTGTAGTGTTAATTATTATAATGTGTAAACACGAGATTTGTACTGCAATTTTACGATCATTTCTCCAGAGGAATACAACAGCTACATTCATACAAGTAATTGCAGGTAGGTCCCCAAAATGGAAGGAGAGATGATAACGCACCCAAACCCCCTCCCCCTCATCCTAAGCCCTGGATCAAATTTTAAAATAACATTGATGGAGATATATTAGATGCAGACGATGTACAGTACTTTGAGGATTTGTGGAAGAATCTCCTTATTCTGTTAATTAGGATTCAATTAAAAGATGCTTTAGAATATATATCTAAGCCTATTGCGTTTACATATACAAAATAAACAAATAAGTGGACGTCATTAACCTAATACCCACATGCAATTATGTGCCCTTTGCTTGATACTTTTATATTGGAGGTACAATTGAATAATTATCCACAAAATCAAATCAAAGAAATCAATCAAAGAGAGAAATATAATTAAATATGATTATTTCATAAATTAGTGAAAAAAATTATTATACATGCATAAAGATATATATAACTAAAATAAATATATTTTTTCTATATTAGTGTATTTACAAAACATAGAAAACATTACATGAGCTCTATATTTGGTTTTGTGCATGATTATTCAAGTAAACGCCATTAAAATAATAAACATAGCACACACATATATATGTTTGTATTAAGATTATTAAATAAATGACGTATAAAAACAAAATATATATATATACATGAAATATTATATATAAAACAAATATATGTTTCATATATATAACAAATTACATATATATTATATATCATACATATATTTATAATATACATGTTAGATGTATACATTATATATGTTTCATATATATATATATATACTTAGCACTGCGTCTTACTAACCATTTGGGCTATGCACTTAGGTACTAATTACACTAATGGGTTAGGAATTAGGAAGTTTGAATATAGAGAAAGTGAACCCACATTTGCACGGAGGGAGAGTGTAAAACCATTTAGTTAAAACCATCCTATTTCACTCGAGTAATATTCGAACCTTGATCTCCCTGTTCTTGGCAGACCAGCTTAAGAAGAAACTAGCACGTTAACTAACTACACCACTGAGGCGGGTTTCATAGAAATGAAACATATATATGTATAAAACATAATATATATATTTCATAGATTGGAAACAAATATATCTTAATATATATAATTCTTCTGTACGTGTGTATGTCACTGAACTCCTCCTAAACGGCTGGACCGATTTTGATGAAATTTTTTGTGTGTGTTTGAGTGGGTCCGTGGATGGTTTAGATTCACAATTGGACCCGGTAGGTGGTGCTGCAATCGGGTTCTAGATTTATTTTTTATTTTTTAGGGAATTTTTTGGGGGTGGGGATTTTCTTAAATAAATTTTTTGCATATCTGAACATGTAACCTCAAAATTTCACCCCACCACCACCACCCCCCAATATTTATAATAATGAATAGAATAGAATATTAATAATTGACCGCTAAAAAAATCATAAGTTCATCAATAATTGACCGTTAAAACCTTCGGAAAAGTTCATGAATAATTGAACTTTTGAAAATAATTCATAGTTATGTTTGTTTTTCGATACAACTGATATTTGTGGAGTTGTGGGCGAAATGCCAAAAATGAAAAGATGTTTTAATTTGTATGTTGTCTTGATAAACACTGAATTTGTAATATTTGAGTAACTCACTAATTGGAGTTCATTATGAATTTGTAATTGTGATGATCCCATAGTGTTTGTTTTATTATCGAAATCAATTATGCCACCCAAACGAAAAGCCAACGTTCGGGCAGGACAACGTCTGTCGGGGTCGCTAGTATTTTATAAAACATAAAGGACTATTTATATTTAATAGATGCATCCACATACATATTAGAATGATAACAGCTCCAAGCCTTAGAAGAAACACGTTACAACAAGATGCGTAAGTTTGTCAGTAATATTTCATTTTCATGGGGATAAACTGTAAACACGTTCATTGTTGACGGTAATTTGTTCAGATTAGAAAGTTTATGCGCAAATGTGTTTCAAGCGTGGACTGAATTAGTACAAGTGTGTGGACTATGTCATTTCATAAACTGGTTAACACGTTATTAAATGTGTTTACGTTTGAGTAAAACAAAATATATCAAACGTTGATAATTGTTTATTAACGTTTGATATATTTGAAATACTGTTGTGTCACTACTTACTACAAATCTGGGATATCTACACTTAACTACACTAATGAGTTTAAGATGATGGAGGTAGAATTTGGAGATAAGTTATCCTAATTTTCTTCAAGCGAGATTGGCAAAGAGTTTATGAAAATATACTCAGTACATCAGGTCGAGATTTAAAATACAGCCTGCCAATGCTCTGTAAAATGATTAGAATGGCTTGATAATTTTTCTACTTATCCACAGACGTTAATTAGTAGTATCAATAACCCGCCTTGGTGGCGTAGTTGGCTAACGCGCTAGTCGTGTTGAGCCCGACTGCCGAGGACGGGGAGATCGAGGTTCGAATCTCGGTCGGGTGAACTGGCGGTGGTTTTCCAAAATGGTTTTACACTATCCCTCCACGCAAATACGGGTTCACTTCCTATATTCAACCTTCCCAATTCCTAATCCATTAGCGTAATTATTACTTAAGCGTATAACCCGAACGGGTAGTAAGACGCGGTGCTAAATAATAATTAGTAGTATCAATAGACATCCATCAGTATATGAACAAATGTGACAAAATTGCCAACACGTCTAACTAGAAATATGCACTAATTACACTAAACCGTTATGTATAATGAAGTATATCCTCATTTATAAAAAGGGAGAATATTAAACCATTTAGGAAATACTACCCTCAATACTCTCAACCGAGATTTGAACCTCGATTTCCCCTTCATTGAAAGTCCACTATATTGATAAAGCTACGCCTTATGGAATTTGACTACTAAAGTGGTTACTAATTATTATTTCGGCGTGTAAGGATTAATCTTTAATTTTTTTCTATTTATTAAATTTGAAATATTTACAGTACACAAATATTTAACAATTTTACTACTATAAACACATTTTTGAACCAAAATGAGCCCCATTTTGTTCACGTTAGATTAATTATTATATCTAATTGGTTCAATTTAGACACACCTTTTATATCGTCAAAATTATTATATTGTCATTTCACCAACTGTGGTGCTAAAAATTAAAATAAAATATAAATTATTGCAGTATCTGAACACTTACAGACCAGAAAGAATAGTAGAATATTATTTTATTTTTAATATCTTGATCCTATTATAAAAGGAAATTCACACAAAGGGCAGATAAAGTTATTTCAATACAATCTTTTTCAGAATTGAACCAAAGTCCTCTTTACTTCTGGTTGACAAGTCTAAAACACTTAATTGGGTACACAGAACGGTTCTTTGAAATACAACAAAAGAACTTTTGGTCTAAAACGAAGAAATAAACTGAGCTAATAAGAAACTTTGGGACGATGAAGGCAATATATATAGGTTCGCTCTTTACGAGAAAACGAAGAAATAAACTATAAACTGATGAATTACTTCATTACGCTGGCCAATGTAGTAAATCGTAAAATATGAGCAGTTAATAAACATGATTTGACATTAATGTTCTCTGTGTAATATAAATTTGATAAACCTATGAAAAAATGCGGATTTAACGTGCTACGAAGCCTTTTAAAATATTGTGTAACGTGTCCTCGATGGTATTTTATAACAAACCATTATGGTGACGCTATATTGAGTAAGGACATATTACTTCTTAAGGCAACGTAGGCGCAAAGGAACCTTTTGGTTTCAGAAGATACAGGTATAAAATTATATACGTGTTCAAAGAAGCTTAGTAAGAAAATGGCGTGTGGAGTCCAGCCTTCACCCGGTGAGTTGTTGAACTTTGGGTTTCTCTAGGAGCTATCTAAGGATTCCATCACTGTTGAGCAGAGACGTTTTCTAGCAATTCAAATAGGTTAAAGAATATTTTCACACATATTGCAATATAGGACAATACTTATACACAAAATTATACACACACTTAGCTAAAGAGTAGCTGGAAAAATCTGTGCACACGAATTGCAGAGCAACTAATACGGGTGCACACGAATTGCTGGACAACTCAACCGAGCTCGGTAATACCCTTACACGAACTACGGGGAAAAAATTAAATTCATAATGGCTTTGTTCAATATTTAACATGGAGGTTAGGTTAGGTTAGGCTAGGTTAGGTTAGGTTAGTGGTTAGGAGTTGAATGGGATGACATGCTGTTGCGTCATTCATGTGGACCGTCTGACAGGTAACTTATACTTTACTCCGCAATTCAACTGGGCCCTAATTGAATATCTGCTGAGAGGTATACCTTATTCCGCAATTTGAGTGCACCAGGAAAAGCCCCATTATAAGATACCCAGCCGGAATTCAAAACTGGACCCCCCCCTTTCACCAGCAATTCAGTCGATTTTGAACTAGATGCTTTATTCCGTGGATCCAACTACTCAAGCGGATCATTTAGTTAACTCTTGCCTAATGGTCTAAGGTGTCACTCTCGTGATAAGATTGGCCGGCTGATGACGGGGAGATCATGTTTCAAATCCCGGGCGGGTCTGCAGAGGTTAGTTTTCCCTAAATGTTTTCCCACTCTCACTCCACGCAAATGAGGGTAGATTACCTCTATAATGAGTCCTTCTTCATTCCTACTGTATTAGAGTAATAATGATCATAAATACGTATAGTCTGAACAGGTAGTAAAGAAGCGCTGATAAGAAAAATGCTAAACCTTGGATGCGCGTCTTAAAAATATTACTTACATTTTACTCACACCTACTCGAGTATAGTTTTTAGTGAAAATCTTTGGGGTTTTTTAAAACTTTTTTCAATTTCATTTTTAGTATTCAATTGTTAATTTATTAAGTTACTTGTTTATTAATACGATACATGTGTATAAATTGTAACAAGTTATACTAAAAAATAAACATAAAACAATAATTGGTAAAATAAAATTTTCAAATTATCAAACTTCTTTCCAAAATATTATAAAAATTACATATATTATCTCATTTGGATGAATATTGACACGTATATATTTATTGTATACAATAAAGGCATATGTTAACACTATGTTTATTGTGAACATGATTTTCACGTTGAAAGCTTTGCATATTTGCATTTCTATCAGCTTTACCTGGACACTTCTCACACTTCTTACTCTTCCTTGTGCCAACATTTGCAGGTACTTATGGGAAAGATACATAGTGGCATGGCTTCTTTGAAGTACTGAACTTTTGTAAACGAAATTACGCACTTCTCTTTAGCATGTGAAGCATAATTATATCCTTTGAAAGTTCTTTTTTTTAAGTCTCTTGTGTGTAATGCCACTATGATACTCAGGATATTGTGAAGTAAATATTACAAACGTATTCACCGCTGCAACCTCTACAATATTTAGATATGTAGCCAAGCGTCATCTTCTTCTAGTCTGTCTTTTGCACGTGTATGTTCAACTCATCTGCTTAAGAGTGTCGACTCCTCCCTTTGGTTGAATATAAATTTTACACTGTTAACTCCGGTTATGTATTCCTTCCTGTGTATACATTCTTATCGTTATGCAGAAGAATAACACATATATTAGTTTTTGGTACGTAACTTACAAGAGTCATTTCATCATGAAATCCATACTCACCTGATATAACTAATCGATTAGGAGATGGTTTCATGGAGTTTGGAACATCTACTTTGTTTAGACGGATGGTACCCACCCATTTAAGACTTTTTTTAAAAATAAGATTTAAAACCAAAGGAATATTTGTAAAATAAATGGTACGGCGCACCGCACAGACTTTCTCTCTCTTTCTATAAACTCGTAAGATTGCTGAACGGAATAATGTACATTGTATCATCACCACTCCATATAAGAACACGAATAAAATAATATACAATTATATATAATCAATGAGAAAAGAGGCGCATCTTTGTCCACCTAAGAACATTTCAAACAGTTTAATGTCTTCCACAAGGGTCAACACTTTGTATTAAAATTTCGATTTCTGGTTAAAGTTTTAACATTTTATAAGGTGTTGCAGATCTTCAAGTCATCACATTGATATTTAATTATTCATTTATACATTTTGACCAATAAAAAATGTAAATATTGACTATTGAGTCTAAAATGGAGATAGATCATTGCTATGAAACATTTCTCCAAAGAGCTTTAAAGAAAAATGCCATACTTTTTTAGATACTTATATTTAATTACTCTATGGCATTGGAGAATTATTGCGTTAAGACTTAAGTAGTATATGTTTACAGCTAAAGCTCACAAAATTTTATTAATATATTTGCAAATATCTCAGAAACTGTTGCTTTTATAAAAATATATGTCAAATAAAAGTTTTTTATTTCTAATAGTCCTACAATTTTGCAATGATAAGTTGTTTAGTTTCTCCAATAGTTGTGGAGATACGGAAATTACCGCTTCTGTAAAGTACCCTAAAAATCATTTTCATAAGAAAATGAAAATAGCCAGTTTATTTATAATCTTAATCAACGCCTAGATACGAATTTTAATCAAAATCGTTTGAGTAGATTTTGAGAAAACCAAAATTTCTCTTTTCGCCCTTCAGTAAACTACCCTTAATTTTAAGTTTTTATAGACACACAGACAGACGGCATTGCAAAGACTATTTTTTAGGGTTCGGGGAGTCATGAGACGTCGACATCCATCAACATTTCCGGTTAGTTTTTTTTTTACGGTCGCAATACTTAAACTTTAATGTCCAAAAAGTTAAAAAAATTTCATATAATTGTGTATAGATTGAAAGTTATTGATTTTATAAAAATATGTTTCGGATAAAATATCTGTATTATAAATATATATACATATTTGTAATGCTAAGTAATTTCATATCTAAAATAGTTTCGGAGCTATTATAAAAATTGTTAATTGACGCATCAGACCGGAGCCCTTAAAGCCATTTTGCCGAAATATTGAGGGTAGCCATTTTGTTTGGAATATTTATTAATGTTTATAAATGAAATTTAATCAAAATCGTTAGAGCCAATTTTGAGAAAATCGACTTTTTCTCTTTTTGCCCTTCAGTAAACTACCCTTAATTTTAAGTTTTAATAGACACACAGACAGACGGCATTTCAAAGACAATTTTTTAGGGTTCGGGGGGTCATGAGACGTCGAAATCCATCAACATTTCAGGTTAGTTTTTTTTACGATCGCAATACTTAAGCTTTAATGTCCAAAAAGTTAAAAAATATATATATATAATTGCGTATAGATTGAAAATTATTGATTTTATAAAAATATGTTTCGAATAAAATATTTGTATTATTAAAATATATACATATTTGTAATGCTAAGTAATTTCATATCTCAAATAGTTTCGGAGCTATTATAAAAAATGTTAATTTACGCATCAGACCGGAGCCCTTAAAGCCATTTTACCGAAATATTGAGAGTAGCCATTTTGTTTGGAATATTTTTTAGTGTTCATAAATGAAATTTAATCAAAATCGTTAGAGCCGATTTTGAGAAAATCGACTTTATATTTTTTTCCCTTCAGTAAACTACCCTTAATTTTAGGGGTAGATATCCAATTCCAAAAACCCCTCGGGGCAACCCTATGAAAACCTTAGATATCAAGTTTCAGCTCAATCGGTAAAATAGTTTAGGCTCTAATTGAAGGTACAGACAGACAGACAGACAGACAGACAGACAGACAGACGGAAATTCAAAAACCACTTTTTCGGATTCAGGAAGTCATGAAACGTCAAAATTCATCAAAATCTCGAGTTCGATTTTTTTGACGATCACCATACTTTCTCTACCTGTAAGATAGAGAGAAAGTAAAAAGTTATCCATTGTGACATTTCTGCCACTGTTTGAAT
The DNA here is from genome assembly GCA_033556935.1 of Timema podura. Lineage (NCBI taxonomy): Eukaryota > Metazoa > Arthropoda > Insecta > Phasmatodea > Timematidae > Timema > Timema podura. The sequence continues at coordinate 45,367,875 of JAVRXN010000011.1, read as the reverse complement.
AGAGGCTGTGATCTAGTTAACTATTTTGAAACCATGATTCCTTTCAATGGGCATTCCAGGTTCTTTTCCGAAACAAATATATCTATCAAATGCGTATGCTGTATTAGAGTTAAACATTCAAATTATATTTAAACTTACACCTCCCACGAAACGATTTCATCAACTGTCAAACAGGGATAAGAAATTGATGACAATTTAAAAAAGTAGATTCCAAAAATACCGGATTGCTGACGAGTTGTAGTTCAAAACGAGTTATTTTATCATAAAATCTAACCAGGCTTCGTATTGACTCAAACTGTCCAACTGAGAAACAAGCTTCATAAAATATATTTGAGCCGTGGTCAAAAATTAAAGACCAAATATTAACATCTTAATTTATTTCCACTCCTGCCAAAACGATAAGTCAAAGTAATGCTCCTAGCTATAAAAAATAAATTTCAGTCCACGTTTCTCTCTTTTTATAAGCAACTAGACACCCTTTCTTTTTTGTAAAGATACAAATCTCATAGAGAATATCAGGTTTTAGAAATCAATCAAGGGCATCCACAGCAGTAAATGTTGATATAATTCTTATTGGTCCCTCTTTGAAATGAATATGGTTCTTGGTTGGTCTGTGAGGAGTAGTGGATGGGTTTGCATCCCGGTAGACACAATCCTTAGCCAATTTATATTTTTCTTGACTTTTTGTCAATAAAAAATAAAAGGTGGAACTCTATCTTGATAAATCAATGTTCCTTCATCAAAAGCAATGGATAGTCTGATGGTAAATAGTATAAATTGTCATCTTTCTCAATTTCAAGTAAAAAGTAAAGGTTTTAATTGTGCGTTCGTCTTGTCCTCCCTTGATTCTGACACAGTTATATCATTACTCAACCCTTCATATATTTCCTTTTCCATCACTCGCTGTCTCAGGTAGGCCATATTATCTGAAAAGTTTTGTATGATAGTAAGTTAGTCAATTATAATATAATCTAACCTACAGTTAAAATAAATAGCTGATTTACTTAACTAGTAAAACGGTATAAAGCACCACTATTGTGTTAGAATGGCCTGCTGATGATGGGTATTTCGTAGTTTGATTCCCGATAGGGTCCTCTAAGGATCTTTTCAAAAATTGTTTCCCACTCTCATTCCATGAAAATGAGGGTAGATTACCTCTCAAATTATTCCTTCCTCATCCCAAGCCCATTAGAGTAATTATCATACGTTTGACCTGAAAAGGAATTAAGATGTGGAGGTTAAAAAGTTATTCAACCTCATGTTATATCAGTTAACACTTTAACTACAGTACAAATATTAAATAATATGTATCGAAAGTGCTAGAAAAACTTAAATTATGTTAAGATGAATAATTGCTACTTACTATTCATATGCAGAAATACTTTTAAGCTCCTCCAATTGGTGTTGCGTCACTACTTCACGCACGCCGTGTTGGAAAGCATATTGATGAAATAAGAAGTGCCTGCCCGGCATATTAATTCCTGTTTCTTTGTAGTGTAGCCACTATCCATCAGTAAGATTTGACAGGCGAAATGGAAAGAATATCGAGAAGAACTTAACTTTAGCTGAATCTGTTATGAATTGAATATCTGATGCTATGACAATCAATAGCAAGAATCTAGCTACTTTTATTTTCATGTTGGCCTTGGAAATACGGATCTAGAATTGATAACTGGCTGCCATGACTTTCTTTGGCAAGAGCCAAATGCGGTCATACAATAATTCACAGTGACAGTCATTAGCTAGAACTATAGAGTTATACAAGAATCCACCAAGACAACATTTTGCTAAAATCAATTTAGAGTCGTACAATAACCCACATTAACAGTAATTGACAAGAAGCAAGCAGGGTCTTACAATAACCCACATTTACAGTAATTGTCAAGAAGCAAGCAGGGTTTTACAATAACCCAAATTGACAGTAATTGACAAGAAGCAAGCAGGGTCTTACAATAACCCACATTAACAGTAATTGTCAAGAAGCAAGCAGGGTCTTACAATAACCCACATTTACAGTAATTGTCAAGAAGAAAGCAGGGTCTTACAATAACACACATTGACAGTAATTGTCAAGAAGCAAGCAGGGTCTTACAATAACCTACATTAACAGTAATTGTCAAGAAGCAAGCAGGGTCTTACAATAACCCAAATTGACAGTAATTGACAAGAAGCAAGCAGGGTCTTACAATAACCCACATTAGCAGTAATTGTCAAGAAGCAAGTAGGGTCTTACAATAACACCCATTGACAGTAATTGTCAAGAAGCAAGCAGGGTCTTACAATAACACACATTGACAGTAATTGACAAGAAGCAAGCAGGGTCTTACAATAACACACATTGACAGTAATTGACAAAAAGCAAGCAGGGTCTTACAATAACCTACATTAACAGTAATTGACAAGAAGCAAGCAGGGTCTTACAATAACCCAAATTGACAGTAATTGACAAGAAGCAAGCAGGGTCTTACAATAACCCACATTAACAGTAATTGTCAAGAAGCAAGTAGGGTCTTACAATAACACCCATTGACAGTAATTGTCAAGAAGCAAGCAGGGTCTTACAATAACACACATTGACAGTAATTGACAAGAAGCAAGCAGGGTCTTACAATAACACACATTGACAGTAATTGACAAGAAGCAAGCAGGGTCTTACAATAACCCACATTAACAGTAATTGTCAAGAAGCAAGTAGGGTCTTACAATAACACCCATTGACAGTAATTGTCAAGAAGCAAGCAGGGTCTTACAATAACCCACATTAACAGTAATTGTCAAGAAGCAAGTAGGGTCTTACAATAACACCCATTGACAGTAATTGTCAAGAAGCAAGCAGGGTCTTACAATAACACACATTGACAGTAATTGACAAGAAGCAAGCAGGTTCTTACAATAACACACATTGACAGTAATTGACAAAAAGCAAGCAGGGTCTTACAATAACACACATTGACAGTAATTGACAAAAAGCAAGCAGCAAGCAGCAAGCAAGTAGAGTCATACAAGTGTACACCATGACAATCAATAGGAAGAAAGAAGTAGTCATACAAGAATTAACCGTGGCAGCCATTGGCAAGAAGAAAGTAAGGTAGTTCATGAATCCACAATAACAGTCATTGAATTGAAGTGATTAGGGTAATAAAACCTTTGAATGTTTATTATCCTTTTTGTTTCGGAAATCTTGGTTCAGCCAAGTTGTAGGCCTATAGTTTAATGTATAGTTCTTCTAGCCCTCTTAAAGGTGACTGTCATGGCTAACTTTAGTTTACATCATAAGCCTGAACGGTTAGAGAGACACAATGCAAAACAAATTCATGATTTAATAAATAGTGCTGAAATTATGTGATTACCTCCCTTAAGGCACTATATTTCATTGGATGTTACCAGTAGGTTTGTTCTTACGGCATCTTCGCCCATAGGACACCGGAATGTACTAATCGCACATCCTTTTCCCTGAGACTATTTCCCTGTCCCGATGAGATGAGGTGATGGTGATAGTAATTATGAGGTTTTATAACCATTGTAAACACTTAAACCCAATTTAAGCCGAATTAATCAAACCGTGGTAACCGATGTGATAATTACCCTTTAGGGAGAAATACCCAAGGTACCATCCGGTAATCGAACCCAGGGCCCCTAAGCTCGTAGCCAGGTGCACTGACCACTACACCAAGAAGCCGGTTTGTTCTCACTGTGATTGTAGTCGAAACTGACTCAAGACAACGAAACTCAATATCCCGACTCACTTCGGAGATTACCTCCCGTAATGTAAGTTTCCAGCCTTTATTTATACGAATGTACTGTGTATGTATATTAATTAAATTAACCATTCTTTTGATTTAAATAATTTTAACATCATAAGTTGATGCTGTCATTCCCGTAACTGCATTCATCAATGTGTAGCAATCTTACTACCCGCATACTTACACTAATGGGCTACAGATGGCGAAGATAGATTTTAGATAACGTGTACCCTTATTTTCCTGGAGGGATGGCTGGTAACCACTTAGAAAAAATAACTCAAGTACTGTAAATCTACTGTACGCTGAATTCGAACAAAAACTCGGATGGAAAGAGATGAAATTTAATTGAAAATTATCAAAGTTGTGGACGAGATACACCAACGTTTACAAAAGCATGAATTTCAAAATATATCAACCAAACTTGATTCTTCCATAATCAAGAACCAAAATCTTCTATTATATTAAACAAAAAGAGTTTATCAAACCTAATTTGGTTCTAAATTCTGCTAAATACTATTTTTTTTTAGATTTAAATGGTTCAGTGATTTAGTGATAGCAGACCTGGGTACAAACCTAGGGGTTCCGGGTTAGATTCTCGGCTGGTACCATTAGTACCACAAGGGGGGATCATCCTAAAGGTCACCAAAGTTCGGTTAGTTAGGCATAAGTTAGGTTTAAGATCATTACTGCTCCACACCTTCATATTCACTATCATAACATCATCTCATTGCACGTACGACGCGATGTGTAAAATTTGCAAGCAATTACAACTTTTTGTTAAATATTATTTCTTTGTGGAATAATAATATACATTATAGAAGAAAATTACTATTGTTTAAATACGTGACGAGATTTTTTTTATTGTTTTGTTTAGTCAGTAGTCTTTAATAACGCTTTGTGTAAGGAGAAATGCATTAAAAGTCTAATCAGTAACCTGTACTGACTCATAATTCCACTAAATAGTAATTATTTAAAACCATTCACGCAGAAATTAAGGTTTGACAAAGATCAAGCAAGTTAAATTTAATGAAATGAATGTACTAAAAAGTCAATTCAATTAAAGTATACATAAATTACGTATATTATATTCCTTAATTTATCCACCCATTAATTAGATTTACAATCAACTTTCAAAAAAACTATTTGAGATATTTTTAATGCTTATTATTATTATTATTTTTTTGGACTTTGTCTTACCACTTATACTATAAAAATAATTATTAGAGATTAAAAAAAAATTAAAATTTAAAATAAGTTTCTAGTGGTTAAAGATGTTTCAGAATTATAAATTATTAATGAATATGTTATTCTCTGAGCATTAGCATTAGCCACTATATTTCTTATGCGGTTCAGTCATCCGTTAATGACATAGTAACCAACAGGTTTAGTAACTGGTTTCGTTGTACTTCACAACTGAATGGAATGTCAAGGTCATTTCGATCTATCTTTTTAACTACTTTGTTGAGAGAGAAACATTAGTTTTTAAAAACGTATGGATGTTTTTACAGTGCAGGCTATTGCTTACTTTGAGTAGGCCTAATCGTAATTTGTTGCATTAAGGAAAATTACATTTTTTTAACAAACTTCAAACGACTTACAAACTAGACCAGAACCCAAGATGAAAATTCACCAATATGGTATTTTTGGTCGTGCTGGTAGCAAATGCACTACTGACTAAGATAAGATATTGGACTAGCTAAAATAAACACACCATTACCCAATTTGTACTTTAGATTTGCGTACTGAACATATCTTTCTTAACAGGGATTTGAACCGAACTATCCAGAAGAAACCTCGTTCCCTGTACAAAATGATTAAGTCGAGTTGGTCCTCACTAAATACCTCCTTGAAATATTTAAGGCGATTGGCCCTTTTCATTTGGGGTGGAAGTGCAAAGCCGTGGGAAAAAACGGTTGTCTTCAAGAATTTTTATTGTTTTTCAATTTTCTTTTCGGATACGGTTTGTTAAAGAATAGAAAAATAGAAGTATGTTGATTAAGTTATACTTTTTATATACACACCTCCTCTATAATTTTAACAGTGATCAAATATCGATAAAATTGACATGTTTCAATAGAAAACTGCCGGTTTCATAACAAAAAATAAGAAAATGCACAATTATTAAACATCGATACCTTATCTTATAAGGTGTGTTGAACATTTTAATATAAAAATTTCACTCGTTATCGAGAAAACTGATATTTCCAAACTTAAGATTTTTCCTCAAGAACTATCCGGTAGCTAGCGCCATCTACGGTTTCCGTGATCCATCTGTTCTTGTTGGTGCGGAAGGATACTTTGGTGGTTGTGAAGCCTTTCACCCTCCCACCCACCATCCCACAAAATAGGTTTTATACTTGCACTCGACAGGGCCAAGGGCCTTAACAGTGGAGTATCAGTGGCATGTCGTGAAATATTACAGGTTAAGCAGAACTTTTTTTTTATCACAGTGTCCTACTATGCGTTAGGTTTTATAAGCCAATGAACTAATTACTCTATTATGTTAGGGATGAGTAAGGTTGAATCTAGTGGAAGTAAATCAACATTTACGTGGAAGGCGAGTGGATAGCCATCTAGGAAAAACCATCCTCGGTTCACCTGATAAGAATCGAACCTCAATCGCCCCGTCATCGGCAATCTGGTATATTGCAAGAGTGACGCCTTAGATCATGTGGCCACAGAAGCGGGTCAGAGCGTGTTCAAGCTGTTCCTGTAATATGTTCTCACCCACTTGGATCCCATTTGACCAATCATACATAGGATCAGTTAAACATAATTTAAGCCTAGTAGCGTTTAAAAAAATATATTTTAGCTATCCAACGTGCATTTACTGAATAGACTGATTACATCAGCACACGACCTATAAACCAACTTAAATCTAAAACAGACTCAATATCCAGCTCCCGGCTATTAATTCATCACTGTAAAAGGAGAAACCAACATTTCACCAATGAAACTGTTTTTTTTTTACCGTACCATAATTGAACCTGGGGCCCTTAGCTAAATAGAAGACAGACACGCTACTGACTGAGCTAAGTTTTTGGGCAAACCAGTGGCTGAACTTCAAACTTGATGGAAAACTACCTAGCTCTTCAGTACTAATCCTTTCTTCTCACACGGGGTGGTCAAAGCCATAGCTATGGGCATCAATGTATTTTTACTTTCTCTCTATCTTACAGGTAGAGAAAGTATGGTGATCGTCAAAAAAATCGAACTCGAGATTTTGATGAATTTTGACGTTTCATGACTTCCTGAATCCGAAAGAGTGGTTTTTGAATTTCCGTCTGTCTGTCTGTCTGTGTCTGTACCTCCAACTAGAGCCTAAACTATTTTACCGATTGAGCTGAAACTTGATATCTAGGGTTTTCATAGGGTTGCCCCGAGGGGTTTTTGGAATTGGATATCTACCCCTAAAATTAAGGGTAGTTTACTGAAGGGTAAAAAGAGAAAAATATGATTTTCTCAAAATCGGCTCTAACGATTTTGATTAAATTTCATTTATGAACATTAATAAATATTCCAAACAAAATAGCTACCCTCAATATTTCGGCAAAATGGCTTTAAGGGCTCCGGTCTGATGCGTAAATTAACATTTTTTATAATAGCTCCGAAACTATTTGAGATATGAAATTACTTAGCATTACAAATATGTATATATATTTATTATACAAATATTTTATTCGAAACATATTTTTATAAAATCAATAATTTTCAATCTATACGCAATTATATATATATTTTTAGCTTTTTGGACATTAAAGCTTAAGTATTGCGATCGTAAAAAAAACTAACCTGAAATGTTTATGGATTTCAACGTCTCATGACTCCCCGAACCCTAAAAAATAGTCTTTGCAATGCCGTCTGTCTGTGTGTCTATTAAAACTTAAAATTAAGGGTAGTTTACTGAAGGGCAAAAAGAGAAAAAGTCGATTTTCTCAAAATCGGCTCAAACGATTTTGATTAAATTTCATTTATAAACATTAATAAATATTCCAAACAAAATGGCTACCCTCAATATTTCGGCAAAATGGCTTTAAGGGCTCCGGTCTGATGCGTCAATTATCATTTTTTTAAATAGCTCCGAAACTATTTGAGATACGAAATTACTTAGCATTACAAATATGTATATATATCAATAATACAGATATTTTAACCGAAATATATTTTTATAAAATCAATAACTTTCAATCTATACGCAATTATATGAATTTTTTAACTTTTTGGACATTAAAGTTTAAATATTGCGACCATAAAAAAAAACTAACCGAAATGTTGATGGATGTCGACGTCTCATGACCCCCCGAACCCTAAAAAATAGTCTTTGCAATGCCGTCTGTCTGTGTGTCTATAAAAACTTAAAATTAAGGGTAGTTTACTGAAGGGCGAAAAGAGAAAAATTTGGTTTTCTCAAAATCTGCTCAAACGATTTTGATTAAAATTCGTATCTAGGCGTTGATTAAGATTATAAATAAACTGGCTATTTTCATTTTCCTATGAAAATGATTTTTAGGATACTTTACAGAAGCGTTAATTTCCGTATCTCCACAACTATTGGAGAAACTAAACAACTTATCATTGCAAAATTGTAGGACTATTAGAAATAAAAAACTTTTATTTGACATATATTTTTATAAAAGCAGCAGTTTCTGAGATATTTGCAAATATATTAATAAAATTTTGTGAGCTTTAGTTGTAAACATATACTACTTAATTCTTAACGCAATAATTCTCCAATGCCATAGAGTAATTAAATATAAGTATCTAAAAAAGTATGTTATTTTTCCTTAAATCTCTTAGGAGAAATGTTTACATAGCAATGATCTATCGCCATTTTAGACTCAATAGTCAATATTTACATTTTTTATTGGTCAAAATGTATGAATGAATAATTAAATATCAATGCGATGACTTGAAGATCTGCACACCTTATAAAATGTTAAAACTTTAACCAGAATCTAAATTTTAATACGAAGTGTTGACCCTTGTGGAAGACATTAAACTGTTTGAAATGTTCTAAGGTGGACAAAGATGCGCCTCTTTTCTCATTGATTCTATATCATTGTATATTATTTTATGCGTGTTCTTATGTGGAGTGGTGATGATACAATGTACATTATTCAGTTCAGAAATCTTACGAGTTTATAGAAAGAGAGAGAAAGTCTGTGCGGTGCGCCGTACCATTTATTTAGTATGATAATGTCTAAAGAACTTAGCGTTATTATTATTAATGTAATAAGAAATTGTTCTTATATACTATGCGATGAATTATCATTTATAGTAAACATGATTAGGCGGGGAATAAGTCAAAAAGAGTGTTGACAAGAGAATGGCTGTGTAAGACTTTTCTAGAAGCATCATCAACGATATTTAAATATTTGTGAGGTCACGACTCACGTAGATATTAAGCTGTAATGAAATGAACTTAAGATAAAATAAGAGTTTAATAGCACTAATGCACCAACCATCGCGCAAACACATCAATGTATGAAGCTGTACCAGCAATATAAAAGAGAAAATAACACTGGCCTGAGCCACAAACTTCAGAATGTTGTCAGTCCTTTTCTGTGTGTGGAAGCGGCCAGTGGCCAGTAAAGTAAAAGTATTTAAAGTAGCTAGTTAGATCAGCTGCTGGCCAATTCGCATTGTCAGAAACTCAGCCGATATGGCTACACGAAGCCATAGCTGAACCTCAGTTACTGACTCTTATCAACTTGCAAGCACCAGCTTCGGTGGCATCATGGTATAGGACGCTACTCTTACATTAGACTAGATTGGTTATGACGGGGAGATTGGGGTTCGAATCTCGATCGTGTGTACTGTGAGTGGTTTTTCCAAAATGGTTTTTCACTCTCCCTCTACAAAAATGCGTGTACAGTTCTCTAAATATAACCTTCCCTATACCTAAAACTACAAGCATAATTAATCCATAAGCATATAATCTGAACATGTAGTAAAAAGTTGTTCTAAAAATGAATAATTTGCAAGCCAATTCGTACCGTGTAGAGCAGTCATTATATGGTAATGTATTTTCATTGATACCTAGCCAATAAATGTTTTACTGACTGGTGAGAACAATTCACAGGTACAGTTTCAACTAGCTATTCATACCCTGGCAACAAGTCATAAAACGTCACTGGCGTGGGGTATCGAAGTGTCTATGAGCCGTAGCTTTGAACTCTATTTTCCCCTCTTCTACGTCCCGCTCATATCTTACATATCTTTACCTTATAATATTATAGTTCAATTATGCCAAAGAAATATAGTTCTAGGCTGACGGAACTTAAAATTCACGTGATACTTATTACAGTTAAGTTATTCTTGAGATGATTTGGAGTTAACAATGGATGGAGTTCAAGAAGCTAACATTTCTTATATTGTATTAAAATCCTTTAAAAATCAAATTCTTTGGATAAACAAATAAATAACTGTGTTATTTTTGCTCTCTCTTTTAAACACTTCCCATTTTACTGCCAGTTCATACACTTCATTAAATAATCAAGGACTCAACATTTGTGAGATAAGCTCAAGAGTTAAGGTGGGAATGTAGGGAAAGATAGTTAAGGTTAGTGTTTTTTAAATTTTTTATATCAAAATAGGTTTTGGCCAAAATAAATGAAATATTACTCCAGTAGAAACACAGAATTTCATTTTCTTCCCACACTGATATTAACAGTTGTTGATTATCTGATATTAGCACAGTGGCATTAGATAAGAAACATTTTAAATGAAGAGAAAAAGTTGTCATTAAATTCCAGGACAACCTTGACAGATATTCAAAAATTGTTTAGTTCACCATATGAATAAAATTAAATTATATCTGTTTCTACTGGATAAATATTTGATTTATTTTGACAAAAAAAAATTTGATATATAACCTGCAAAAATATTGCATTAAGATGATGTTCCCTACATTCCCATGTTAAATAACTACTGAAGATAATTTTTTGAACTCTGGTAGGACTGGTACCTAATCGTATGTACATGAGATATATGGCGTCACTCTTCCAATATACTGAATTGCTGCTTACGAAAGGTCAGAGATTGAAGCACTAGGGAAGTTTAGCCCCATATGATCTACCACATTAATATACCTATCCCTTCTTTGAGCTGTTGTAGGTGAACGTATCTTAAACCATCCCTCTTATGATTTAGAATAATATATTAAATAACACTTGAGTTAAAACCTATGAGATAGTAAAAGATTTCAACGTCCCTTGCTAGAGTTGGGCAAACTAGTTAAGCTCACTGATGCTGAGCCAACCTTATGGTGATAGCTAATCGGTCATTACTTAAAGCAATATTTACCAACGATCTTGACCGTGGCTATGTCCGTCAATTGTATTTCCTTAATCTATTAAAAAAAGGTTTCTTCTTTTCTTGACATGTTATTGCTGGGATGGCTGGAACCTTAACTTATTTTAGCACCACGTCTTACTACCCGTTTGGGTTACTGGCTTAATTACTAATTAGGCTAGTGGTCTTAGGGATAAGGAAGGTTATATTTAGAGGAAGTCTACCTTCATTTGTGTGGAGAGAGAGTGTAGCACTATTTTGGGATAAAATCCCCCTCAGTACACCTGACCGAGATTCGAATCTCGATCTCCCAGTCATCCGCAGTCTAGTCTTCTGCAAAAGTAACGCCTTATACTATTCGTTCACCAAAGTGGGTAACATTAACTTGTTGACTTAAAATGTGGAGGCTAGTTTTAGCAGAGCTAGGAGACAAAGGCAAGACAATGTAGAGTCAAATGCGACGTAGATGACCTCAAAGCACTACACCCTAATAAAAAAAAAGAGAGGCTATGACGAGGATATACTATTCTTGTAAAATAGCCAACAAGAGGTTTCGCCACACGCTGAAGTGTCACGTTAATTTCCATCACATGATTATAAATTTATTCTTAACATCTGAGAAGATTTGAAGTCACAGTGAAAGGGATCTAAATAAAGAATTTCCCCTCAGACAGTTTCAGTTGGGGCATGCGCCTTCTCGGTCAGGTGCAGCCTTGTTCTGTTCATCTTTGAAAAACACTCACGAGGTGCTTAATTCAGAATGTTCTATTTTAGGGACCAAATGAGAACTCAGCGAAATCTGTGAATAAGTGAGGTTATGTGCTTACTAATTTTTGTTTGGGATTTAGTCAGTTGAAGCAGGATCAAGATATTGTGAACAAAAGTGTATAAAGTGGTTATAATTTGTGGTTTTCGGGAAACAGGGTTTATCAATGAATAGTGTTTTCACGTTAAAATGATATTTTGAATAAATGACGAGATTCTTCACATTATAATGTATTTTTTTGTAAATGTACTTTATTGCCAATAATTTAAAAAAAGATATTATATTATCTTTTTCTTTTAACTAAGATAATTCCAGAAGTGAGGCAAAGTCCATAATGTTATTTATACTAAAGTGAAGCAAATTATTGTCAATTTTGTGCATTTTATGTAGGTATTATTATTTAATAGATGTAATCTTTTTCGTAAAGCATTAAGTATTTTCCTATACAACTCGTCTTGATTATTAATATTTGAAAGTCCTAAATATCAGAAATATTACCTAATAGCATTATTTGACATGTTATGTGTTCTTTATAACAATACAAATAATTATTCATCTCTCAACAGTGATAATTAATTATACTTTCTCTAAATAATTTACATCCCGATCACGTTTGGCAAAAACTACTCACCGTAGTCTTTGCGCGCGGTTAACAAAGATCTCCAGTTATGGCTGTACTGTCAATCGGAAAGCTGTTGCAATCCTTCAGTCCATACAGGATCATCGCATGTTACACCATCTTCTTCGTCGTCCGAGCGAAAGGGGATTCGAAAGATCGTGTTGACAATGAAGTGACTGGACATATTGAAGTTCTCCTCGGAGACCTAATACAAGAGAACACAATCACCGGTGGATTACGTCACAGTTTCGAGCAGCGATCTGAGAATGTCATACAGATGAACTGCCGGATAGTGATACGTTTCTGGATATTCCTGTGCCAAATATTTCGATCGGTAGGAAATTATGCTTCAATATGGTTTGATTATTTTATTTTGCACCAATGTATTATCACCTATTCAGGCTATTCATATTTAACCACACAAGGGAGTTGGGGATGAGCAAGGTAGAATTTAAATTGGTTAGTAAAAAGAAAGTTATGAGCCATACAAAAAAAACAGCATTTGTAGACTCATCCAGGATAAGAACCCCAAATTCACTGCCAACAACGATTAAGAGCATTATGAGTACATCTTTCTTTAGACCTGTCAGTTGCCAAAGATGATTGAAATAATATTCATAATTTTATTTTATTAATCTAATCTAAAAATGAATAAAAAGAAATATAGATAAAGACAACACTACAATTGTATATAGTATTTTTTACCAAGAATTACTAAAATTTTATGCAAAATTTGTATTTCATTTTAGATATGCCGTGCCAGAATACAGCGTCCAACCGAATCCAGACGGATAACATCGAAAATAATGGCACAGACGCTATTTTTGATGATAAATTTCCCCAAATGGACATATTTTCATTCTTCCCAGTATTCGCACCCATCTCTAGCAAGGTTCGAACAGAGGACTGTAGGAAACACAGCCGAATTTTTTTACATCAACTCAAGAAATATAAACTATGGGCTCTTCAAAGTAAGTAGGATGAAATTTTTTTTTATATAATATGTTTATAAAATTTTGTAGGTTAATATCAGATGTCACTAAATGTTCACAAGTAACGTTGATTAATGCTATTTTATAAATAATTTAATATATTATTTAATAAATCAATAGTCCACAAAATAATTTTTAGATTAAAATAGATATCACTGTATTTTAACAATAATTAGTGTGTCACAAAAATGATTTGAACTGAAATAAATGTAACTTCATAAATATTTTATTTATATGAAACTGATTAAACTTAGGTTAATATAGTCTAATACATAAAATATTGTAAAAAATTCAGTTCATTAATAAAATTTAGTAACAATTGTTTTAAGACCCAGTAGGAATACAATGGAATCAATAAGCAATCAATAGATCTAAACGCGTTTATTGTGTTCTAACTATATATGTTCATATTTGTGACGTACAAAATATTTTATATACAATCTTCAATCCATCAAGTGAGTTGCTCTGCGTTTCAAGCACGTCAAACACTTTAGGGCCTTGAATACAAAACAATCCATGAGGTCAGGTCATTGACATTGTATTATTAACTTTCTCTTAATTGACCCATACTTTTACATTTGTTTTAATTAATTTAATTAAGCTTATTATGAAACCAAATAGTGACTAGGTTGATATACATTTTTTATAAAAAAGTGGACAAAGAGGACAGAAAACAGGGTCAAGAACACAGGTTATAAGTACTAGAAGGTGCAAACCCATTTAGAAATAATATTTTGGATTCGTTCTGTTATCTATGCAATCAATTCCTGTAACTAGTTCAAGAGTCAACTATCTCGTCCTACGTGAAGTTAGTATTTTTTTTTAGTTGTGTGTTGTTATAAATCGGTTTTTGTATATATATATATATATATATATATATATATATATATATATATAAAATAAGTGAAATATCCGAATGAAAACAAACCTATATATCTTTCACCTTTCTTATTTATCCCCTCTCCTCCTCTTTTGTTGTTGAATGATTATGTGTAATTAGTTTAGCTAGATTATCTTGTTTTGAAGCGGTAATTGAAAATATGGTGTAACACAAGGTATATTTTCTATATATTACGTTTAACAAAATAGTAAGGAACCACACATGCGCTAGCTTGGATAGATTTCAGCGGGGGTAATATTTTTTGTACCATTTCTTACTACCTGTTCAGGTTATATGCACATGTACTAATTATGCTAGTGATTCAGTTATGAGGAAGGTTGAATTTAGAGGAAGTGTACCAGGGAAAGTAAAAAATAATTTTGTATAAACCATCCTCAGTACATTCGATCAGGATTTGAACCCTGAACTCTCTGTCATCAGCATTCTAGTCCAACATGAGTGTAGTACCTTAGACTAATCGGCCACTGAAGCAATTTAGGGGGAGTATTATACCGTGTTACTAATTATTATTATTAGCACCGCGTCTTACTACCCGTTCGGGTTATACGCACTTACGCTAATGTGTAATGGTAGGGTGATTGTGAGATGAAATGGAGGACCTACAGCTTAACGTGGAATCCGAACCACGGTAGAGGCCTGGCATTCCTCACATTCACAAGTTGTGATTAATACACATCTTGTCAGAGGTGAAGGAAGGGTTTGGCAATCAGATAAATCTGTGCCAGGACCGAGGATTGAACCCCGGACCCTCAGCACAGAAGTCTGACACCTTACCCCTAGACCACCAGGTCACCCCCCGTGTGACTAATGATGCGGTTAGTGGGGGTTTAAATGTGTTCACAAATATACCCTGAATACCAAAAAACATAATCCAAAATTTACCGTTTTTTTTAATATCAAAATTGCTAGTTACTAAAAAATGAGAATGTGTGGAAAAGTAGAGGTTCCTGTAGTTTACATTATCACCCTCTTAAATGCGGTTGAAGATCATCTCAACAAGTATATAAATGATTTTTTTTAATGACTGAAAAATATTCTTTTATACAAAGGCCACGTTTGAAGTCCTCCTTTCCCCTACAAATAGCAACGTTCAAGTTGTTGACCGTTTCTTCGTGCCAGTGGCCTCATGGCAGGTGTTGTCAATTCTAAGTCAAGAAGGCCAATAGGCACTCTTCTGCCAAATTGGAAAGTGGCCAATCGTGAGTTAGTCAAGCATTTCCGAAAAAAAATACCCCACATAATTAGGTTATTGTTATCTTTAAACCTTAAATGTATTTTTAGATAATTATGTTAATGTTTATGTAACAGATTACGATAAATCTAATTATAAATATTACATTAAGGTGTCCGTCTTCTGGAAAGCATAGATAAATTGTAGACGTTCCAAAATATTGTAGTATTGAAAACGTGGTTTGTTATTTCAGAATATTGTTCACTCTAAAATGAAAGTAAAATGCATAAACATGTCTCTCGAGAATTAAAAAGCCTTACATTTTAGGTTTTCATAAAAATGTATAAAAAGGTGTAGCTAGTTCTAGATAGTTTTTGATGACGTTAAATCAATATTTCTTAGTTCTAGAATAAAGATAAAGTGGCACGAAATTAATCAATCTTTCCTCAAACAAATAAAGTAATTTTTCATCGGGTCACAACAAAATGCTTTAATACGATTGAGAATTTTAGTGTGGCTTTGACGCTTCGGAATTTTTATTTCTATAAACTAAGAAATACAACATTGTGGAGATATCTCCCTTCGATAAGGCTGTGCCTTTAATATTCGATCTCAGTTTGGGTGATATCGAGGGTATTCTTTTTAAGTTTGTGGTTCGTCAATATCTCTTGGTGAAGTCAGTGTTATTGCGTTAGTATACAATATTGTTAGATTTCGTATATAAGACGGTAACGCGTCTACCTATTGAGTTAAAGGTCCTTAGTTCAATTCCAGGCATGGCTAGCAAATTTATCTCTGGTGGAATTTGATTTATCACTCTCACTGCGATAAATTGACAGTCAGGGAAGTACTGAATACTGAATGTTGGTAGGCTCTCTCTCTATATATAAGTTAGTTTGTAAGTCACCTTTTGATTATATAATAAGCTGGTTCTATAAAGACAAGATTGATTCCTCTTTTAAAAAACCTTCTACATTAGGTTTCTTTTCTATAGACTTAATATGTGTTTTATTTGCCCCAAGTCTTACTACCTGTCTAGGCAATCCACATTTAATTGAATTAATAAGGAATGGATAAGGGAGGTGTAAATTAGAGGAAATGTCTCCTCATTAGTGTTATTTTTAGCACAGAATTTTACTGCCTGTTCAGACTAAACGCATATATACTAACAACGCTAAGGCACTAGTGAGGAGGAAGCTTGAATTCAGAGGAAATGTATCCTTATTTGCCTATAGGTAAAGTGGAAAACCATTTAGTATAAACCACCCTCAATACACCCGATTGGGAATCGAACCCCGATCTCCCTGTTATCGGAAGCCTAGTTTAACACGAGAGTGATAATTTGGACCATGCGACTACCGAAGAAGGTGGCATGATAGTTAAAGATATTAATAGACATCACACTAGCACTAAAGTTTACTGAAAGGCAAATACAGGATATGCACTCGTATGTCTGGGAGGGAGGATAGTGATATACTACATTTTTAAATGATCCAGTCTAACCATAAATAATTTACCAACATATACTTTAGATACTCAGTGTTGTGGTAGGTAAATATCCAGTTTTACCACTGGTATACCTCAGTTTTAGCTTATGTGGTGCTGACTGACAGCTCACAGCTGACTTCTGACAGTCAACATTTAGGTATATACCTAAATTTTGACTGTCAGAAGTGACAACTGCTAAAGACATGTTTTTTGCAGATCATATGGTTCGGCGTAGGGATACATAATTTGGTCTGGTAGCTTTTAAAAGCCGTCAGAAGTCAGCTGTGAGCTGTCAGTCAGCACCACATAAGCTAAAACTGAGGTATAACAGTTATAAATACAGTGTTACCATCGGTAGCTGCTATAAACAAGATAAAATAACAATGTTATATATATAAATATATATAAATAAAAGGGAGTCAATTCATGCACTATACATGACATTTAGACTCATGATGCTTGTCTATACATAAATGGCACACGTATCTTCAAGCATTACCATAAACTAGCGTTGCTACGAGATCTGTTTAAATATCTGTATTGCGCATGCGTGACATCTCGCAAAGCTTATTGAGATGGCTAGGCTAATAATTGAGTGTGCGAGAGAGAAAATTGGCTTGTTAGTATACAGGATTGTGGTTACGTTTTGCGGCTACAGGAATGACTGAGACACTGGACATAATCAAGTATTTTCCTCCACTGTTGTACGTTATTTTCTGTCCAGGGCAGAAGAAATACTAAATACACTTCCTCCCACAAGCGTTTACCTAATAGCTATAGATTTTAAATTTTAATTTTAAACTCTATATTTTTGTATCACTAGACTGAAAAACAATTACTACTCTTCATTATGTTTTAGTTTGAGTGAATCCTTGTTTCTTTTTTTAGATCTACTATAAAAAATAAAAGAAAAACTCAAATTAAGAATATACAAAACGTTAATTTTACAGTTTTTTTCATGGGTGTGAAACGTGGTCTCAACCTTATATGACAAATCAAAATAAGAGGGCTTCGAAACATGCTCCAAAAAGGGGATGAGGTTACTAGGTGGTGGAGTTTTTTTCTCTTTAATCTTAAAATTAGAAACATTTACTAAAAACTTATTAAATTTGTGAAACGAAATAATATACATTGTTGCATGGACACTCCACAAAAGATAATAATTGTAATAATAAATACCGTCACAGAAACATTGAGAAAAGAAAAGCATCTCTGTTCACCAAAAAGAATAACAATCAATTTCATATTTCTAAGTACTCCACAAAAAATATATTCTGAATTAAAATATTTTTAGTTTCAATATAACTACAACTTTACAATGATAAGTTATTTCGTACATCAATTAGTTGCGAATTTATAATCAAAATTGGAAAATTATGCTCATGTAAAATGTGCTTAAAGTCATTTTGATGGGAAAATGATTATTGCTATTTTGTTTGAAATGTTAAACAATGCCTGGATATAAAATGTAATAGAAATGATTTGATCAAATTTTGAGAAAATACTTCTAATTTTAATCTTCAGTAAACTACCCTTTGTTTCAGGGCTGGGTTTATAAGTCGAATAACTCCTGGGAGGAGCCTTATACAAGCCCTAGCTAGATACCAAGCTTTAGTCAGATTGGTAAAGTGGTTTTGAATATAGGCTGAGATATAGACAAAGAGAAAATAAAAATAAAATATATGTTCAAGCATTTTTGAGAAAGGGAGCTACCTATGTTGTAGGTACCTCGTAAAACTTTTTAAAAGGTCACTGCACACGGGGAGGTTGGAGTTCAAATCCAGACCTGGTGCACTCAGGTGGCTTTATCACCCTTTCTTCGTGTAACTCTGCTTACATTTCTTCTAAATTTTAACTTCCTTATGCCAACCCAACAGTGTAAATGTGCAAATAATCGGGCGGGAATTAAGAAGTGGATTTAGGGGGCCACATGGTCTAAGACGCTACTCTCTTAGTAGACTACACTGCCGATGACAGAGAGATTGAAGTTCAAATCTCGGTCGGATGTACTGACTGTGGTTTTTTCCCGAAATGCTTTCCCACTCTCCCATCAAGTTGATCCAAGTACCTTTCCTATAAATATAACCTTCATCATCCCTAAAACCATTAGCATAATTAGTACATAAGCGTTTAACCCGAATAGGTAGTAAAAGGCTTTTCAAAGAAAAAAAAAAGACCTGGGTTATTGATTTTATTATTTGCGCACAAGTTAATTTCACTTTTAAAATATTAATATTGTTTTATCTTTAGATTGATTGTAAGTAAGTAAATAATTGTTTCGAATTAGGTTAGTATGGCTATGTATATTTGAGCAGATCTGACTGTAAGCACTTCTCTTATGTTGTAGTGTACGATTCCTCAGCTAAACTACCCTCTGGTATACTACGGGCAACGTAAACCAACTTGGAGACTTTGACCAATGCCTGTCAGTAATGGGCAGTGAACCAAGTACCCCAACGGATATGATTCGAGGCCAATACTTTTTGGCGTCAATAGACATCTCCGCCACCCCACACGCTATGGTGGCAAAGAGTCCTTGGAGACACCGGTACACTGGGCGCAGTCCATGGAATTTGTCAGAAGTTCTCGCCTAGATGTGAGTTTCATTCATCATCTAAAAGAGATTTCCTTTCAGTTTTTTTAAGAATTTCCCTTTATGTATACCTGCATCGGTGGACACGTAGACTACAACGTCAGTTTTATTTAAACTTGTTTTCCGGTGACGCGAATGTTTGGTTTTTAGCTCACTAGTGCACTTGAACAAATTTTTTCAAAAATAATTCTCCAACTAAATTGCAGGAAACTTTCTATGTATTTTACATTCTTCATCTCCTCTTGATGTAAATTTACGGATACCGATTAAAATAGAACCTCTCTTAGTACAAAAAAATAATTATTAATGACTTTTGGTTAGAGGTATAAAATAAGTGTGTCACGTAGAAGAAATGCACCCATATCATTATAGAAATTGGGACAAGTGTCTTAAAACTTATTTACTATCAATAATATCTGGTCCTCTCTTCAGCCAGGTCACTTCATCCCTCAGTTCTCGACGATCAAATGGGGGTTGTGCGTGCCTCATTCCTGCACTCCTGATGACGTGGATGCTACTCTTAAGGACGCCCTGCAGCCCTTCAACACCTCCCTCATGGGTATACAGATCCAGACCCGGGTGGAGCCGGATATGTGCTATGTCGATCAACCCACGGAGTTTGGGGTCGGGACGTACGTCGTCATGTAAGTGACAGAGAGATGCACTTATGTTGTCTGTTTCCTTGTCCATCGGGTCTTTGTGTTCATTTATACTATTATTATTATAATTATTAAATTCATTACTATACTAAATTAATGCTAAGTGTTTCAAGAACGTTAGAACAGGAATAAGTCCGATGCCTTAGTTCACACGGTAGCACGTCTGCCTATGGAGCTAAGTGTTCTGAGTTCGATTCCCGGCATGGCCAAAAAATTTATAATTGGAGAAATGTGGGTTTACCCTTTCACAGTGATGAATTAACGGATGGATGTTGTGTCTGTCCTAGATTTAAGATTATCGTAATTAGTAAATAGGCGTATAACCTGAACAGGTAGAAAGACACGGTGCTAAAAAAATAACTAGTACATGAAAACGTACCAGGGGGCACGAGTGGTCAGACTCAAATAGTGTGATTTGCTGGAAAAGGGGATTTAACGATCAGAGAGGTTTTTTCGTGTGTTTTTACCACCTTCACCCCCACTGCGTAAATGAAGAAATACTTAATTTAATATCTTACCTCTTGATCCTTACCCCAATATAGTTTTTTTTAGGAAAATAATACCTAGCTCACCTTTTTAGTGTAAATATGTGTACAGCCCAGATGGGCAGTAAGACGTGGGCATGGATAGTAAAAATATAATCTTTACTTAAGATCAAATAATAGCAAGAATTATCATTTACTAAAAGGAAAAGGAAAATCAGTGACCCTACATCCTCTTAAAATATGTATTTATTCGAATTCTTCAAAGGTCTACAATCCCGTAACTTAACAATATACTTTCTCTTTTACGCTTGTATTGTTAATTGAATCATGTTTTTATCTTAATTATGTAATGGGTCTGACTTTGTTTGAATTTTGTAGAAAGCACCGGTATAGTTATTATAATTAATTAGAGGAGATAGCTTTTTCAGTCCACTTTTCATAGGAAGAGCCATTTATAAAAAAATACATATTTCTAAGGAAAAATTGGTAAGTATTGGGGCTATTTTATAGGTATCGATAATATTGGAAGCTAAATATTAGGTGACCTAACGTATGAATATGTGAAAGTAATACTAGTAACTTTTCTAGGTTTCAGTTAAAGTCTTCCTAAGAAAATTGGACTGTAGACAAGTTGTTGATGCTATTTAAAAGGAAATTTGTTTGTCAAGAAAAAAATAGCATTAAGTTTTAAAATCTTTTGTTAGCATATGTAAAGGCAAAATTATTTAAAGTTTTTCTTTAAAATAGCTACGAATAGAATTGGTTTAAATTTAAATAATTAATTTTGTAATTTATTATATTTTTAAAGCCAATTGTTTGAAAAAATACTAACTCAAAATTAATAGTATTATTTAATGATTATTAAAATAATACACATACTTGCTGTACTTATATTTTTCCAAAAATACAGATCTACAACCAGATCTTCTGAGTTGAATGTTAAAGTTGTTTTTAGTGAAACGTATAAGATAATATTATTGATGACTTAATTTGAAAAGAAAGAATTTAATTTATAAAGAAAGGCACGGTGACTGTTTGTTAAAGGACTTCAACGACATTAACTGATTGAAGAATTAACATCTGACTTGTATTGTGGTTGGGTTTTAACCCCGCTCTCCATGTCACAAGTAAATAAAACTAGAGAAGTCTGACATTTATCCCACAGCCTCACCAATGCAGGCAAACTTTGGTCCAGGATGAGAGGGCTCAATACCTAGTCGTGTGCGCTGAGGGAGATAGATTGTTTTAAACAATTGGATTCCTCTCACTAAACGAACTATGTACAGTGCACTAAATAAATGTAATTCTTATATTGGAGTTAAAATTTACTCCTCCTTTATTACCATCAATTTTCTTCACAGGTTGGTGTACAGTTCTGTAATTGCAATCGCATTGATTGCAACACTGAGGGATGATGGGAACGCTGTTCAATTGAAGTACAGAGGTAATTGTAGTCACTCAAGTGATTTGGTTAATTGAAATGGTAATTGCAGTATGGGCATGGATCTACATATTAGTGGGATGGGACTAAAGTGAATAGGTGGTTAGAGTGAGTATAATTGTTCGTTCAAAATAAACATGAATACATATCAAGGACGTAGAAAGCTTACTTTTCAAGGGAGTGTTGACTAGAAAGTTGACGTAATATGTCGAAATACTTTTAAAATAATAACAATAATAAATGTTGTGTATGTGACTGGGGGAATAAGGTGTGGGAAAGGGGAAGAGTATATGTACCTCTAATGTATATTCTTAGATTTAATAATTAAATTTTTGACTACTTTTCTCAGATTTACTAGCTCGTTTCAATCCAATAATCGTCCAATATTCACTGATACCGTTCGGATTTATAAAAAATAATGAAATTTTAACAGTGTAAGTGTTACAATAGAAGGTATTAGTGAATTAATATTGAAGAGGATTGTTAAAATAATCAATAATTATATTTTTTATTTGTTTATGAAATGAAGAGTAGAGTTAAAAAAAAAACACCACGCCTTATTTAAGTTCTTATACAAATATGTGGACTCCTCTCATCAATTTACAGTGGGATTAGGAGTCCCAACCTTTACCCTTCTACACCAATGGTAGTTATAATAAAATTATATAATTTAATATTCAGGATCCTATTCTCTTGACTGAGTAGGACAAGAGATCGAATAAAGGTTTAAGTGATTCTTGTTCGATGCAGGTAGGACTTACAAATGTTTAGTCTTTTAGTTGGCCTCGTGAGGGCAAATGAGATACTTGAATAAGAAAGTAGCAGCTACAGTTTATAAAACTGAGATTAACGGCTGGAGGGATCATTTTGATGACCACATGACGCCCTCTATCCGCAAAGGTTGGCACTTTCATCGTTAACAGTGGCGGCCACTTGGTTGGTATAACTCGCTTGTGAGCTAATACCATGGATTTTTTTTGTAATAAAGCTAATAGTTTATCTTGTTATTTTAGTAAGTCTATATTAAATACCCTAATAAGTTAAAACTATGTTTCTAATTTTATATATAACAGCCTTACATTTTGAAATTTCTAAACCTCTTATAAGCCTATGCGCATTGTTTGACAAAACAAAACGTCAAGACCATCTGGTTTGCTGGCAACGAAGAAGTCTAGGTTTGAATCTCGTCGAGTGTACTTAATTAACGTTTTTCCAAATTTATTTGCCTTCTTTTTCCACAAAAATTAGAGTACATTTACTATAAATTCCACCTTTATCATCCCTAACCCAGTGGAATAATTAAATAAGCACACCACTTAATCTTTGGTTGAATGGTTTAAGTCGTCACTCTTTAATAAACTACCAATGACGAGTATATTGTGGTTTGAATCCCAGCCAGGTGTATTGAGGGTTTATTTTCTAAGTGGGTTCACACTCTCAATTCATGTGCATTCAGGTACATTTCCTCTAAACTCAATCTTCCTCATCCCTAACACACTATCGTAATAAGTTCATATACGTGTAACCCAAACACATCGGGAGACGCGATGACAAGATAAATAAAGATATCCCAGACGAGTACTATGACTCAATGCAATTTTAATTTAGAATCTATTATATTATGAGTGTACGACTATTTGTCTAGACAATTACACAAAGAAACAAATTTTGATAATCTTAAGGTAGGTTCTAATGTTTAGCATTAGGAAGGAAAAGAGAGATTAAAGCTATTATATTGAAAAATGCACATCCAGACACACTCTTATCCTGATCCTTACCCTAATAATGTAAATATTCAGATAACATAGACCATCATTAAGACATGAAGCACGCAAAAATAAGAACCAAATATACATATTATTAAAATTCAATTAAAAAAACCCTTTTCTACCTTTTCTGCTTTACAGAAATAAACACACAAAAAAACAACCTTTTAGAAATAAAAGAGCACTACAAATATCATACTGTCAAATGGTAATTGCGTTTAATTTAAGTAAAAGAACAATGCATTTTCATTCGAGTAATTGAAAAAAATAATGTTATTATTCAGGTAAATTAGAAAAAATGCTAATGGCATTCTCCATCAAAAAGACCCTGCCCGAACTGCTCTCAGTGGAAAAAGGGGACGGAGACATCAAATGTATCCACGGTATACGCGCCCTGGCCACAGTGGCATTGTACGTGGCACACAAGGTTCTGGCACTGGCGTTTATACCTTACAGCAACAGGATTCACCTAACTCAGGTAAACATAGTAGTAAGGCAACCATATTTTTCTTAGCACCGTTTCTCAATACCGCTTAGGGCTATGCGCATATGCACCAATTACGCTAATGTGTTAGGGATAGTGAAGGTTAAATTTATAGGAAGTTTACCAGCATTTTTGTATAGTGAGATTGTAAAGCATTCTGGAAGATTAAATCTCAATGTAAAATAATTGAGATTTTAACCTTGTTTTCCCCATGATAGGCAGTCCAATCTATTGTGAGAATGACGCCTTAGACCATTTGACCACTGAAGCGGAAGTAAGCAATTGATTGATTGTTCACTTTGAGATATGACCTTGTCAAGTCCTGTATAGCTTTGCTGTTCTTTTTTATGACGATAGTTTTTCTAAGAATTTTTTCACACTTTTATATTTAAATATCAAGGCCATTAACAGCGTAACATCTTCTTGAAGGTCCATATCGTCAATCAATGGTATTTCTTATGGGACTGGAAAGCCCATAAAACAGTTTATATTATTTTTAAATATTGTTTTAGAACCCTACTTAAAGATACTTAACTTGATTGAGGAAAGTTTGATCAACTTTTATCACCTCCAAATTTAAGTACTTCGACAATTCACAGCTACATCGGATAACAGGAGCTAATTTCAAATTTATATGATCTTATTTTATAAACTTTTAATTTAGGATGTAAAATTTATAACTTTATGTTGACTTGTTAATAACTTTTACCTCCATATTGGCTTAAACTATATTTCAAAATAACAGACCATTTCATAAATTAAGCTAAATTTGTACTCACGTGCATTAACTTTAAGCGCTCTAGCGTTCTTGAGGGGTAGAATCTAGAATGTAGTTTTCAGAGAAAATAGAGACACATAAGCGTGAATAATAGCTGAGAAAGACACAGTGATAAATCAAATGTGAAAAAAAAAATAGTACAGCATACTGAGATTTGAACCTTGATCTCCATTGTCACCGTAAATCAGTATTTACTAGATCTGTAAATTCTATATTCCACGTTTCCTAGGATTACGGCTAAATGAGCTAGAACTGTCTTTCATATTTGGCAATAAAATGAAGTCTCATCAATGGAAGTAAATAAATATAATGTTGGTGCCTAAATTTAGCAGTAAATATCTCTCCAAATAAGGTTGAAGGATTATCTTCAATATCATGTCGCAGGTTGATGAACCCTGATCCATATTTATTGCAGTAGTTGTCGCTCTACTGGTGGCTATACGAACTACACAGTTGATGCTAGGTCGTGAAGCCAGTCAGGGGTGTGCTTTGTATGATACAAAGTGCCAGCCTTGCAAGAACAGAAGTGTCAAGATAGAAGCATAGTCAAATATTTGTATTTTTCTATTTGGGGAAACATGGGAGAGTCTAAACCTGAAAGCAAGTGACCCACTATATAAAAATAAATGGTACGGCGCACCGCACAGACTTTCTCTCTCTTTCTATAAACTCGTAAGATTTCTGAACGGAATAATGTACATTGTATCATCAACACTCCACATAAGAACACGCATAAAATAATATACAATGATATAGTATCAATGAGAAAAGAGGCGCATCTTTGTCCACCTAAGAGCATTTCAAACAATTCCACAAGGGTCAACACTTCGTATTAAAATTTCGATTTCTGGTTAAAATTTTAACATTTTATAAGGTGTTGCAGATCTTCAAGTCATCGCATTGATATTTAATTATTCATTTATACATTTTGACCAATAAGCAATGTAAATATTGACTATTGAGTCTAAAATGGAGATAGATCATTGGTGTGCAAACATTTCTCCTTAGAGCTTTAAGGAAAAATAACATACTTTTTTTAGATACTTATATTTAATTACTCTATGGCATTGGAGAATTATTGCGTTAAGACTTAAGTAGTATATGTTTACAACTAAAGCTCACAAAATTGTATTAATATATTGCAAATATCTCAGAAACTGCTGCTTTTATAAAAATATATGTCAAATAAAAGTTTTTTATTTCTAATAGTCCTACAATTTTGCAATGATAAGTTGTTTAGTTACTCAAATAATTGTGGAGATACGGAAATTAACGCTTCATCATTTTCATAGGAAAATGAAAATAGCCAGTTTATTTATAATATTAATCAACGCCTAGATACGAATTTTAATCAAAATCGTTTGAGCAGATTTTGAGAGAACCAAATTTTTCTCTTTTCGCCCTTCAGTAAACTACCCTTAATTTTAAGTTTTTATAGACACACAGACAGACGGCATTGCAAAGACTATTTTTTAGGGTTCTGGGGGGTCATGAGACGTCGACATCCATCAACATTTCAGGTTAATTTTTTTTACGGTCGCAATACTTAAACTTAATGTCCAATAAGTTAAAAAAATTCATATAATTGCGTATAGATTGAAAGTTATTGATTTTATAAAAATATGTTTCGGCTAAAATATTTGTATTATAAATATATATACATATTTGTAATGCTAAGTAATTTAATATCTCAAATAGTTTCGGAGCTATTATAAAAAATATTAATTGACGCATCAGACCGGAGCCCTTATAGCCATTTTGCCGAAATATTAAGGGTAGCCATTTTGTTTGTACTATTTATTAATGTTTATAAATGAAATTTAATCAAAATCGTTAAAGCCAATTTTGAGAAAATCGACTTTTTCTCTTTTTGCCCTTCAGTAAACTACCTTTAATTTGAAGTTTTAATAGACACACAGACAGACGGCATTGCAAAGACTATTTTTTAGGGTTCGGGGGGTCATGAGACGTCGAAATCCATCAACATTTCAGGTTAGTTTTTTTTATGATCGCAATACTTAAGCTTTACTTTACAAAAAGCTAAAAATATATATATAATTGCGTATAGATTGAAAATTATTGATTTTATAAAAATATGTTTCGAATAAAATATTTGTATTATAAATATATATACATATTTGTAATGCTAAGTAATTTCATATCTCAAATAGTTTCGGAGCTATTATAAAAAATGTTAATTTACGCATCAGACCGGAGCCCTTAAAGCCATTTTCCCGAAATATTGAGAGTAGCCATTTTGTTTTTAATATTTATTAATGTTCATAAATGAAATTTAATCAAAATCGTTAGAGCCGATTTTGAGAAAATCGACTTTTTCTCTTTTTTCCCCTCAGTAAAACACCCTTAATTTTAGGGGTAGATATCCAATTCCAAAAACCCCTCGGGGCAACCCTATGTAAACCCTAGATATAAAGTTTCAGCTCAATCGGTAAAATAGTTTAGGCTCTAGTTGGAGGTACAGACAGACAGACAGACGGAAATTCAAAAACCACTTTTTCGGATTCAGGAAGTCATGAAACGTCAAGATTCATCAAAATCTCGACTTCGATTTTTTTGATGATTACCATACTTTCTCTACCTAAGATAGAGAGAAAGTAAAAAGTTTAGATATAGGTTGTAACTTTGTGTACACTACCAAGAACGTTTCTTAACAGATGTAATTACTGCCATCATGCAGCCACCCAAATGCTGTATTTACAGGCGCTTCATTTTATGGGCAAATAAGTTGTAACTCGTGTAGCCGTAAACTTAAAACTAGAGACAAACAATAAAATTGTAACGGACCAACAGAACTGTTAATATTGCTCAGTAGATGGGGGAAGAATCTTTCAGGAGACGTTCTCTTTTACTTTCTCTCTTTCTTACATGTAGAGAAAGTATGGTGATCGTCAAAAAAATCGAACTCGAGATTTTGATGAATTTTGACGTTTCATGACTTCCTGAATCCGAAAAAGTTGTTTTTGAATTTCCGTCTGTCTGTCTGTCTGTCTGTACCTCCAACTAGAGCCTAAACTATTTTACCGATTGAGCTGAAACTTGATATCTAGGGTTTTCATAGGGTTGCACCGAGGGGTTTTTGGAATTGGATATCTACCCCTAAAATTAAGGGTGTTTTACTGAAGGGAAAAAAGAGAAAAAGTCGATTTTCTCAAAATCGGCTCCAACGATTTTGATTAAATTTCATTTATGAACATATATAAATATTCCAAACAAAATGGCTACTCTCAATATTTCGGCAAAATCGTTTTAAGGGCTCCGGTCTGATGCGTAAATTAACATTTTTTATAATATCTCCGAAACTATTTGAGATATGAAATTACTTAGCATTACAAATATGTATATATATTTATAATACAAATATTTTATTCGAAACATATTTTTATAAAATCAATAATTTTCAATCTATACGCAATTATATATATATTTGTAGCTTTTTGGACATTAAAGCTTAAGTATTGCGATCGTAAAAAAAACTAACCTGAAATGTTGATTGATTTCGACGTCTCATGACCCCCCGAACCCTAAAAAATAGTCTTTGCAATGCCGTCTGTCTGTGTGTCTATTAAAACTTAAAATTAAGGGTAATTTACTGAAGGGCAAAAAGAGAAAAAGTCGATTTTCTCAAAATCGGCTCCTACGATTTTGATTAAATTTCATTTATAAACATTAATAAATATTCCAAACAAAATGGCTACCCTAAATATTTCGGCAAAATGGCTTTAAGGGCTCCGGTCTGATGCGTCAATTAACATTTTTTTAAATAGCTCCGAAACTATTTGAGATATGAAATTACTTAGAATTACAAATATATATATATATATATATATTTATAATACAGATATTTTATCCGAAACATATTTTTATAAAATCAATAACTTTCAATCTATACACAATTATATGAATTTTTTAACTTTTTGGACATTAAAGTTTAAGTATTGCGACCGTAAGAAAAAACTAACCTGAAATGTTGATGGATGTCGACGTCTCATGACTCCCCGAACCATAAAAAATAGTCTTTGCAATGCCGTCTGTCTGTGTGTCTATAAAAACTTAAAATTAAGTGTAGTTTACTGAAGGGCGAAAAGAGAAAAATTTGGTTTTCTCAAAATCTGCTCAAAAGATTTTGATTAAAATTCGTATCTAGGCGTTGATTAAGATTATAAATAAACTGGCTATTTTCATTTTCCTATGAAAATGATTCTTAGGGTACATTACAGAAGCGTTAATTTCCGTATCTCCACAACTATTGGAGAAACTAAACAAATTATCATTGCAAAATTGTAGGACTATTAGAAATAAAAAACTTTTATCAAACATATATTTTTATAAAAGCAGCAGTTTCTGAGATATTTGCAAATATATTAATACAATTTTGTGAGCTTTAGTTGTAAACATATACTATTTAAGTCTTAACGCAATAATTCTCCAATGCCATAGAGTAATTAAATATAAGTATCTAAAAAAGTATGTTATTTTTCCTTAAATCTCTTAGGAGAAATGTTTGCATAGCAATGATCTATCTCCATTTCAGACTAAATAGTCAATATTTACATTTTTTATTGGTCAAAATGTATAAATGAATTATTAAATATCAATACGATGACTTGAAGATCTGCAACACCTTATAAAATGTTAAAATTTTGACCAGAAATCAAAATTTTAATACGAAGTTTTGACCCTTGTGGAAGACATTGAACTGTTTGAAATGCTCTTAGGTGGACAAAGATGCGCCTCTTTTCTCATTGATTATATATAATTGTATATTATTTTATGCGTGTTCTTATGTGGAGTGGTGATGATACAATGTACATTATTCCGTTCAGAAATCTTACGAGTTTATAGAAAGAGAGAGAAAGTCTGTGCGGTGCGCCGTACCATTTATTTTCTAAGTGTATGGAATTACTGCCCGGGAGGGACATGACCTCCAGTTCGTGCACTAGTATGTAGATTTTTAATCGTCTGTTGGCACAGAGCATTGCCCAGGGCACACCTATGGATGTTGTCTACATGTACCCGTAATGATAATTTACCAACCCCTGGTGACTGTTGGAATAATTCCACTTGAGATTAAAAAAATACCCAAGGTACCAGCCAGGAATTGAACCAGGGACCCCTAGGTAAGTAGCCAGGTGCTCAAACACTTCTCCAGGGGCGGGATAGGACACGTCATTATTTGAATATGCTGAGTATCATTTGAAGACTTACCTAATCTGATGTACAGTGGCTATTTGGGTTTATATATGTAGCGGACTGATTTCCGAACTGATATTTTCTTGCGTTTCAATAAAATTTAAAGTATGTGTAAGGCCATATATAGTAACATTTGAGGCTTAATTCAAGTCAAATTTTACGCTCCCTTGTGGCCATGTGTTGCGATTTTGGTAGCATGCCTTATTAGTCGCGCCAGCTAAAAAATGATTGATCACTCTTTGGCCGTAATCCTTGTAGTTCCCTCTTATTTTATATTTATTTGTTTCCTTATAGTTTCCCTCCTGTCTCATATTATGTTGTAGACTCCTTGTTTCCTCAAAGTTATCGCACCTAGTCACATATACTGTGTTGACGCAAATGCTGACATATAGTGTATTTCTCTTAGCTCTCTCAGGAGCCGCTGAGCATGCTATTAAGAGCCTCATTCATCTATACTGACTCGTTCCTCCTCCTCAGTGGAGTCCTCACTGCCTACCACATGAGCTGTGAGATGAAGAGGAAATGTGGCATCGACTGGAAGAGGAGATATCTGGCCAGATTCATTAGGTAAGAACGCTAGATTGATTAGGTAGGAGGAGTATATAATTGTGTAGGAGGGCATTTGGTAGGCCGAATGGATTACTTATTGGTGGTTAGGTTCATTAAGTAGGGGGAATGGATTACTTATTCAGGATGGATAGTCTCATTAGATAGGAGGAGTTGATAACTTATTTAAGGTGGCTTGACTCATTAGGAGTTAGGTGAACTGGCGGTCTAGGGGTAAGGTGTCGGACTTCTGTACTGGGGGTCCGGGTTTCAATCCTCGGTCCCGGCACAGATTTATCTGATTGCCAAACCATTCCTTCGTCTCTGACAAGACGTGTATTATTCACAACTTATGAATGTGTGGAATACCAGGTTTCCATCGTGGTTCGGATCCCACTTTAAACTGTAGGTCCTCCATTTCATCCCACGATCACCCTAACATTGCACATTAGCGTAATTGCATATAGCCCAAACAGGTAGTAAGATGCGGTGCTAATAATAATAATAATAATAATAATAATAATAATAATAATAAGGTAAAAGCGCTAGATTAATTAGGTAAGAGGGGTGGATTAATTAGGTATGAGGGGTAGATAATTGTGTAAGAGGGCTATACTCACTTGTTAGGAATAATATATTACTTATTTAGGGTGGTTACACTCATTAAGTAGGAGGAGTTGATTACCTATTTAGGGTGGCTAGACTTATTAGGTAGGAATAGTTGATTATTTATTTAGATTAGCTAGACTCATTAGGTATGAGGAGTTGATTAATTGTATATGAGGGCTGGATGCATTAGGTAAGAATATTTGATTACTTATTTAGGCTGGCTGGACTCATTAGGCAGGAGAAGTTGATTACTTACTTAGGTTAGCTAGACTCATTAGGTATGAGGAGTTGATTAATTTTATATGAGGGCTGGATGCATTAGGTAAAAAGATTTTATTACTTATTTAAGCTGACTAGACTCATTAGGCAGGAGAAGCTGATTACCTATTTAGTGTGTTTAGACTTATTAGGTAGAAGAGCTAGAGCCATTAGGCAGTATGGATCTAGATCAATTAGTTAGGAGGATAGTGAAAATCATTGGGTAGATTATTTAGGTAATCTCTCAGGAATCATTAAATTTAGTGGCCAAACAAGAATAATAAATATACTATCAATGTTGTGTTTTATACAGCTCTAATTTTTTTTTACGCATAGTGTTGATTTTTACAGTTTGCTAAAAAATACGGTGGAATTTTGTCACTGTAAACTACTTTCCATCTATTTAGCATAAGTGCTCTATCTACGGAGTGACGACATCAGATATTTAATGCTGTCTCTGTACTAAGTGTCAAGTTACAATATTGGGCAATTATACATACGACACAAATGTATAGACGATTTTGAGAACGCTCCTGTGAACCATTAGAAAAAAAACTGTACACAGCTGAAAATATTTCGAAACTTCCTTCTGTACAGTTACTATAAAATTCTTGGTTTAAATTAACTTTACCAAATAATTAAAAAAAAAAAGAGTATTAGTTGAGAGAGTAACATTGTATGAACTTCATAATAAATATATATATATATATAATTATTACTATGGTTTGTTGAGTTACAACCTATCTTAAACCATTAAAAACATACAATTATAGGAATATATTTTTAGATAATTAGTTTAATAAAATATATTGAATAATATTATTGGAAAAATAGCTTGACCTTTCAAATAAACAAAATTTAGATACAATAAAATGAAGGTAGGCTTTGGATTAAACCTTTACTTTAAATTAATAACTGACAAAATCTTTTCCTGGGTATTAATCTGTTGCATTTGTTAGTAAGTAAGACTCTAAATTCAAATGAATTGATTAGATTAAGATTAAAACTTAATAAATTTATTTTTTCAAAGTTGAGATACCTTTCTCCTTAGGGGTTATTTGGACAGTTGAATTGTCCAGTTTTTGTGGTATGATACCATCATCAGGAATATTTAAAGGAGGGGTTTTCTCTCTTACTTACTTACTCTATGACATTAAGAATTCAATAGCTCATTGTCGCACTCACAAAAGTAGGCCACCTATACCTATATTGAGCTAATTCCATTCAGTCCCTCTCATTACATCCTTTATCTTTCAGGTCGATTCTAATGTTTTCTTCCTATCTACGTCTAAGTCCTCCCAATGGTTTCTTACCATTGGGTCTACCAGCCATTACTCTTATCATGGTTATAGTTTCTCCCATATACAATGCATGTCCTGCCCACCGTAATCTACGAGACTTTATTATCCTAACAATGTCTTGTGATGAGTACAGATTATGTAACTCATCATTATATAACCTCCTTTACTCCCCAGTAGCCTAAACCCGTTTGGACCAAATATCTTCCTAAGCACCTAGTTTTCAATCACTCTAAATATTTGTATTTTATCTTTAGTAAGGAGAAATTGATTGAGAATATTTTGCAAGGAACGACCTATATGAGAATATTTCCCAAGTTGAAAGTAGTTTAATGGAGAAATGGGAGTTAAGATATTAGAATTGTAAAGGAATTAATATTTCAGTAATCAACGTATAATCAACACTACTCCATAAGATATTTGAAGCTACATTTATAAGTCAAAAATTAGAAGGTAGATAAATTGAAAAGTTAAGTTTTGAAGAATATTTAGGATCAGTCACATTTAATAATTAAGAAAAAGAAAAATACAGTAATCCTATGAAAAACAAAAATTAACCTCATGAAAAAAGTATTAGATCAGAGATTGTAACATAATGACTAGATGAAATATCATAGTTAATATATAATGTGTTTAAAATTTTTGCCACATAAGATATGTGAAATTACATTTATAAGTAAAAATTAGAAGGTTGAAAAATTGGGAAGTTAAGTTTAAAGATTATTTAGGATCAGTCAATTTGCTAATTAAGAAAAAGAAAAACAGTAATCCTATGAAAAACAATTAACAAATACATGAAAGATATATTAAAGCATAGGTAGTAACATAATGACTAGATGAAAAATTACAGTTAATATATAATGTGTTTCTCCATTAAACTACTTTCAACTTGGGAAATATTCTCATATAGCTCGTTCCTTGCAAAATATTCTCACTCTACATATGTTTTCGTTATGTAAGGTAAGATACCATGTTTCACTACCAAAAGGAACAACCAGTAAAGTTATTGTTTGTTTATTTTGAGTCTTAAATTCCGTAACAGCAGTCAAGATGTCAACAATTTACTGACCAAAATAGCATACATTTCCCGACTGTATTCTTTACCTAATTTCCAATTTAATATTGTTATTGCTAATTAAAATTGTCTCAAACAATATTTAAGATCACTAACACTGTCAAATGGTATGTTTCTCGAATTAATCTATACATTATCTCCCTAATTTATGTTTTCTCTGTGATCAGCGTTTGATTCTAAACATATTTCCTTACTAGCCTCAAACAAAACTTTTTCATTTCTTGCCACATCTTCCTTACTATTTCCCAACCAAGCTAAATCATCTGCGTATCCTAATAGCTGCATTGTACCATTTAACGTCAACCCTTCCCAACTTCTTGAATTACCATTGTAATATTATCTAAGACTAGATTAAAAATAAATGAGGAAAGTGCATTTCCTTGTTTCAACCCATTATGTGTTTCCAAAGTGTCTGATAAGTGACATCCAATTCGTACTCAGCCAAGCGTTTCAGTCAAACATATCTCAATTAGCTTGACAAGTTTTTTTTTGTATTCCACGTAACCAAATATTGCTATACATATTTGATGTTGTTCTAGGTTAACACCAGCCCTTATCGCTCTGGTGGTATTTTACGCCTATATCTGGGAACACCTAGGAAATGGGCCAATGTGGAATAAGGTGGTGAAGAGGAATGCAGATCTCTGCAAGGTGTCCATGTGGAGGAACATGCTATACGTTCAAAACTTCTACCCCTTCGAAGAGATGGTAAATTTATCCCGAGTAAAAGTAGAGGTTAAAACAGCTTTATTTGAATTTCAGAAACATTTAGAGTAATTTAAATCTACCAGAATAAAACTTGATATTCACTACCGATGTTAGTTACAATTAGCAAGTTTCCTCTCAAAATAAAAGTACAAATACGCAGTGGTTAAGAATGATAAGAACTGGTTTTATCACTGCTAACATCTAAAATTATTGGAAATACCTTTTGTAAACTGGAAAAATTCAAATAATAATATTAATAATAATAAAGAGTTTACTCCAAACTCACTCTTGTCAAAAATGAAACATAAAAGTTAAAATATTTCCTCGATTGTGACTAAATACAAAACCTTTTGGGAACTCTGGACTGCATAATTAATATGTGTGACACGTATCAGAATCTAGTAAGACTCTAGAATAAAATTATGGTATCTATCTAGTTTGTTTTGCCATACTGTTTTATTGTACGCATAATAATGACTGACTTAGCCATGAAACGCAATTAAACAATTTTCTCCACCACCAAGATTCACGTTGCTGATTATGTTTATTGTATCCCAGTCAAAAAAAATCACGACGGGAACGTGCTTCTAAAAATATGACATAACTTTGTAAAAAAGATCTAAAATATAAATTATTTCATTATATTAGTTGATATAATGTTTGTGTTTTAAATATACTCACAACCCTTTCGGCCTATTCACATTTCTACAATGATGGAGTTGAGGTAAAGTGAGGTAGAATATATAATAAATGTAACCTCATTTGAGTAGAGAGGGATAATTAAATAATTTATGAAAAACCATCTCATTACACCCGACTGAAATTCGAACCTTGACATATTATCCAAACCGGTCTCAATTAGACGTAAGCATAAACAAGAATATCGAGTTTTATTTCTATACCCACATCAGCGGGAGTAAATGTCAAGCTCATCCAGTCTGTTTTGGTGGGGATGGGGAGGTCAGGGTTTAAATTGGGACTACGTGTACCAAGAGTTTATTTATTTTAATTTTTAGCACCGCCTCTTACTACCCGTTCGGGTTATACGCTTATGTACTAATTTCATTAATGGTTTTAGGGATTAAGAAGGCTATATTTATAGGAAGATAGGAAGTGTATCCACATTAGCATGGAGGGAGAGTGGAAGAACATTTTATAAAAACCACCATCAGTGCACGCGATAAAGATTCAAACCTCGAACTGCCCGTCGTCGGTAGTCTAGTCTACTGCGGAGAGCAGCACCTTAGACCATGCAGACACTAAAGTGTGTCTAATAAGGTTGATTTTCCTAAAGGTTTTCTTACACTTTACCTCCCCACAACGCAGGCACACGTCCTCTAAATTATACTTTCCACAACGACCATTGTGTACCATTGTGGACAGGTAGTGAAATTCAAAGCAAAAAGTAATAATTATATATTCCCATATCGATGTATGTTAATAATTATATAATCTTCTTGTTGTTACCCATTGCCGCTGGCAGTGCGCCACTCACACACATCAGCTGGCCTTGGACATGCAATTGTCTCTGGTAGCACCTCTTCTGGTATACCTTCTGTTCATCAGCCAAGGCTGGGGAATCTTACTGCTGGCGACGCTTCATCTGATCTCTGTCGCATTACGCTATTACGTCAGCGTCCAGAACAACCTCTCTATGCTCATCTATCATCGCATGACGTGGGTAACAGCTTATTATCGTTAATAATTAGTTCTAAATACAATTACACTTGTACAACTGTACACGGTGAAGTAGAGATTTGGCCTATTCTGGATGATTTCATCCGCCGTGGCTACATACATTGTTAATAACTGTTTAATTCGTGGGGTAATGATTAGGAGGAAAAATTACAGTAGGTGAACCTACATCACCGGCTAAAGGCGATGATAAAACATCAGTAATAAATTACATTTTGAAAATCATTGCCATTGCTCCTCCGCTGAGATTTGAGCCTTGACCTTACCCATCACTGACAATGTAGCATATTAATAAATTGACACCTTAGACCGTGTGACTACCTGTATGGATGGTGAGAACTTAACACACTGTCTAAATACATTATGGCCATGTATTTACCATAATCGTTCAGCACTTAATTTAATACTGAAATGTGTATTAAAAATAGCAAGGCAAGAAAAATCCAAGCGGAACCTCAACATTGTAGCTATTTGCTTTAAGGAATGATTACTTTTGTATATATTTTAAAAATCATTGTATGAATGCAAGCATTGATTAGGACTTTCATTGAATCTTTAGAACCATTTGCCTTAATCAGTTCTAAACTTCGATGCGTGGCTCAGAACTTCTTAAAGAATTTATTTGGTTTTCGCTGTGTTCTAAGCTTCGATGCTTATCTCAGACCATATTAAAACAATTTTTTTTTGTTTCGCTGTGTTCTAAGCTTCGATACGTAGCTCAGATAATCTTAAAAAAGTCTTTATTACGCTGTGATCTAAGCTTTGATGCGTAGCTGAGAACATCTTAAAAAACAATTTTGGTTTGTTTCGATGTATTCTAATCTTCAATGCATAGCTCGGGCCATTTAAAAAAAATATTTTGTTTCGCTGTATTCTGTTGTATGAATGCAAGCATTGATTAGGACTTTCATTGTCTCTTTGGAACCATTTGCCTGAATCAGTCCTATTTCTATAGTAAGAGACTGTTTTGACCCTTGAAAAAACTACTTCAAATTTTTTATATATTCATACGTCAATTTATGTTTTTCACAATTTTTCACTTTTTAAATAATATTAATCTCAATAAAAATATAAATTTGTTTGTATATTAGATTTACTATCTGAATGTTAGTTCGTTGACACTAGATTCAAATAGTACTCATAGGTTTGAGACGGAACATATTCTGTTTTACTACTTATTTTTCAGGGAGCAGGGTAGGCTATCAAACATCACATTATTTCATCAGAGAGAGAATCATTGTCAAAAAACGTATTGTTAGTGTGATTACATTTGCGTCTTAAATTAGTAACAATTCAAATACACACTATTTTTTAATAAATACATTTTCTTTTCTCTATAATCTCTTTATCAACTAGGGGTTTGGAAAGATAAGGCTCCGTGGCAATGAATTATTTGGAAAACAAATTGTTTGGGATTGAAACAATCATACTACTAGATCCAAAGAGAAATGTATTTTGTGTAGGTTTTTTTGTATTCACAATAGTAGTCAAATCATATTTTTTCTAACAAATAAAGCTTATACACACTCCTAAATATTTGAAATTTCTAAGTGGAGTTTGATGAAATTGGGAATTTGAAATTTCCTAAACATCTGTGTAAAAATTACTTCTCACTCTGTATATTTACGTACAGTGCATGTAAAAGAACAACATTAAATAACCACAATAGCCTGATTATTCATAATTTCAAAACAAAGGTCAGTAGAACTGGAAGAAGAGGGGTGGAAGTGGGGGACGGGATTGGGGTGGAGATTTTTTTTTTAATAAAGGATGTTTGTGTAGTATAAAATTAAAATTTGTCAGGATGGTGGATGGAATATCGCAGATAAATAGAAAAGTATTGACATTTTTTTCAATTTTATAAACTAAGATTTGGAAAATGGAGAGAAATCCCAAAAAATAATACAACAAACACTTCTAGGTGTATTATAAAGTTGGAATACTAGCAATCATGTTCCATGAAAGGACCACCCTGGATAGATCATAAAATAATAACCATTTAAAATTTCAAAATTCTATCAAAGAAAGAGGGGGCTAAAATTTAACAAACTATAATAAAAATCAACTTTATGCTTTAGTAGAAAATTTAAATTATTAGGGAGATGCAAGGAACATTTGGCTCTTTAACAGTCTATTATTTCCCTTACCGCATTCTCTTTATTAAATTGTGATGCTCATTTTTACAATAGGTTTGTAGTAATGTGTATAATTTTTTCATATATATTAATATGATCCATCTTAGGCAAATTTTATTTTTTGAGCTCAGTTCGTTTTTCACTCAGTTTAAGGTCTGGCTAATGTTTTATCTTAAAGCTTGTTTTTAAAATGTATTGGTTGACATATATTTGATTCGAGATTGTTATGGCTATCTTAATATTGCTTAAGAAGAAAATATATAAATAGTGCAATCGGATATGAGCATTTTAATTCAATTTTTTTATATCTGTCTGTCCACATGAATAATTATTCTAAATCTAACCTGGATATTTAAAATATGTCATGCCTAGTTAAGTTTAGAAATTAAAAACAAACTAAAATTTAGTATTGCGAATTAAAAAAACGGATCGAATCAGGCCAGAAACACCAAAAATGAATAATTCTTATAATATGTAACTTTAATTGGTTTAACTCTTTAACAACCAATTTATGCCGTGTCACTCTTCTTTCATTTTTTACTACCACCAACAGGCATTAGTTCAAATATTACAATAAAGAAAACTTATAACTTAATCTTTAAAAGAAATTTCAGTTTTTAACACATGTTCCGATTATATCTCCATTTTAACATTGTGTTTATTAATACCACTTATAACGTTTTGTAACACAATCCAAGCCGATAAGGGATTAATATTCAAACAAAATTTAAGATTTGATTACTTCTTCCTGTGGATAATTTTATATACCATAAATGAGCAAAGCAACATATGATTCCCCGTGCGAATAGCGGGTACACCAGCCAGTAATATAGTAACATTAAAACAATGTTGACTTTTAAAAATATGTTTTGAATTTTATCAACCCTTCATCTTATATGAATCCTAACATTGTTTAAATTATGAACAAACCCAAGCAAACATGAAATGAAATATACTTTTCTAAATTTGGCATGATAGTAAGCCTTTTTGTTGTTTGTTCTATATAAAAGATAAGACTTCCGCTTTTCCATAGGATGCCTTGCTAATAAAACTTATGTTTAAAACGGATGCACCTGCGCTTTAAATATGGCGGAGAGCTACGACCTACTCTATCTTCAAATTATGAACAACTTTCTGCGTGATTTTGTCGGTTATACTGATAGTTGTTCGTTCCCACAGTCTAATCTACTTTTACTTAGTTAATTACGTGGTTTAAAAAATACAATTACTGTCGTCCTCAGGGTGGTGGTTAAAGGCTTTAGATTTGCCATGCCCTTGGTCACCCTGTACAGGAAGTTTGATAATAAGTATCTTCAATACACTAGGAATGGTTTTCGGCATTGTGATTTTCGGATGGGCAGTAATCTCCGCAAAATGAACATTTTTTTAAATTGTCACGTCTATTAATAATTATGTTTTAGCTTATAGACAAAGGAGTACGATTAAATTTTGAATTGAGCTTCATATAGTTCTTCTTAAAGTGACAACCCGAATTTGGTTTGATGTGATTTTATATTCAACCTGGGCTGGGCATGCATAAGACTTTTGAATGGTTAATACTGCCTGCACCATTTGGTATAAGCCCCATGCGCTATGTGAGTCCAGGTAGTGTGGTAATTTCCCGTTGACTTCTATACTGAATTTCGTTGAGCGAACATGAAAGGTTATACCAATTTTGCCAGAAAAGTTATTTTAACATACCTTCCCAGATTCTTTTACATGTCACAAAAGACATGGGCCAATGGCTTTACTTCCCCTAAAAAAATGCTTTTGTCACGGATTTTAATCACTCAAGAAAAACCCGTTGACCTCGGCTAGGTTTGAACCCACAAACATTGGGTCCTGAGGCGAGCACTATATTTCACGACCACCAAGATTGTCTTTTATATATTAATCTTTAATAATTCATCCTTTTAATATTTTGTTCAAAATAAGATATGAAATCTTCTTTAACATGTACAGTATATGTTTTAATTTACAAAGTGTCAATTATTTTAATAAAGATTTCTAAAATTACCTTTTAAGTTATTTATTT
Source organism: Timema podura (assembly GCA_033556935.1). Lineage (NCBI taxonomy): Eukaryota > Metazoa > Arthropoda > Insecta > Phasmatodea > Timematidae > Timema > Timema podura. The sequence goes on along the minus strand of JAVRXN010000011.1, from coordinate 45,327,126 downwards.
TAAAAACGTGTATAATTTGAAAAACTGGTTAGTTTACTTCTTAAATTTAAACAAATATTGTTCAGACTCAATTAGGTATGTATGGTTAAATCACTACAAATAAAGTTTTTGTACAATGTAAAAATATATGTATTGTACCCAAAATTTACCTAAGTTCCCTTTTTTAATCATTACAGCTGTCAACATTGACAGCACCTCTCAGAAGTGAAAGATTTATGTTTAGGTATTGGGCTTATGAATACATTAAAGTATTTGTAATAAATTCACCTTAGATTTCATTATAAGTTCTTTCAATAGCGATCCGACTATATTATTTAATGTGCTGACCTAGGTTAGTTAGTTTGTAGATTACGTGTTTAGATAACTCTGGCTAAAATAATAAAGGGCCTACTTATATAGTTATTTACGTAATATTATTAATATTACTTAGTTGTAGTTATTTGACCCTTTGTAGGTATATTCTAAGGTGTTAGTATTAAATAAAGGATTGTTAATAAACGTTGTCTATTTTTCAGTTTGAATCAACTGTATGATACAGCTAATATGTCCTACAGTTTACCGACTTCACCGAGCGACACCTTACATGTTTGGAGTCTGCCTTGGCTATCTCTTACATAAGACTGATAGAAAAATATACATTCCAAAGGTAGGCATGAATATGTCTCAAGATACCATTTCACCCTATAGGTAACACCTGACTATAAATAAAGCAGCTCAAACCAGACCTCGCAACTTGGTGAAATTTTCTGTATTCTACTTTAAAAAAATTACAACAACGTAATTGAGACCAGTAGAACCATTTTACGACATTTAATAAAAATACAACAAAATTATAAAAAAAATTAAATACTCTTAAACTGATCCCAATTCTTTGTTGTCAAATGAAGAATGTTGAAATTTGGGCCTAGAATTGCTCACTGTTTCAAGAGTAATTTTGATCTTGATTCATGATATTGAAATGAGCTCTTAAGTAATTGATCTAGATTCTATATACAATCCTTTTTCGAATGAAAGAGACTATCACAGATGCTCACACGATTTAAAGTGAGAGGATCGCATTAAACTGAGTTACCGATGTTGGGGAGTTTAAAATTTGAAATTTATTTTACTAATGATTTTTCGTGTAAATTCTGGGTGCATTTACTCCCAATTATACTCTGCTCATCCCTAATTCATTAGCATAGATAATTTATTGGATTAATAGTGAGACACGCTGGGAGAAAAATATCAAAAAAAAATAAAGATTCAAAAATAATTTACTGATGATTAATTTAATTGATAGGTTAATTAATACACCTTTATTATTATTTTTACCATAGTCTACAGGATTTCCCCATGGCCGAGTGATTTGTTAGATCGACTAAAAGTATAATTGGTGCCCGGTTGAGTTTTAAATGTCTTAATAGCTTAACCTTTAGATTACTTCATTCTACTATCCCGATAAAACAAATCTTAAAACCTATTTTGGGGCCTTACTTTAGTTTTAGCTTAAGGTGTGGATTTAGAGGATGCGAGAAATATATCAGGGTTTTTTTTGCAATTTTTAAAGCAAAATACATGTTTGCAAAATAAATAAAATATTGATCCAGTAACAACGTTTAATTTAATTTTCTTCCCAACTGTTGTTGAATATTGTTATGAGCAAAGTGTAATATAATAATAAACTTTTTAATGAACAGAAGAAGTTGTCACTAAATTCCTGGACACCTTGACAAATATTCAAAATCTGTTTATATCACCATGTGAAAAAAAATTAAACTTAACTTTGTTATTGGATAAATATTTTATTTATTTTGGACAAAAAATGTTTTGCTATAAAAACCGCAAAATGGCTCCTTTTCTCGCATCCCTTTCCTACTCACCTTAAGTAAGTTTATTTTTTGTGCACCATGTATTATTATTCATTCTAGATATTCGCATATTTACATTAATAATTCACGAAAAGGTAAGGTAGAGTTTAAGAAGAAATGTACCCACATTTGTAGGTAGAAAGAGTGATAAACAATTTTAGGAAGAATAACCCTGAGTATACTCAGCTGAGACTAGAACCCCTGATATTCATATTACCATTAAACCAGACCATAAGAGGTTGATGCCTATTTCAGATAGTAAATTTATAAAGTTGTGAGTTGATGAAACTAAATGTTTAGAAAATGTTCTAGTTAAATAACTCGAATCAAAATGATAACGTATTCTTCCTTCTAGTACTTAGTTTTTGGAGGCTGGCTGTCTGCCTCATACCTCACCTACTTATCTTTCTTCTCGACGTCCGAGGTAGCGTCACCCGAATATTTGTACGAGGCCGTCGAGACGTCTCTCTACTCGGCGTTGTCTCCGGTCACCTGGTCTTTAGCGCTCTGTTGGGTCATCCTTGCTTGCGCTACCGGGTATGGAGGTAAGTCTGTGTGGTCCTAAATTTCGTAACAACTATGGTTTATGCATTTTTGTGAAATTTTACGGGCTTCAAAATTACAAAGATTTGTTTAAAATAGGGTATCTCTAGAAGCTAATTAAAAGGGGCTTTCCATGGGGTATTTTTTTTGGTATGGTAAGGGGAGTTTATAGAAGAATGACATATTTTTTGAAGCAAAAATAATATTTATCATGTTTACGTGGCAGATACTTTTATATAAAAAAAGGTTTACTTTTAAAGTATATCGTAGTATTGTTACAAGTTATAATAGCATACAACCTAATAAAGTACAAATTTTCGCAGGAAAAATATATTTTTTAGTACCACGTCTTACTATCCTGTTTAAGCTACACACTATGTATTATCTACGCTAATGGTTTTAGGAATTAAGAGGGTTATATTTAGAGGAAGTGTACCCGCATTCGTGTGAAGGGATATTGGTAAACCATTTTGGAAAAAACTCTCATTACTCTCGACTGAGATTCTAACCATAATCTTCACGTCATCGACCGTCTAGTCTACTGTGAGAGTAGCGCCTTAGACCATGCGGCCACAGAGGCGGGTAGGGAAAACTTTTCTGAGAGATAGAAAAGTTACTAGCTCTACTTTCACGTTTTAATACGGCAAGCCATATAATATATATTTGTCATTTTTAGTAATTATTATCAATGGCTATAAAATAGCACTAATGAGAAATAAAAATGTTTTCAATTCCTCCCAAAGATAAGTATATTTCTAATTTCTAAAATAATTTCTCTACCAAAATCATAATATAATTTGAGGTGATAGTCTCTATAGATAGTCTCTAAAATCGGAGATAATCCCTAAAATAAAACCTCTCTTCTAGACAGATCTTGTCCCCGACTTATTACATAAATTAATCCAATTTTAAATGTATACGAATCAAAGAAAAATGTTTTAATAGAGTCAATTGCTAAGAATTTTAACTTAAAATACATGATTTAAATTAGCGACGAGTATTTATCCCTAATTTTGAGAATATTTCTTAACTTTTACTATATGTACACACCATTTACTTTGAAAAGTAACAGTCTTATCTTGATGGATTACACTATGACCTTATTATAAGCTATACCATAATATAATAACTAAAGGTAAGTGGGCTACCTTACAGTGTAAATGAAGGTTACTTACAGATATCTTAAAAAATATGTCGCTTCTTACTTTAGAACTAATTTATTGGCACTTTCTAATATCACCGATTGATAATTATGACTTAATAGATGAAATAAGAACAATTAAAATAGCAAATACCTTAGTCGGCTCCCACCAAGAATTTGATAATGGCTGTCCTAAAAATTGCAAAGAATAAAACGATCACATTTGACCACTGCCGCTTGTCGTGTTTCTGCAGGCTGGTTCAACTCTGCTCTGTGCTGGCGCGGACTGACTACTTTCAGCAAGATCTCTTACAGCGTGTACCTCACACAGTTTGCGGTATTCTTCTACAACGTGGGCACCACCAGGACGTCACAGGAGTTCAACGCCTTCACCAGCGCCGTAAGACGTCATTAATAAATGTTTCAATAGTGTTAAAGCTGGCGTTTCTTATTTTAGAATCTGGGGCAGGGATTACAACTCAAAAAGAAGCATTGAAGTTAACCCGATAAGGTGTATACCAACATCTATACAGGCGAATGTTTGTGGCTTTAATATTTTAAACAGGTTTATCTGCAAATATGATAAAGAAAACTATTATTTACATAGCTATCCTACCTACGGAGTTGAGTTATGCTTACGAACAACTTAATCTCTAGATAACCTCACTTTATTCCATAGATAATAGTATACTAATAATATTGCGCGTCTGGGCTACATCATTCGTAGCCCAGTAGTGGAAAGATTATCCAGTACTAATGTACCGTTGAGCAGGGGACGCCCGAATGTACGAAACGTACATCCTTTCTGTGGAGGCTCTTTCCATGTCCCGGTGAAATGAGATGATGGTGATAGTGGGTATGAGGGTGTGGAACCAGTAGAAACACAACCTAACTTAAGCCTAATTAACCAAATCTTGGTGGCTATTGGGTTGATTCAACTCTTCGGAAAAAAATATCTAAGGTACCAGCTGGGAATAGAACCCGGGACCCCTAAGATCGTAGCCAGGTGCACTGACTACTATACAATGAGGCCGTTTATATAGAATACTAATTAATTAATTTAATTAACTGTCTGAAATAGTTATCAAGGACTACGCCGTACTATCAATCCAGGTTATCAGCATATTCCTCACTAATTTGGTACAGATGATAAGGTAGTTTTTCAGAGGAAGTTTAACCACATTTACGTGTAGAGAGAGGTGGGACATCTTTTCGGTAAAAAAAACTTGTTACACTCGAGTGGTCCTTGAACCCCATACCTCATCATCACTTATAAATAAACCAGGACAAACAGCTTAACCAATGCTGATGTGCTGAAATAGTAATGTGTTTATAGCGTACTTTTAAAATCGCTTAAACATGATAATTTTATTTCTAACTAGCAGAAATACCCGGCTTTGCCCTGATATATCTTCGTTTTATTTATTCCAACTCAGTTTTTTTTATCAATTTAAAAGTATCTATTAAAAATTTTAAAATTCTAGCTCTGTGATGCACATGTTTGTGCATAGGGTCTAGTAATTTTTAAGTTTCAGACCTCTTTGTGGGGTAGATAGTGCGCAATGCTCATGACAGAAAGAAAAACTACATTTTATCAATAGAGATAAGATAAAAACATATTGGGGGTACGTGAGCTAAGGTAGGTCTATAGCTAGGATCTAGTCTTATTAAAGACCATTCGACAGGTAATCTCTCTTAGAACGAAAAACTATAATGTTAGGCTATAATGTTTTGCTAGTGATTGTAATATAGGGTGGCAAGAATGGTGCAAGTTCCAGTGACCAAACAAAGTGGACCTAATGTGCCTATCGTACATGTTTGTAAATACCTTCAGAAGGAACTGCCGCTTCTCTTCCATTCATTTACCAAGACTTTTAATGTTCTATTCTTAAATAGTCCCTCTTTAACTTTGATCTGACTCTGTCCCAGAGAGTTGAGACACGATCTCACAAAAATACCTAGTATTTCATACTTTTTATAAATATACATATGAAGATTGTAGAAACGTACCTATTGGGTTGAAAACTGGATTTATAAATTATGTGTTTAGACAAAAATATATTTTAATAACTATTCCCTTTAATTAGAATAGTTTAAGTGGCAAATGCTTAAAAAGGTGCTTTATTTGTAAGTTAGTTGAAACAATCTACTACTACTACCATCTACTATTGTTTGAATTACAATAAATAACACCCACACTGGTAGTCCCGTGGATAAAGGTTATAATAATAATATTTAGCACCGCGTCTTACTACCCGTTCGGGTTATACGCTTAAGTACTAATTACTCTAATGGATTAGGAATTGGGAAGGTTGAATTTAGAGGAAGTGAACCCGCATTTGCGTGGAAGGAGAGTGGAAAACCATTTAGGAAAAACCACCCCCAGTTCACCCGACCGAGATTCGAACCTCGATCTCCCCGTCCTCAGTGATCGAGCTCAACACGACTAGCGCGTTAGCCAACTACGCCACCGAGGCGGGTCCGTGGATAAAGGCATACATCAATTGCTCTTACCTGGTTTATGAGCTACGAAATATGTAGCATGGCTGAATGTACTGAGGTCATGTTCTTATTTATGACAAAATATGAACCACAGGAAGCTTAGTTCCATGACCATCAAACATAAGCAAATTATTAAACACTTCTAGCATAGTCCCTGGAACATCCAATATTAGCAAATTATGAACCACTGATAACATGGCCTCTGGAACATCCAACATTTACAAATTATGAACTTTAGCATAACCCCTGGAACATTCAATATTAGCAAATTATAATCCACGGTTAAAATAGCCTCTGGAACATCACACATTTACAAATTATGAAACACTTTTAGCATAGTCCCTGTAAAATCTAATGTTAGCAAATTATGAACCACTCGTAACATGGTCTCTGGAATATTCAACATTTAAAAATTATAAACAACTTTTAGCATAGCCCCTGGAACATCCAATATTAGCAAATTATGAACCACTTGTAACATGGCCTCTGGAACATCCAATATTTTTAAATTATGAACCTCTGGTAGCAAGGCCCCTATATAATCCAAAATTAGCAAATTATGAACTACTGTTAGTACACTGTCCTGTAACATCCAACATATTAAACCTCTCTCCACGACCATTTGTATAAGATTCCTATAACTTCTACCTTCCTAATCCCAATTACAATAATGTAGATTTTAGAATATTTTGTATAGATGTAAATACAGGGGTCGTTTGAACCTAAAATAAAATAAAAATTTGGGCTTTAACTTAATCGGCATTAGTGTCCTGCGTGTACTAAATATTAAGCTCATATAATCGATTTTGCCTGTAACGGGGAAGTTAAGGGTCATATACTACCCATATGCAATGAGGGTGGATTTCATAAATGATTTTTCACTCACCCTCCAAATAAATTCAGGTACATTTCCACTAAATTATATATTTCTAATCACTATCCCATTAACCTAGTTACAGTTTGTTTAAAAGCCAAACAAGTAGTAAGATATGGTGGAAAAACCATAAAAATATATTGTAACTTTGTAGAGATGTCAAATATGAGAAATATAAACATAAGAAGCTCATGACTCAACATATTAATCAATTAAAAAATGAATTAGAGGTTTAAATTAAAAAAAAACAAGTACCGTTTTAAAAAATTGACATTGTCTTTAAAAATAAAATATTCAAAATGATGATCGTTCAGGAAACAGGAAATGGACTTCATTGATAAGGTAAAAAGCCATGTGAGTAGTAGAGCACTTAAGAGGTAGTGATAACTCACCGGTGATTACGTTACACTTAGCGAACGACGTTTTGGTGAATATCAGGTATAAATATGGCCCGAGTCACTATGTCAGGTCGCAGACCACCGGTGTTTATTCACGGCGAGTTACCGGCTCGTGTAATACTGCTGGTCTGTCATAAATACTTTCCATATTAGCTTTAACGCTTACCAAAGTCTCCGTAAAGTGGAGTTTTGGGCAGAGAGGTGTTCACATTGAACCCCTCTCTAAGTTTAGGAACCTAATAGTTTTCTGGGCTTGATCAAGGTGGTCAAATTGATGAAGCTTGTGATTAAGCTGTGAGGTCTTTTTTTTTTCAGAACCACGTTTAACTACCCGTTTGGTTTATACTCCTATGCACTAATAACACTAATGGTTTAAGGATTAGGAAGGTTTAATTGAAAGGAATTACACCTGTATTTGGGTGAAAGGAAAGTGGAAAAACGTTTAGTAAAACCAACCTCAGTTCACTCAACTGGGATCGAACCCCAATATCCCCGTCTTCAGCAGTCTAGTTTAACACAGGAGTAGTGCATTATACCACGCGGCCACCGAAGCGGTAGTTGGGAGCTAAGCGAACACGAGCTAAAGGGCCAGTTTCATCGTCAGACTTAGTATGCCACAAGTGCGGTTTTATACTAATTACAAAATGACAACTACCTAAACTCGAATGTAATTACCCAATTTCGTATATAAAACAGACCTCTTCCATTATGGTCAAGGTAGGTGTCTACCTGTTTTTATTATAGCACCGCACTTGAGGCGTGTTAATTATGACCATGAAACTAGCCCAAAGTCAGTATCTGTTCAGTTTTTATGACTTTTTTTTAACCAAATAAATAAAATATTGATTCATGATACAGGTTTGGTATAACTTTCTGCACACAGTAATTCAAAGAGTGATTGTGTATTTGTCGATAAAATAGTAGCATTTGACTAGAAATATTTTAAACAAGCAGAAAAAAATCCATAAAATTTCACGATGTCCAAGACAGATATTCAAGAACTTTTGAGCCTAACATATTTAACTAGTTAAACTAAATGTTTCAATTGAAGAAATATTTGATCTATTTCATCCAGTTAAGTTTTTGTTAAAACAATCTCTAAATATATGGACCTTAATTTGATTTCCCTTTCATCCCACATTAAGGTAAATCCATATCCATATTTATAGTCTAGTATTGAGAGTCAACCAGGAAATAAAATAAAAGCAGTTAAGTTCAAATGGAGGATTGGCTGAGCTCCGAATTTCTACTACGTTTACTTCCCTAAATGAGACATCGATTTATTTCAGACAGGTATCATTTGATAAATTAATATTTTAACTATTCCGATAAAATGTGGTCAGAACTAGGTGGCAATTTGATAAATATTGTTTTTTAATAATATTTTTTCTTCAAGCGGGGCGTTTTTAGTTTGATTTTTTCCTTGCTAAACGTCCTTCCCGTCCAGGATATATATATATTATTACGGGATCCCGTACAATTTAATAACTGTGCAAATGGCAGCATAATGCCAACTACCGAGTCGCAGATGACTGCGTTATCCGATGGCTCGTGATATTAATATAATCACATATTTGTAGCCGACGATTTCTGCTAAGTCCATCATAGACTCTGCCTTAAAGTATGAGTGAAGAATGACCCAAGGCACGAGACGAATCCTGGATAACTCAGTGGTTAGAGCATTGGCGTACTAAGCCAGAGGTCCCGGCTTCGATTCCCGTGTCCAGGTGTCATTTTTCAATTTTCAGAATATGATATCTAGGTGGAGTAATCCACACTAATAAGCATAAATAAATAGCTTTGGCTATTAATTCTTAATATTTAAAAATGTTAAAAATAATATTATTAATAAAATAATTTATAAAATAACAAGAAATGTTTGTAATTCAATCAAATTATTATAGCTATGGTCAGTCTCAATAACAGTATTTATTCTATTATGATGATCTTAAATGTTAATTTAAATTAAAATAATATTAGGTTTTTAACTAAATAAAAAATAGGGTTTTCGAAAGCAAGGAGCCTAGGATTATTTGGTCTAAAATGGGATACAGATACTGGGGAGTGGAGGAGGTTATATATTGATGAAATTAATACCCTGTGCTCGTCACAATAGATTGTTAAGACAATAAAATCTCGCAGATTACAAGGGGAATGAAATGCATCGTGCGTGGAAGAATCTAGATCCGTGTTCAGAGTATTGACTGACCCAATGAGAAGATACCATTGAGAAGAGCTATTCGTAGATGAGAATTTAAAATTAGAATGGACCTGAAAGAGATAGGATATAATGAGGTGGACTGGATAGAATTAGCTCAAGAAAGAGAGGTAGATTACTTTGTAGAGTGGGGCAGTGAACTTTCGAAATCCTAATTCCATAGAGTAATTAGGTAAGAAGTAAGTTAAACATATTTGTGGGTCAGTCTATTCATTGAAACTATGGTGTGTGTTATGAAAGTAAGTGATTTTAGATGTACAATGTTTTCTAATGAATATTTCATGACATAAAATAATACATGGAACTAACATGTTTTCTCTATTTTCTATTCACACTCTAAGAAAGACTAAATAAATTTTTCTCATTTTGTATATCATCTCATCTTCCTTTACAGTCTACAATTGAATTTTAAAATTTTTCTAAAACATTTTTTTTTCACTCGCAACGGTGTTCAAATGGTATAAGACACTAAGCGCACCAAAAATTGATTGTGCCATCGGTGATAGAGAGTTCAAGACACAAATCCCTTTAGGGTGAACTTGATGGCAAGGAGTAATGGTTCCTCAAATGTTTCATCCCATAATCTATCAACGCTTTTGAGGATTTATTTTCCATAGCCAACCCGCTACCAATTACAATAAATGGTTGCTTGACGTAATAATTATATAAATAGTATGAAAGAACCGTACATACTTTTTCATTTTGTCTGTTACAAATCTGAAAATTTAAAAAAAAATCTGTCATCAGGAAACTACCATAAAATTGATTAATTTTTTAAAAGCGAACGTGCTTTTCGTTTGTAAAAGACATTCCAAATATTATACACATCGTGAACAAAATCATTAGTGTGATTTTTGAAAAATAAAATTGAATTTTCAAAAATGGATCATCTGGAAACAAACCCTATATGAATTTCCTCCTAAAAAAAACTAGGACTATAGACCTATAGTAATATTTATAATGTCAATTACCACGTAGGTATCAATATTAAACCAAATCCTAGAGCTACTTTTATTTGATATTTTAAATTTTTCAAAATTAATCATCAATAAACTACCCTTAAGCAAATATTTACCCAAAAAACAAGTAATATAGTGTAATTTATCATGTTAAATACCCACCACATATCCATTTTAAACTAAATCTTTAGAGCCAATCTAAAGAGATTTCAAATCCATCAACCCATTCTATCTGTAGTCTGAAGGACATACAGATAGATTTGAAACCTCCCCCCCCTTTTTTTGGGCCACATTCACCTCAAAGATTCATTAAAACATCAAGGTAAAAATTATTAACGATTACAATACGTTTTCTATATGAGAAAGTAAAACATAAATAATTTTCTTTGAAAAAAAATTAGTGAAAAAGACTATATTTGCACCCCGTCTTACTATCCATTCAGACTACCAACATATTTAACTAATGGGGTAGGATGAGGAAGGTGTGGTTTAAGAGAAGTGTACCTGAATTTTCGTGATAGGATGGTGGAAATATAATTTTTTTTCCACAAATTAATTTTATACGCCTCTAAGACCCACACCAGAAGATATGTGATCCAAATATCAAGCTCATTAGAATGATATGATGATATTGTAAAGGTCTAGGCTCAAATATCGGCTGAGTGTATAAAGGCTAGCTCTCCCTTAAGTGTTTAGAAATCTTCCCCCTTCCCCCACGCAAAGTTTAGGACGTTTCCTCCAAAATTCTACTTTCCCTATATCTACGTCATTAACATAATTATGATAGGAGTATAGCTCTAACGGGTATTAAGATGCAGAGAAAAAAAAAGCGCTTCTATGTTGATTCTAGAACTGAATTAGTTTTAAATTCATTTGACAAAATAATATCCTGGTTCATACGTGCGCATTAAATGGCAAGAATAATAATAAATAAGGATCACATGACTCAAAAACAATTTTCACGAATCCTAATCAGTGACTGGTAATATAACAATAAACTTATCTATTGATACGAATACACTTACACATTCTAAAAGCCCTTCCACGGAGGTTACTTAAGCTAGTTAAGTGCTTTAGCTTTCAACAGTGATATCTCAGTCCGACTACTTTCAAGTGTTTTTAATGATATACTCGCTTTAAACAATATTCACACTTATTGCGCGTATCTGACTCGTACCAGTGGGCACGTAGACAAAGGCGTAAGTCTCATTTGGGCTGAATTGATGGTGATAGGAGCGTTGGAGTCAAAATACTGACCTAGCGTATTGAAGGTTTATTTTCACTGATGATTTTCCATCCTAATTTTATGCAAATCGGTGACCTGGTGGTCTAGGGGTAAGGTGTTGGACTTCTGTGCTGGGGGTTCGGGGTTCAATCCTCGGTCCCGGCACAGATTTATCTGATTGCCCAACTCTTCCTTCACCTCTGACAAGATGTGTATTAATCACAACTTGTGAATGTGAGGAATGCCAGGCCTCCACCGTGGTTCGGATTCCACGTTAAACTGTAGGTCCTACATTTCATCTCACAATCACCCTACCATTACATATTAGCGTAAGTGCGTATAACCCGAATGGATAGTAAGACGCGGTGCTAATAATAACAACAACAACAACAACAATAATAATAATAATAATAATAATAATAATAATAATAATAATAATAATAATAATAATAATAATAATAATATACACAAATAAAAATGCATTTAATTTAAATTCAACATTTCTCATCCCTATTTATTAGTGTTAATATGTCGATATCTCAGTTGGATAGTTAAGACTTGGAGCAAGAAATATTGCCTAAGGGTTGTTTTTTTTCCCTCCCCATTTACTTACCACGTGAATATTTCGACCAAATTTTTAATCGATGGGGATCTCGAACCAAGTATTTCGTAATAACTATCCTCTGGAGTATAACGCTTAAACATTGTTAAAAAAACCTCTATTTTTTTAAATCGTTTTTTAATTTAATCTATAAGAAATAAAATAGAAAATAAATAGGGTATTTTTTAATACCTGTTAAAACATAACACATTATAACCAATGGGGCTCAAAACTAAGCCTCCAAAGATTATTCAGTACATATATATTTTACATTCCAATAATAAAACTGCCCGTTTCAAAAATTGAGCAAATTTCAGTCTAATTTGGTGGACTGGCCTCTTATATTGACCATTTCCCGAAATGGACATAAATAATATTAACTCTTGCCTCTTTCCTGAACTGAAACGTATTGCACTACCTAGTACTAGCTTAAATGAAATTAGTTTTAATATATCATACTAAACTAACCCAACCTAACTTAAGCCTAACCTTCCATTATAAACTGATTAAAAGTTAAATCAACTTAAATACCTAATATGGTCTTTGTTTGTCCATTTCACAGATTGGGAAAAAAAACTCCAGTTCATGAATTGGATAACGATTGGTGCTACCCATTTCATGAACTGGGCAAAAAAAGCACTACACAATTCATAAACTGGACTTTTTTTTATGCCCAGTTCGTGAAATCGTCAGAAGGAGACGACAGTTCTCGGAATGTGCAGAAATTCCTTCGATTCATGAAATGGACAAATTCACTAATGGGGTGTAACATGGCTATTAACTACCTGATATTAAAGTGAATTTGGTGAGGCATAGTTTTAGAAGAAGTTCAACCATATTAGCGATGTGAGGGGTTGCTAAAGCCACAGTGGTATCATTAATGTGGAAAACAATCTCCCCCCATGAACCAGGCGAGGATTCAAACCTCAACCTCCCTGTCTGTCAGGAGCCCGACACCGCGTATCCATCGGTAAGGTTACCTTCCTTCTCTTATTTTTCATCACGTCATACGATATGTATTTAGTTACAATTTTGGGTCAGAGGGATACTTTTGAGAAAAGGAAATTCCCTGATTTATGCGTGGAAGGAGCATAGGAAAACACCCTCAATAGGCTGGGTGGGATAACAACCCCGAACTTTCCCCACTCTCTCCCCTTCGATAGTAATTTGACGTTCAGGCCACGTGCGATGCGGGTAGTATAGGTTTCAATAGTTTTCATTTTTCATCTATATCTTTTAGGGAAGCTAACATTTTATAAATTTTAAAGTTAGTTCATTTATATTATTATTATTATTATTATTTATTATTATTGTGTTTATTCCTTTTTATTATTAATGTTGTGCTTTTTATTCCTAATATTATTACTGAGGTTATTATTCCTCTTCTTATTTTTACTATTATTTACATTAATTTTATGTATTTTATTTTCCTTAAGGTAAACTTTGTGGAAATTATCTTCGTTCTTCTGGCCTCCACAATAATGACATTACTTTTTGATTTGCCCATGCAAGAAGTCAAAAACCTTCTCATGGAAACTAGTAAGTAGCCCCAGTATATTTATAAATTGGCTATTATTTAAAAAAAAAGTAAAGTAGAGATTTTACTCTATGGAATTGTACGTCATATATTAAAAAAAAATTGAGCTAGCCCTAAAGCATATAAAAGAACATCTTGAAATTTGAAAAAACTTTATTATTAAAGTTTTGGTTTTATAGTTTTATTGGACGTAGGCTTATATCTCATTTTGGAAAATGTTTCAATATCATTCATTGCATTTAGTAACGATACCAAATAGCTACTTAATTTAATTTGAATACCTTCATAGAAGCTATTTTTCTTATAATATTATAATTATGTTCAACTATGATATAGTCATTAAAAAACAGGTATGATCAAAAATATGGGTTTTTATACTTAAACTCGATTTTCTCGTTGGGGGCTCCACCCCCAAAATCCCAGTGAGTTTTCTTTGCAAGTGGATTTAAACTAATGTAATTCCAGCGTTGTTTTGAACGTACCGGCATTGTATTGTATTTTTCACACATTATTTTAGTTTCGCCATACTTATAGGAAAGATAGAATCATCAAATTTGGCACGCCTATGGCAAATGTAAATGTCAATATGCCTGCCAAATTTTATGATTCTAGTTGATATAAAAGTTTGTCAGAAAATAAAAAAAAATGGCGGAAAATGTGCAAAATTTAACCAAAATGAAAAAATCTAGCTCTATCTAAGGTATAACCAATGGAGATACGATAAAATATAGCAGGACCAAACTTGTGGATCTCTCCAAATCCGTAATTGTTTGTGCAATCCGTTTTTTGATAGGTCTTACCGTTTAGCCACAAGATACCTGCAAAGAAAGGTCCACACAAACTTTAAAGTTGCTGCGCAATTTTGAATTTTTTTTGGGGATTGAAAATTAAAATTTTTAACTTTTTGGAATGTTTCTATCGGTTACAGGCTAGAAGCTATAAGTTTGTCAAATTTCAAGTTTCTAGCTCATCTGGAAGTGGGTAAACATTAATGTCAGTGAGTGAGTGAGTGAGTGAGGGAGTCAGCCATGTGGCTTTATAGTAGTGTAATTAGGCTTTTTATACTTAAACTAGGCTTGAGTTTAACTACGACCAAAAATTTAACTAGCATTATCTAAATATAAGTCTAGGCTACTAGTTTAAGATAAAAATGTGAGATGCTCGATATTTATTATTTGGGTACTAACTAATGCCATAGTTATGGCCCTATTGAGATAATATAATTAATAGTAAAAGTTTCATTTGAAAAATAAAATTTTATTTAAAATGCTATTAAATAAAAATAGTGTTGATTTTAGTTTGATTTCTTTGAGAATAGTAACAAATAAACTTTTATTAATACAACTCTAATATACAAATATATTTTAAGAATCTATATGAATAATTACATAAGATTTATTTTGATAATTTAATTGAATATTTTAATGTTTTGGACTGTACATATTTATTTATATAGTATTTTATATTTATAAGGTAATAATAAAATATATTTAAAATCAAAAACTAATTACATTTTTAGGAGCAGAAAAATTTATAAATTTAAATTATACTATTAATAAGTATTAATCAATTATTTTTACTCAAGGTGTTGTCTTGAATATGTAATACATTTTAGCTTTGTATTAAGTTCAATAATTTTAATTCATTTTTTTTTCAGGTTCTAAAAAGAAAATTTAGAGAAAATAAGAAATTTATAACACAAGTTATTAAATTATAAACTGCAGGCTGTAAGAGACGAATGATTCGAATGTATGCTGTTTATACATTACATACATACATTACATACATACATAACATACATACATACATACATATATACATACATACACACATACATACATACATACATACACACATACATACATACATACATACATACATACATTTATACATACATACATACATACATACATACATACATACATACATACATACATACATACATACATACATACATACATACATACATACATACATACATACATACATACATACATACATACATACATACATACATACATACATACATACATACATACATACATACATACATACATACATACATACATACATACATACATACATACATACTACATACATACATGCATACATACATACATACATTACACAATTACCTAAAAATAGCGTTAGTGTATAAAATTTCATTCATAAGCACTGCTCAATTATATTTAGGACCATTCATTTAGTACAAAATTTACAATCTTGCCAGTAAACAGTGTTAATTTAATCCTAGAATATGAAAAATTTAATTATTAATGACTATGCTAGATAATATTTTGATACTAAAAATAAAATTGTATTTACGTTGTTATAAGATATTCTAGTAATGTATAAAGCTTAGGCAACAAAATATATTTAAAATACATTCATATGATTACAAACAGAGTGTGATATTTTATATTAAATACGATTACAACGGCCTTGTTGTTCAGTTATTTTCCAATAACACTAGTAGCGGTAATGATATTTATATTTTGGACACGCCACTATTATTCCTAAGTAGACTCAATACTATGGCAAGCTAGTGGAATTATTATCAAGAGTAGCAAATATTTTAGCTGAACAAAACAAAGGAACATTTATTTTCCAAGCAAAAAAAATTACGAGCGTTTTGCCTATTATTTGCTTCCTCTTTTTACTTTCTCTCTATCTTACAGGTAGAGAAAGTATGGTGATCGTCAAAAAAATCGAACTCGAGATTTTGATGAATTTTGACGTTTCATGACTCCCTGAATCCGAAAAAGTGGTTTTTGAATTTCCGTCTATCTGTCTGTCTGTATCTCCAGCTAGAGCCTAAACTATTTTACCGATTGAGCTGAAACTTGATATCTAGGGTTTTCATAGAGTTGCCCCGAGGGATTTTTGGAATTGGATATCTACCCCTAAAATTAAGGGTAGTTTACTGTGGGGAAAAAAGAGAAAGAATCGATTTTCTCAAAATCGGCTCTAACGATTTTGATTAAATTTCATTTATGAACATTAATAAATATTCCAAACAAAATGGCTACTCTCAATATTTCGGCAAAATGGCTTTAAAGGCTCCGGTATGATGCTTAAATTAACATTTTTTATAATAGCTCCGAAACCATTTGAGATATGAAATTACTTAGCATTACAAATATGTATATATATTTATAATACAAATATTTTATCCGAAACATATTTTTATAAAATAAATAACTTTCAATCTATACGCAATTATATGAATTTTTTTAACTTTTTGGACATTCAAGTTTAAGTATTGCGACCGTAAATAAAAACTAACCTGAAATGTTGATGGATATCGACGTCTCATGACCCCCACAACCCTAAAAGATAGTCTTTGCAATACCGTCTGTCTGTGTGTCTATAAAAACTTAAAATTAAGGGTAGTTTACTTAAGGGCGAAAAGAGAAAAATTTGGTTTTCTCAAAATCTGCTCAAACGATTTTGATTAAAATTCGTATCTAGGCGTTGATTAAGATTATAAATAAACTGGCTATTTTCATTTTCCTATGAAAATGATTTTTAGGGTACTTTACAGAAGCACTTTACAGAAGCGTTAATTTCCGTATCTCCACAACTATTTGAGAAACTAAACAACTTATCATTGCAAAATTGTAGAACTATTAGAAATAAAAAACTTTTATTTGACATATATTTTTATAAAAGCAACAGTTTCTGAGATATTTGCAAATATATTAATACAATTTTGTGAGCTTTAGTTGTAAACATATACTACTTAAGTCTTAACGCAATAATTCTCCAATGCCATAGAGTAATTAAATATAAGTAAGTATCTAAAAAAGTATGTTATTTTTCCTTAAAGCTCTTAGGAGAAATGTTTGCATAGCAATGATCTATCTCCATTTTAGACTTAATAGTCAATATTTACATTTTTTATTGGTCAAAATGTATAAATGAATAATTAAATATCAATGCGATGACTTGAAGATCTGCAACCCCTTTTAAAATGTTAAAATTTTAACCAGAAATCGAAATTTTAATACGAAGTGTTGACCCTTGTGGAAGACATTAAACTGTTTGAAATGTTCTAAGGTGGACAAAGATGCGCCTCTTTTCTCATTTATTCTATATCATTGTATATTATTTTATGCGTGTTCTTATGTGGAGTGGTGATGATACAATGTGCATTATTCCGTTCAGAAATCTTACGAGTTTATAGAAAGAGAGAGAAAGTCTGTACGGTGCGCCGTACCATTTATTTCCTTCCGCCTTCAAACAATATACATATTAATACAACGATTGCTTAACTTGACCGAGTAAAGTGAAGCTCTGTTTTAACTTGTTCATTTGGTATTATATCTGTCTATATGACTGGATCTTAGCTACGCGATAACTGTAAAATGCACAGAAATATTTTATCTAATTTTGGCAAGGACATTTTATTGAACTTAGCCCTAACGATGCATTTACACTACATAGTTTTTTCAATGTTTTTGGCTTAATAGCTAATTTTATATGTTTTAAACTTATAATTCTAAGCAATCCTTCGAAAACCTATGGCTTTTTTTTTTTACATATATGGTGAGAGAAATGCCTTAAGCCTCGTGAGCTACGGTTATTCTATATAATTTAAAGCAGTGATTCTTAACTGGGGGTCAGTGAAAGTTTTTTTGGGAGGGCCTCGAAACAATAATTTAAATTGTTATTTGCTTATTACTGAGATCAATCATTTTAAACTTTACGTTTTGAAATAAAAATTTGATGATCATAGGCATGTAAGTACAGTAGAATCTCGATTTTCCAGGGTAATTTAGGGGAGGGGAGGCACGGATGGTTAAAATATGTTTATCATCTCCATTCAAAATTTAATGCCTTTTGTTTCTATTTATTTATGTGAGAAGGAAGTTTTCACAGTAGTAAATATTAAAACCAAGCAGTGAAATTTACTACAAATTGAATCCTGCAAGGTATTAGTATTAAGGATTATTACTATTGGCACCGCGTGCTACCACCCGTTCAGGTTATACGCACTTAGGCTAATGCTTAATGGTGATTGTGAGATGAGATAGAGGACCTATGGTTTAGCCTTGTCAGAGGTGAAGGAAGGGTTTTGGAATCAGATAAATCTGTGCCGGGAGCGAGGAATGAACCCCAGTCAGACCCCCAGCACACAAGTCCGACAGCTTATCCTTAGACCACCAGGTCACCCAGCATTAAGCAATACAATTGAAACAAGAATAGACAAATTAGTGGAAATTGTTCAACAGCAGAGGTCCCATTAAATACATTTAGGTAAGTTATATTCTCTTTTTTTATATGTTTGTTATTATAATCAGTAAATAAAGCCACTATTTTAGAATAAATCTCAATGGTTAATATCTAAGTAAAAACTAGGGGGCCGCAAAAATATTTTAGGATATTTAGGGGGCCGCGATTAATAAAAGGTTAAGAACCACTGATTTAAATTACTATGAAATATGGTATTAATTTGTATAAAAGTTGGTCACCAAGGAAAAATATCAACTTAAAATACAGAAAGAAAAATACTATAGAAAGTATTCATATATTATAATATAATTTACTAGTGGATCGTTGCAGCGATGGCTGTAAATCATCGCGCTAAAATGTATTCAAAACTTTTTTACTTGAAAATGTTCTTTAGACTGAAGCCTCATTCGACTTTCTTTGTTAAAGTTTGACTCGTCAAAGACAATTTTCCATTGATTTCGATCTTTCAGTGTTTAATTTTAAGCAAAAGTAAGTTTTTCTTCTTCACCTTTCGATTATGACTTTAAAACGAACCCTCTCCCAGCTCTTTACCTATTCGTTGTATCTTATCACTTAAGTAAGAATAATTTTGAGTTGTTATTTTTAACCAAAGAGAAACATTTTATGTACCGACATAAATCATACACAAATTAGAGATTTCATGGTGATGTTAGCAATGAATGATTGTACAGATGAACCACTGCGCGCACAGAAGAAAAAAAAAGAGACAATTTCTAAGAATATCGGGTTTTCTTTGAAAGCTTCTGTTTTACCAACATTCTGAATTCTTAGCCTTTAAAAGGAGTGACCGTTTGTCGAAATTGGTTTTAGATGTTTTCTCATAATTTTATTTATCGGAAGTGGTCTTTCAGAGAAAAGTGTGAGTGAGAGTGAGCGTGTAAGTGTGTGAGTGAGAATGAGAGAGTGATGGTGAGAAAGATTGTGTAAAAGTAGTAGAGTGGGAAAGAGAAGATGTGTGTGAGAGACAATTTGAAATAGAAAGATGTTGAGAGAGAGAAAGTGAGAGAGAGGGTGTGAAAGAGTGTGTAAAAGATGTATATATGAGAGAGAGAGTGTGTGTATGTTAAAGATAGTGTGAGCGAGTATTCTCACTAAATAGACCACTTAACCTTTTAATTGCGAATTATATCATTATTGTTGATTTAAATACAAATTAACGATAACAAGATTCCAATAACCATAAATGTTTCCCCAGTCTAGGATATTAATTCCCTAAATTAAGAGATAATAGGTAAAAGATGTGCTAGGATAAGCTATTATAACAGCCATTTTGTGGTAAAAGATAAATATTCTAAAAGAAAGAAGATGGAAAAGTATCCATACAAAGAAAATTATTATATTGCTAACCTACATTGATTTGGTTTGTTTAGTATGTATAGATTTTTACCGTGATTTAATATGTTTCCCCGCACAGACAAACATAAATAATTTATTCACAGGTATAAAACCACGCACAAATAAGGATTTCAATGATGTTGTAAACAAAGAATAAAAAGCTGAAAATTCTCTGGGAAAATCAGATTTTTGCTAAAAACTATTAGTTATCCTGATATCCTGGACTCCTAACCTTAAAAATGATTAATCCTTTTGTCAAAATTCATTGAGTCATTTTCTCTTAATTTCAACTACCGGTAATGGGCTTACCAAATTGTATACATAATATAAGTGATAAAATATGATAGTGAAAATGAGAGTGTGGTATTGTGTAAGTGTGTGGGTGAGTGAAAAAAATGAGAGTGTGAGTTTGAGTAGTAGAAAGTGAGTGTGAGATGTGAGAAAGTGAGTGTAAGAGACTGAGAATGAGCAATTGAGAGATATCGAGTGAGTGTGAGTGAGTGATAGTGAGAGTATATATATATATATGTTAGAGAGGGAAATACTGGGTGAGGATGGAAAGAATGTATGTATATGTGTGCATGAGAGAAAGCGAGAGTGTGTGTGAGAGAGAAAGAGAATATGTAAAGGAGAATGCGTGATAAGGTGTGTGAGTGTGTGTGTATGTATGAGAGAGCGAAAGAGAAGGTGTAAATTTTTTGGGAAAATATTGTGTGTAAAGAGAGTTTAAGAGAAAAAGTTAGAAATGGAGAGATTAGATAAATTGGTAGAATTAGAGTGAGATAAATTGTTTGAAAGAGTGTTAAAGAGAGAAATTGGGAGAGTTAGTTAGAGAGAAAAAGATTTTGACAGAGAAGTTTAGAAAGAGAGTGTGTTTGAGAGAGAGGGAGATTGAGTTAAAGAGCGTGAGATTAAGATAGAGAGAGAGTTTGAGATTAAGGGAGTTTGAGAGAGAGCGTTTGAGAAAGAGAGCTTTTTGAGGGGAGCTTAAGAGAGATAGAGAGTATAATGAAAATAATGTGAGAGAAATTGTGTTATAGAGAGTGTATGTGAGGTTAGAGAGTGTGTGTGAGAGAGAGCGAGAATGAGAGAAAATTATATGATAGAGTGTTTGTGTTTGTGATGGAAGAAAGTGTGAGAGAGATTGTGTGAGAGCGTGAAAGAAAGTGTCAGAGAGAGAGAGATGATGTGTAAATATAGATGTGGTATTCAAAACATAATGGTTCTTAGGTATATCATTCCCTCCTTATGTATTTGTGTTGTGTTACTATTTGCTAAAATGAACATAGAACCTCATTATTTGAATAAAATGAACATCAAACTGAAGATTTGAAAAAAATGAACACCAAAACTCATACTTAGATAGTTAAAATGGCTATTTTTAACAATTATTCAAGAGAATTTTATCTTTTTTGAGCTTATAATACACACCAAAACATATTTAATCATAATTTTATCATGCGCGAAACAAAACGTAGACAATATTCTCAAGAACATAACCACTTAACCTTTTAATTTTAGAATTATGCTTAATTTTATTGATTTGAATGTGGGATAGTGGTAACAAAGCTCCAATGAAATATAAATGTTACCCCAGTTTAGGCATCTTAATTTAGATTTGTTATGACCAATATCCAAAGAGAAGTATTCATCCATAGAAAATAAGTTATGTGTTCGGACCAACAAATAAAGACTGAGCTATTATTTTTTTAGCCAAAGAGATATATTTTATTTAGAGATTTACAGCCATGCAGCAAATGACGGTTTCCATGGTGGCTAAACAAAGAATAAAATACTGAAAAGTCCCTGTGACATCTTGGACTTAGGTATAATAGGGTTTGACAAAGACAACTGGTGTAAATTCATGAAAATTTGGGAATAACTTCGTTTTGGCACTAGAAATGAAGATCCGATGAGTCCCCAAATAAAAAAGTTGTTTACCATGTTTTGAGGCGGGCGAAGGGGGAGCAATTTTGAAAAACTCTACCTTTTTGAACTAGGTCAAGTGGTGTATCGTTTTCCATGTATTTTGTAATGCTGCTTCATTCGCAAGCTGATACGATCATTTGTTACAAAGCTACGGCAGGTTTTATGATTAAAAAGTCTAAAATTACACTTTATAAGAGAGCACAACTTTATTACATTTATTTTACGTTCAAAAACATGTTTTTTGTATCATATTGAATCATTTTAAACTTATTAAATATCCTAAAAATAGCGGTCATCAAAATCAGGATCATTTGCTTCTTCTTCAAGATAATCGAAGTTGTCAAAATCGACTTCAGTTGGCATCATGACTTCTTCTTATTCAAGAAGTGTATTGCAACAGGCTACTCCCACATACAGTTTTTACAGTGCAGAACAGGTTATTCCACTTTTCTGCAAATGTACTTGGCTGAAGAACAATCACCTTTGCAGGAACAGGATATCAGCTTGATTATTTCGTCAGGAGCAGGAGATAGAGTAGTCCAAACAGGATATAATTCACCGTCTTGACGTTCCTATCCTCACTGACCGAGTTTCAATTTATTTTCAAGCCACCGTTGGATTTACTGGTAGACTCTAAATGAATGTTGTTTAGCACTAGCACAGGTAGGGGGAAGGGATTCCAACTTGGGTGCGTTCCTTTTCAAAGACTTCTGGAACTGAGTGAAACGAAGTGCATCGAGAGTAAGGTTTTCTGCCTCAGTTCCGTAGAGATAAAATAACAGGGTTTATCCTGAATTCTTCACTTCATCAGCCGTGGCATTCTTTCTATTGAAAGTGTCAACACACTCCTTCAAGGCACTGTCATTAGCTATCGACTTCATAAGTAGCTTTTTAGCTTTTTACCTTTGCCATGTATGGCACTAGTTGTGTCACATCCCCTATACGCATATGCGAGGAGGATGTGCGTTTTCATGCCATAGTGTTGACCTTGTGATGAGGTGGAAGAATACAATTCTCTCTTCACACGTCCTATTTTGGGCTTTAAGAAAAGTATAGGCTTTTCAGGTGATGCAAGGGTAGTTAAGATTACCAGTACATCTATGTCTTGAGTAACAATGGTTGGTAGTAATTGCTGAAACTTCTCTACAGCTTTTTTTTAGGTGATACAAGTGATTGAGCAGAGGTTCTGGGTTTTTCTGCAGACTTCCTCTTTTCAGCTAATATAGCCGAAGGTTTTTTGTACAGATTTCGGCAACGGTGGTAGACGATCACTTTACTATATCCCGTCAGATGTTCATGTTTTCCATCAAATTTTTCTTGGATGCAACGCTTGATTGTTTCCACAGTTTCCTTTCCAGGATCTAAACGTTCTTCTAAAACAGGATTTTCACATAAAAAACACATGTCCGGAGAGGTTGGTACATCTGGATCAATGTCACTATATATATATATATATATATATATATTATTATAACTATGATTAATGTGTCACTATCAGGCCTCAACCTGAAAACAGAAAGAAAAGAAGAAGGAAGATAATAAAGAGAAAGTCAAAGGTTGAAGTAAGTTTTTATTGAATATTTAGGATAAGAATTTTTTTTTAAATGTAAAAACTTTCATTAAAGTCTACTTATTTATTTACTACAAAGATAAAACCACTCGCATAACTACTGGCAAAAGGTGTCAGTAGCTCCACTCTCATTACACGGATAGAATATTAAAATTGAAAATAACTCCTGTGCTCTTTCATAAAGTGTAATTTTCGACTTTTTATTCATAAAACCTGTTGTAACTTTGTGACACGTGATCGTATCGACTTGCGAAGGGTGTCATTCGATTCAGCATTAAAGAATACATGGAAAATGATACTCCACTCAACCTAGTTAAAAAAAGTTGAGTTTTTCAAAATTGTCCCCACTCTTTTCCCCCCCAAAAAGTTTTTTTTTATTTGGTGACTCATCGGATCTTCAGTTCTAGTGACAAAACGAAGTTCTTCCCAAACTTTCGTGAATGCACACAAGTTGTATATTACGCAATTTTGGTCTATTTCACCTGTACTATAACCGTTAAAAATGTGTGGTTGGTCGAAATCTGTTCAGTCATTTCCTCGTAATTTCTATTACCGGAAAAGAGCTTATCAAATTGTATATAAGGATTTACATTACAGAGAAAACAGTTGTTATGGTTACATTTCTTGTTGATTCTCTACGGCAACAGGTTGTTGATTAGGTTGATGGCAAGGAAGGAAAACGGCAAATAAATTTGCAACAAAAGTATTGATATAATTACTGTATTAAGAACAAGGAAAATTAATAAAATATTTATAAGAATGTATAATAAACAGTTAGTATACAGAATCAGCTAAATATAGGGATAGGTGGCGTACTTTTGTAAGTGCAGAAATGATCTTTTGAATTCCTAGTGCCATAGAGCAATTAAGTATAAATAATGATGATAATATTTCAACTTGAAATCCAAAGAAATGCCTTAAGACTGTACTAACGATAAGAACATTGAGAGAGCGTGGTACACGATTCACATAACTACTGGTAATTATAGTTCAATATTAATGAAAGACCCAAACAGGTGTTTACGTAGTCTATGGCGTCAAATTTGCAATAACGGGGAGGTTTAGGTTTGCATCTCAACTGGGTGCTCTGAATTAGTTTTAAATAAGTGATATCTTTTCATGTGTTTTCCTCATCCTCCATCCATGTTAATGTGGCTACAATTTCTCTAGACTACCCTGCTTATCCTTTTATAAATTAATAGTTCAATCATCTCCTTAGTAAACATAATAAAAAGGGAATTATATCAACCATAAATTTTATTCACTTGTGCATTTTAGTTGGCGTTTTTCAGGATCATGTCGTAATATTAGGATCATCAATGAATATGATCATGACTTAAAGAAGCTAAAAATCACTCACTTTAGTTCCATCTCTGCAGTGATATACCAACCAAGCTAAGGGTCCCGACTTCCATTCAATTGTGAGAAAAAATTATACTTGGTTAAACTGGAAACACCCCTGTAATTTTTTTTATCACCGCATCTTTCTACCAGTTCAGATGATACGCATTTATGATAATTATTTTAATAGAATAGGGATGAGGAGGGAAATAATTTGGAGATAATTACACTCATTTGTGTGGAAGGAAAGTGGGAAACCATTTAGAAAGAAACACCCTTAATAGAGCAGAAAGGGATTCAAATCCGATCTACCCGTCTTAAGTAGGCCAGCTTAAAACGAGAGTGATGCCTTAGATTATTTGGATACTAAAGTGGATTTGCTCTGCTCTGAATTCACAGCAGAGGGATTGTGTGCTATGTATTTTCTAAAACTAGCTTGTACCTATGTAATTAAAATGATATTTTATATATTGTAGTTGATTATAGAGTGCAATTTAAATACTTCTAAAGTAAGCCTTCATGTATATTATTTGAAGAGTAGGAAAAATGGATGCCACCAAGTTAGGAACCAAAACATCGCTGAGGTGTGGTCGGACAATTACATTTAGTGTGAGAGAGATTGATATAAAATTGCATATAGAATAATGAAACTTCACAAAAATATATATAATTATTATTATTATTTGAGAAAAAATAATTCCCTTTGGACATAAAATAGTAGTAGAATAACTAAGTGCTGATAAGAAATTGTGTCCCATGTTCAAATGTCTTTAATTAAAATAAATGTGTTCTAGCTATTTTCCAAAATGCTGTTCTTTTGAATCTTATTTTCACAAATTACTATTTAAATTAAACACTTTTAAAGTTTATTATTTTCTCATCTTATTTGGAAGTTTTGCATTTTTTAAAGTCTTGATCGATTATTTAAAATCTCTTCTTTTTTATTTGACTTCTTAAAGAACAATGTTGGTACTTTTTTTTAAAATAAAGACTAAACAATTTTATTCTAAAAAATGTTTGACTTAAATTAGATACCAAGACTAAAAAACTGGTATGGAAATTTCGACTTTATTTTATGGCTTGATGAATGGTCGAAAATACAAAAATATATGTGTTGCTGCGAGGGTTTATATGCCTACAAGTTGAATATAAATTATTTTATATTAAATTAATTAATTTTTGAATAATTTTATGATGATATTACCTTATTGGCTTTTTTTTTTATTGTGGCTGAATACTAAATAGAAGGGTTTTTTTGTACTTCAGTAATTTTATAGTCATCTTCCAATAAAAGGTTATTAAATTTCAACATAATCACTGTCATCAAAATGGCTAACTAAACCAAAAACATAATACCTGTTCTTTTTATACACTTCGTAATTGATTAAACTACCTATTGTTTTTGTTAACTGAGCTATCGTGACTGGCTCCTCTTAGTTCGGACTCTTCTCACTTTTATCTTCACTTTTTACAGAAAAGATAATAGTTCCAACTAGAGCTACAAGAGTGAACTGTTAGAACTTCTTAGTCCAGTGATTTTTAATCTTTTGCAGGATTTAGCCCCAATTTTGGTCTTTTGAGACCTTTAAATATCTCGATAACCTACAAGCGTTCATACTATAAATTTAAAAATTACTATGGCCACTGAATTTTCCTACCTGTCGGAGCAATCCACATAAAATTACACTTTTGGGGTTAGATAGACTGTAGAAAAATGTACCTTTACTTGCGTGGAGAGAGAAGGGGAAACCGTTTAGGAAAAATATAGATAGCCCTGTAAAAGGTCTATGCGATGTTGGAAAAAATATCGATTCTTGAGAATCGAAATAATTAGCTAAGTGTATCGATACAATAATCGTATCAGAGGAAAAGTATGTATATATATATATATATATATATATTTACCACTATCGATACTTATTTATCGATAGAAAAATAAATGCAGCAGTAAGAGAAAAATGAATCAATTTTATAAACCGTCAGAAAAATTAATATAAACAATTATTATCAAAATTAAATGTTTCAATCTTCTTCACTGGCAGCGTCGAGAAATATCAGATTTCTGATGCCCAGCCTTGTACCCAGAAGCCTATTTCTGTCGCTGCATTCAAGTTTTCCACTACCAGCTTGATAGGCCTGTCGTAGCCTCATATGCCTTTTAATCTAACCTAATACTAGGAAAGGCACAACATCCAGTCCACGAATGTTTATTCATCACTATGAAAGGGTAGTGATAAACTGGTTGGCCATGCCAGGAATTTAACCCGGGACCATTAGCTCAGTAGTCAGAGACGCTACCGACTGAGCTAAGTTTTCAAATTATGTCCTTCAAATGACATTATAATTTACCATGATCTATTTGAATCTATATTAATAAAATAAATTGTTTGTTTGTCTGTCTGTCATGAACATTTTGTGATTTCTACAAAACACAAAGGGCTGACATTTTTAAATTGGTAGTTCCTATACACAAACAAGTGCACCTTGAAGATGAAATTTTGAATTTTTAACTAGAATCTTTAAATTTAGTAAGAACTATGTTGCAAGAAATAAAATTAAGAGTTTTTTTTCTGTCTGTTTGAAGCAAATAAACAGTTGTCTAGGGTACTTCTGCCACTAAAGAATACACATCATTATATAATCTGCAAAAAAAAGTTCAGCTTTCACCAGGAAACTGCTTTATCTGCCAACCTGTTATATCTGTCGGGAGAAACTTCGGTATGAATATCTAAAAAAAGTATAGCAGAGAGTTTATTTAAAATAGTTAAGACTTTGTATGGATAGTTTATGATACGTTTATATCCATGTAAATAAAAAAAATTCTTTATTTAGTGAATAAATATTCTGTATGTAAATTTGGTGCTAGTTTGCTTTGTTAAGTTGAAAATGTAACGTGTAGTCCTAAGTTTAATGAGAAATTTGAGATTTTTATTTATAATACATTTTTATACTGGTGGCTCCGGGGATCGCGGCTGCACCAGATCCCGCTATCAGACAGGAGGCGATACCTCATCCTCCTGGGGCCAGTGCTGTGCACGGAATTCTCCCCACGCCGGTAGAGTGGGCTTCACTAGCCATCGACCCAGTGCAATCATTGGATGTCGATGGAGCCACGGCATTGCGACTTAGCCTTGCTCTTAAATCAAAGTACGTGGATCTCCCAATTGGTAGAGAGAAACTTCGAACGGCACACCTGTTGAACCTAGCCTCCAGATACCGCACCCAACCTATGGACGTCAGGGACATGATAATTCACCGCATCAAATTACTCTACATAGCCCTCACCAGAGGGTGGCCCATCGCTATTGACACAGCGGGGGATGCATCAGAAGACCCTGGCATACATCGTCCGGGGTTAGTCCCTCAACCACGGATACAACAACCAACAGTAATATACAGAGAACCGTCGAGCATCGGCACCCTTCGCACCACCCAGGGGCCGGAGCCAGAGACGTTGGCGCAGAAAATAAAAATATGGATCAGAAAACATCTGAAGAAAAGATTCCCCCATTTATATTTGTAAAATTGACACTGTACCAACATGTAAATTGTAATGAGGTAATAAAGGCCTAGAGCCGGTTCCCCTTCTCGACACTGGCTGTCCCCTCGGACCTCCCATCCTCCGTTTTCGCCGCAGTAACGTCTATATAAGCGCGAGGGTGGAGGGCCAGGGATCGGAGTCTGTCACAAGGAGGGGACCCATCAATAACCCATAATTCAAAATGCTTTGATTGATGCACCATCTGGTGTTTTGAGGCACCAGCAGCCACTGGAATAATCTTTTCTTAACTAGAATATACATTGGCTTCGTTAGGGGTACTTAACGATCACTTTATGAACACTGATTTTATAATCACGTGACTGACAAACCTCCGCTTCAGTGGCCGAGTAGTCTAAGGCGTCACTTTATTCTGTTATACTGGCCTGATGATGATGTTGATGATAATGATAGGGAGATTAGGGTTTGAATCCCCGTCAGGTCCACAATGGGTGGTTTGTCCTAAATAGTTAATCACTCTCCTTCTAGGCAAATTCAGGTAGATTACCTCTAAAATTCTTACTTCCTCTACCCTACCCCATTGGAGTAATTATAAATTATGCGTGTAACCTGAACAAGTAATAAGACTTGATTATAAGAAAAAACTTATAAAACAAGTTAACACTAGAAAATACTCCCATTACCCCGGTCAATAATTATTTAAGTGTTTGGCATAGCTTGTAATTGGCAGATGTATTAAGAATTGAGTTGAGTTATTTTAATAGTTAAGACAGTAGATATTTACTAAGCTTGTGCGATGCTTTGACATTTCGAAAATAGTTTGAGTATTGTTTGGATTCGTACTTGATTCCAAATTCCAAAACTTAATATTTTAAATACTCACATCTAGTTCAAAATTTCAAATCCAAATAGATCTCGGATTCGGATTTGATAGAATCCATTTCAAAATTGGAATTTAAAATTCTAATTCTTAAATATTCGGATTGGATTGATTTCATTTCAAAATTCGAATTTAAAAGTCGAACTTTTAAATAATATAACTTAATTAAAAGGTTACCGTAGATACATTAGTTGACTTGACCATACAAACTTAAAATAACGTAAAATTTCAAATATATTGCGACAATAGCTAAGCTGTTATAGTTGTTAATTAGGGTTAAAGCCGGATCTAAATATTATTATTTTTTAATTGAAAAATTATATTTGGACACGGGAATCAAACTCTAGACATTTGGCTTAGTACGCCAATGCTCTTTAATGAGTTACACAGGAATCGTCTCGTAATCAGGGTCATTATTAATTCTTTCAATTTAAAAATAATTTAAAATCTAGTTCTAATTTAGAAATGATGTATTAAACTTATTTTCTTGGGACGAATTAAAGAATAGCCTATATAAGGCATCCCTGCATGATTAATTTAGTATTCGATTTGGTTTTGATAACATGTAACAATATAATATAATTTATCTTACTTACATTGTGTTAAGATCCTGTAAAATGTTGTTAAGGACGCAACAGTAGAGTTTAAATTATTATACTATTTTTGTTCCACATCTTTCTATCCGTTTGTACCATCCACTTTTAATAAGAACAATTTATAAAGAAGAAGAGAGTAGATTTTAGAGAAAATACACCTACAATTTCATAAAGAGAGAATGAGAAAAAATTTAGGAGAAAGCAACCTCACTTCACTCGACTGAGATTCCAACCTCAACCTCCGTAACTAAAAAACGAGCCTATATTAACTTGAAATTTAGTCCAGAATAAATGAGTTTAAAAAAAATCACTAGCACTCGCCTGTATAAACTATGGAATAACCCAGAGTTAAAATAACAACGTGCCGGTTCTGGCGGGGGGTGAGGGGGGGGGGGAGTTATCTCTTACGGGGATGTAAGCCAATATAGACCTTACGCAAACAGAGTATTATTAATTCTGAGGTGTCAGGCTTGAACTAGACTGAATTATTTCCAATAACAAGAGGACGGGTCTCAAATCTTGGTCCGATGAGCTTGTTATGGATTGACGCTGTCATTTTACCTTCTTTCAGCTAATTTATGCGTACTTACATTGAAGAACTTTTCTCATTCTTATGATTTAAAGCAAAATACTCACTAACCCCTTCGTTGTTAAAACTTTTGAGCTAAGAAAAATAGAATATGTTGTCGTGTCTTACAGTGTTATTGGTGGTGTATTTGGAAAAATGACTTCTTGATTCAAAGTGCAAGGGCTAGTTTAAGTAAAGTAAGGGGATAAAAGAACAGCAATAGGTATACAAATAAGATGTAGACGCACTTAAAGTGTGATTCAATAAAAACACAATACCACGCACAGACTATACTTAGACTATATTTTCATTTATTTGTGGTATTTAATGGGCACTTTCTGAATAGACTGATTATTTCAGAAAACATAACTTCTAAACTAACTTAAATCTACACAATACCCAACCTCCGGCCGTTAATTTATCAATGTGAAAGGGTAAACCCACATTTCACCAATGATACATTTTCGGCCATGCCAGGAATCGAACCCGGGTCCTTTAGCTCACTAGGCAGACACGCTACCGACTGAGATAAGTTGGCGGACAGCTATAATACATTTAAAAAAAGCCAACATTTTGTTTCATTGCACCCGGAAGGTTAAGGATTATCTCCATAACATTATTAAAACATCACTTTCACATAACTAGTTTGGTTTTTAACGTCAATCAAGATTTGCCGAACCGTGAAGTAATAAAACCAACAATTCCCTCCCAACCAGTTTCAGTTTGGCTACGAGTCTTATAAGTCACGTGCAGTCCTGCTCAATCTCAACACTTACGTTATTCTTTAAAAAACATTCCTGGGTTAGCAAAAAAGACCCACCAAAGACTTTGCGTGTTGCTAACAAATATCTCCAGTTATGGCTGTACTGTCAATCGGAAAGCTGTTGCAATCCTTCAGTCCATACAGGATCATCACATGTTACACCATCTTCTTCATCGTCCGAGCGAAAGGGGATTTTAAAGATCGTGTGGACAATGAAGTTACTGGACATATAGATGTTCTCCTCGGAGACCTAATACAAGAGAACTCAATCACCGCTGGATTACGTCACAGTTTTGAGCTGAGAGCTGAGAATGTCATACGAGATGTATCTCCACATAGCGACACGT
This sequence comes from Timema podura, assembly GCA_033556935.1. NCBI lineage: Eukaryota > Metazoa > Arthropoda > Insecta > Phasmatodea > Timematidae > Timema > Timema podura. Next base: position 45,295,194 of record JAVRXN010000011.1, on the reverse strand, counting down.
TCCTCAATACCTCTGTGCCAAATATTTCAAAAGGTATGGACTGATTATCTTTAACTATTTCACTAGAAAAATTAAATGTAGTTTAAAATACACTGCATTTTATCAGATTAAATAAAAAGCATTCCTTAATATGGAAAAACTTTTGTCATCACAGTTAAGTGATTATATTCTGTTTCCTAATTGCTTGATCTACTCGTATTTTTATTCGCTAAGAAAATTAAATAAAAATAAAGGTTTCTTTAGCGTTAAAATATCACTAAGACTATTAAATAGTAATTTCTTAGCACCACATCTTACTACCCGTTCGGGTTGTATTTTTATGTAAATTATCACATACTCTTGTGAGTTTAGGAATAAGGAAGGTTATATCCATGGGAATTGTACCCGCACTTGCATGAAATGAGAGTGGAAAACAATTTTGGAAAAACTATCCGAAGTACACCCAACCGAGATTATAACCTTGATCTCCCCATCATCTGCAGTCTAGTTTACTGCGAGATTAGCGCGTTAGACCATGCGGCCACCAAAGCAGGTAATATTAATTGTTGTTTGTCCTTTTTAACATAAAGGTTAAATAACGGCCTTGTAGAACTGTGTAGGGATATGGAGAGTAGCTTAAGATAAATTAACTCAAAATAGTCAGAAAAAAGCCCAAGTTTGAATTCTGAACTCCCGTCAATGACTTCAAAGTGACATTTAAGGGTAGATATATTTTAATACCATTCATATATGATAATATATCTATTTTATATATGATACTTATATTGATAAAAACATGAACGTAATAAAGCAACATCTGTGAATTTCAAAACTTTACCTTTCATTCCGATACATTATAATTATATGCACATAGATGATGCTCAATACTTAATATTAATACAGTATTTCCAAAAATGAAAGTATTTTTTTAGATTTTGATGCATGTGACACCAAAGTAATGATCTGTATATATAAAAAAAATGGTACAGAACTCTGAACGGACTTTCTCACTCCATTGCTTAAAAATGGATATATTTACTCAAAGCTCGTAACACAGTATATGTGAAGTGAAATAATAACTATGCACCAGCAAAATCAAGCAAAAATTTCACTATACTTACGTAAAACATTTTTTGGCCGTTGGTTTTAAATTTTATAATGTATTTTTTAAATAATTAAAGTCTTCATTTGTATATTTGGACCAATAACAAATATAAATATTGGGTCCCAACTTCGTATTAAAATTTAGACTTCTGGTTAAATTTTCGATAATTTATTAGCCGTTGCACATCTTATGGTTATTGCATTTTTAATAAATTCCTCATTTATTAATTTAGACCAATAAAAAAGGTAAATATTGATTATTAAGTCTGTTGTACAAAGATTTCCCCTAAGAGGTTAACGGGGAAAAAACATGAACTTTTTGAGAGTCTTACTAATATTTACTTACTCTATGGCACTAGAGAATTATTAGGTTAAAATTTAAGTAGTATCTCTTCACAATTAAAGCTCACAAAATGTTATTATTATATTTGCCAATATCTCAGAAACTATTGGTATAATAAATATGTATTTCAAATAAGTTTTTTTAATTTTGATAATACTAGAATTTTGCAATGATAAGTTATTTTGTTTCTCTAATAGTTGCGGAGATAAGGAAATTTCCTCTTCTATGAGGATCCTAAAATTCATTTTCTTAAGAAAATGAAAATACCCATTTTGTTTATAATCTTAATCAACGTCTAGATACGAATTTTAATCAAAATCGTTGGAGCTGATTTTGAGAAAATTGATTTTTTCTCTTTTCGCCCTCTATTAAACTACTCTTAATTTTAGGGTTAAACAGACACACTGACAAACGGCGTTGCAAAAACCACTTTTTAAGGTTAGGGGGCTATTAAACGTCAACATCCAACGACATCTCGGCTTAGATTTTTATTTCTCGCTATTTTGTATTGTATTAATATATTTGCCAATATCTTAGAAACTAATGGTTTTATAAATATATATTTCAAATAAAAGTTTTTTGTTTTTAATACTACTACAATTGTGCAATGATGAGTTATTTATTATCTCAAATAGTTGCGGAGATACGGAAATGTCTACGTCTGTAAAGTACTTAAAATTCATTTTCATAGGAAAATGAAAATAGCCAGTTTATTTATAATCTTGATCAACGCCTAGATACAAGTTTTAATTAAAATCACAGTCGTGTTAAGCCGAGCTGGGCGAGGACGGGGAAATCGAGGTTCGAATCTCGGTCGGGTGAACTGGGGTGGTTTTTCCTAAATGGTTTTCCACTCTCCCTCCACGCAAATGCGGGCTCACTTCCTCTAAATTCAACCTTCCCAATTCCTAATCCATTAGTGTAATTAGTACTTAAGCATATAACCCGAACGGGTAGTAAGATGCGGTGCTAAATAATAATAATAATAATAATAATTAAAATTGTTAGGGCCGATTTTGAGAAAATCTATTTTTCTCTTTTAGCTTATTTTTAAACTACTCTTAATCTTAGGATTAAACAGATACACAGACAGACGGCATTGCAAAAACAACTTTTTAGGTTTCGGGGGGTCATAAGACGTCGATATCCATACATATTTCGAGTTAGATTTTTTTTTTTTCGGTCAATATAACGTTTGGGTTCGAAAAGTTAAAATATATATATTTTCGTATAGCTTGAAAATTATTATTATTATTATTATTATTATTATTATTATTATTATTATTATTATTATTATTAGCACCGCGTCTTACTACCCGTTTGGGTTATACGCACTTACGCTAATGTTCAATGGTAGGGTGATTGTGAGATAAAATGGAGGACCTACAGTTTAACGTGGAATCCGAACCACGGTGGAGGCCTGGCATTCCTCACATTCACAAGTTGTGATTAATACACATCTGGTCAGAGGTGAAGGAAGTTGAAAGTTATTGTTTTTATTAAGATTTGTTTTATAAATAGATCTACATATCTGTGAGGATAAGTAATTTCATATCTCAGATAGCTTCGAAGATATGAAAAAAATTGAGAATTTACACATCTGACTGGAGCCATTTTTCCGAAACATTGAAAGTAACCATTTTGTTTGGAATATTTATAAATGTTAGAGCCGGTTTCGATAAAAAAAGATTTTTTCTCTTTTCGCCTTTCATTGTAGGGTTAGATATCCAATCCCAAAAAGCCCTTGGGGTAGCCCTATGAAAACCCTAGATACCAAGTTTTAGCCCGATTGGTAAAATAGTTTAGGCTCTAGTCGGAGGTACAGAAAGACAGTCAAATCTCGAGTTCGATTTTTTTGACGATCACAATACTTTCTCTACCTGTAAGATAGAGAGAAAGTAAAAATAAATGTTTCCCCAGTTTAGGAATCTCAATTTAGTTGTGTTATGACGAGCATCCAGAGAGAAATGTTCATCCAAAGAGAAAATTTTGATGTGTTCGGAGCAACAAATAAAGATTGAATAGTTATTTTTTTTAGCTAAAGAGATATATTTTATTTATAGATTTACAGCCAGGTAGAAAATAACAATTCCAATGGTGATTAAACATAGGATAAAAGTCTGAAAATTCTCTGTGAAAATCGTGTTTTTGTGGAAAACTACTTTTTTTCCTGACATCCTGGACTCCTAACTGTTAAAATGAGTGGTCCTTTGTCAAAATCTGTTTAGTCATTTCCCCGTCATTTATACTACCGGAAAAGGGCTTATCAAATTATATATAAGGATATCTACCTATTTTATTGGTCAAAAATTATAAATGAGGAATTTAATAGCGATGTGACCATAAGATGTGCAAACCCTAATATAATGTCGAAAATTTAAAATCGGAAGTAGATATTTCAATACGAAGTGTTGACCCTTTGGGACACAAAATCGATATATTTACTTTCTCGCTACCTTACAGATAGAGCAAGTATTGTGAATGTATAAAAATCGATCTAGAGATTTTGATGGAAGTCGACGTTTCATATCCCCCGAATCCTAAAAAGTGGTTTTCGTAATGCCGTATATCTGTCCATCTGTTTGTCAGTCTGTACTTTGGGCTAGAGCCTAAAATATTTTACCGATTGGGCTAAAACTTGGTATCTAGGGTTTTCATAGAACTACCCCGAGGAATTTTTGGAATTTGATACCCAACCTTAAAATTAAGGCTAATTTCCTTAAGGGCGGAAAGAGAAAAATTCGATTTTATCAAAATCGGCTTTAACAATTTTAATTAAATTTCATATAAAATTTTTGATCGATACTACGAACCAAATGGCTACTCTCAATTTCACGTCAAAATGAACTTAAGGGTTCCGGTCTGATGCGTAGATTCTAATTTTTAATTTCACCTCCGTAAGTCTTTGAGATATGAAATTACTTATCATTGCATAAATGTGGATCTATTTATAAAAACATCTTTTACTTGAAATATATTTTTATAAAATCAAAAGTTCTCATGCTATACGCAAATATATATTTGTATATATATATATATATATATTTAAACTTTGCCAACACTTTAAGGTAGAGTATTACGCCCGTCAAAAAAATATAGCCCAAATGTTGATGGATGTTGACGTTTCATAACCCCCGAACCCTAAAAAGAGGTTTATTGCAACACCATCTCTCTGTGTGTCTCTCCAATCCTAAAATTAATAGGAGTTTACTAAAGGGTGAAAACATTAAAATTTAATTTTCTCAAAATTTGCTATAACGATTCTATCTCATTTTAGACTAAATAGTAATAATTACCTATTTTATTAGTCAAAATTTATGAAAGAGAAATTTAATAGCAATGCGATAACCATAAGATGTGTATCCCCTAATAAAAATCTTAAAATTCTAAACGGAAGTCAAAATTTTAATACGAAGTGTTGACCCTTGGGGACCCAATATTGATATTCTTTTTTGATCCAAGTATACAAATGAAGAAGTTAATTCTTTAAAAATAAAATTATAAAATCTAAAACCGTAAGTCAAAACATGTTTTACAATGTATAGTGCAATTTTTTTATCGGGTTCGCTAATGTGTATATATATGCTAATTTTGAGTAAAAATTTCCATTTTTAAACAATAGAGCGAGAATGTCTGTGCAGAGTTCCATACCATTTAATTTATATATATATATATAACTTTTCGAACACTAAACTATATATATATATATATATATATATATATATATATATATATATATATATATATATATATATATATATATGTTTAGCTTAAAAACTATTGGTTTGATATAAATATGTTTCAAGTAAAATATTTGTATTATAAATATACCTACATACTTAAATAAATAAATATTTAGCACCGCGTCTTACTACCCGTTCGGGTTATACGCGTAAGTACTAATTACTCTAACGGATTAGGAATTGGGAGGGTTGAATTTAGAGGAAGTGAACCCACATTTTTGTGGAGGGAGAGTGGAAAACCATTTAGGAAAAACCACCCCCAGTTCACCCGACCGAGATTCAAACCTCGATCTCCCCGTCCTCGGCGGTCGAGCTCAACACGACTAGCGCGTTAGCCAACTACGCCACCGAGGCGGGGCCTACATACTTACGGTGATAAGTAAATTCATATTTCAAATAGTTTCAGAGATGTGATAAAAATTAGAATTTACTCCTCAGAGGTCATTTTGCTGAATAAATGAGAGTAGCTATTTTGTTCAAAACATTGAACAATGCTTAGAAATGAAATTTAATCAAAATCCTTGGAACCGATTTTGAGAGAATTAACTTTTTTCTTTCTGCCCTACGCTTAATTTTAGGGTTAGATATCCAATTCCAAAAACTTCTCGGGGCAATCCTATGACAGCCCTAAATACCAAGTTTTAGCCCAATCAGTAAAATAGTTTAGGCTCTAATCCAAGGTACAGACAGACAGGCGTCATGAAACTTTGAAATTCATAAAAAATCTCAATCTCAATTTTTTTGGCAATGACAATACTTTATCTACCTGTAAGGTAGCGAGAAAGTAAATATCAAATAGATATAACTACTGTGGGAATAAATTTTGGTCTATATCTGACAGGTTAACTAGCATTTAAAACACATATAAAGATATTATACTAACTTCAATTAGTACTTCTATTATAAATTAGTAATATGGCATTCAAATATTATGTTTTGTTTATTTTAGGTGTACCGATCTCAAAATCAGAGTCCAGTCTAATCCAGATGGATCCCGTCCAAAATAATGGTGGGAACGCTACTTTGGATGGTAAATTTCCCCAAGTGGACATATTTTCTTTCCTACCAGTCTTCGCACCCACCTCTAGCAAGGTTCGAACAGAAGACTGCAGGAGACACAGCCAAATCTTCCTACATCAACTCAAGAAATATAAATTGTGGGCTCTACAAAGTAAGTTGAATTATAAACTGGTAAAATATGTTTTATTATGATTATTACTAAACTGGATTTAAATTTATAATATAACCCGCCTCTATGGCGTAGTTAGCTAACGCGCTAAATTCGTGTTGATATAGACTGCCGAGGACGGGGATATCGAGCTTTGAATCTCACTCAGGTGAAATGGGGTAGCTATTTCCTAAAAATATTTCTACTCCTCCTCCACGTAAAAGCCGGTTCACTGCCTCTGGATTCAACTTTACCAATTCCTAACCCATTAGAATAATTGGTACTTAAGCGTATAAACCTGGTGGTTATTAAGATGCGGTGCTAATTATTGTTATTATTATGTCCATATACGATATTAAACAAGTATCCCTAAGTAAGCAAAGGAACGTTCGGCAGTTTTATTTTAAAGATAATATATTAATTATTCCTAAATAGCTCCATACTATATTAAATTAATTATTATTTTAAGGAAATATGCTTAAACCTGTATTACCAGACTGTAAGGAAAATAAACATAGCACCAAGTAGCTATGGAATTAAAGGGTTTTACCTTAGATAAATTATTGAACTCTATAATCAGACTGAATATTTTATTTTAATTTAATCAAAATCATCGCTTTGAAATTCCTTTAAATGTATGTGGGATATAGAGCTCATTGTTGTTTAAAATGTCTATTAGTAATGGTTCAACAGCAGAGATAAATTTAATCTTATTTTTCTAGAATATAAATCTTGAGTCCAAAATTAATATTTTATTTCTAATCTATAATTCAAATTCAAATCAATGAATATTTTTAAATGTACAATTTTAGTAAAAAATTAGTAGTAAATAAAAAATAACTTTAACCTTGCTTTGATAATTAAATTAGCATCACTCACGAAATTAATTTATAGATAACTGTTTGGTATCACTTAATTTTGGTTTATATTATCTATTTATCTTATTTATTACATTATAAAAACAGTGATAGCATACTTTGAGTGAAATACAATTTTCAATTTAATTGCTACTTAAAAAGTGAATTTAAAATGTTATGTTTTTCCAAAAATATATATTCTCTCCATAGCATAAAATATAGAGTCTGTCAATCTTTTCTTAAGTCATCAATCTTTTAATGGCTTGTCGCGGCTATTTTTTCCTCTCCTGGGCCAATTTTATTTTTTACCTTCTTCTACCAACATCGTTTTCCAATGAGGATTGCTAACCAAATGAAAGAGCATTCAACTAGAAAGAAAATCACTTCAGTTAACTACTATGTTAGAATCTCGAGTTTAATTTTTCAGTATGGTCGTCGTAAGTAAAATTAGCATTTCCAAATTCAAAGCAATAACATTACGATCAGGGAGAATAGGTGTTATTCCTGTTCTGGAATTAAATTGGTCTATAAGTTACTTACTGATATGAACACAGATGTGCAAACTGGATTGGCACATTATTTGGAGATATTGTCTGTTGCATGACGTCATAGAAAGCAAAGTTGAGGGAAAGATGAGCCTAGGAAGAATAAGTATTCAAATATTATGATGAGTTGAAGGAAAGAAGAAAATTCCGGGAGCTGAAGAACGCAGAGGAAAGGGTGCATTAGTGGTCTAATTTCACTGACAACAGGAATAGACCTTTCGTAAGACAAAACACCTAATAATAAAAACAATTTTTATCAGGATGGGCCAGGTAGGACTGGTAATTTAATTATGTTAAATGAAGATAAATAAAAAAGTATTATAATTTATTTTGGACTTTTTTTTAAAAGCTGATTGAGATCCCTACGTTAAACGGTCCGTATTCTACTACAGTGTCTTGCTACAATTACTGAGCTGCTTTGTGGTTGACCATATTGCAGCAATGTATCGAAATATAGTCGTATGTCCCTGCATTTGTTGACTAATGCGGTTAGTTTCTCGTGTGTTTCCAGTGATGTCAACCTGTTGTGGACAGATTGGCAAATGGCTCAGTCAAATCTATTTCTGTCTCCTCTCTGACAAGTACCTCTTTCTCACTTGGCGCACTCTAAACATATATATCAAATTATTGTATAAATCTCCAGTTGATAAAAAACCTGAGAGTATTTGCCAATCTTGTAGTCTTTTTTTGGTATAGCTTTCCTCATATTCGTATCTTTCTTTAAATTCTTGGATCAATTATATTCATTAATAGCTAAAATTCATTTTTGAAATTCTTGTAGAATTTTAAAATAGATAAATTTCTAGAATTAATTAGAGGGTTAACTTATTTTATTGTATCACGCTCAATTAGAAAAGGACGCATCCAAAGCTGTCTCTTTTTATAAAAAATATTTACATTGTTACGAAGCAGAATAAATTCCGCAGAGACAAGGACAGTATCATCCATATTCTTTTGTTGTTTTGAACTGGACCAGTTTGTCACATACTGTCAAGTGTCTGTCATCGTGTAAGCATTCAGTCATACGGCGATGTGTGTTGCCAGTAATATTGCAGAATAATACTTCTGGGAAATATATTCAGCAATACTCAATTTTAATTGTCAGTTTAAAGGCACATTTTGAATTGACTCTCCTTGAAACAAGGCTGCAGAGTCACGCAAGCACTTGCTGGTGGGCGTCATAGAGGGGTGATGAAGGTGAGAGAGGGCAGAAAAAACATTTCACTTCCCTCCTTGGAATAAATTCACCCTCTTTATAATTAGTAAGTATGTCAACAGTAGACATCGCTTCCTTCACGCTATTATCGGCAGTGGCGCAGAACAGACCCCGTTAGGCCTGCTCGTGCAGGGTTAGAGCGTTAAAATACCCCTGCATAGCCGGGGTTGAGGAAAATATTAATTTCTAAATTTTTGCTTACGTTATCATGGATATCAAATTTATACATAATTAATTTTAGATTACATAGAGACATAAAATGGCTAATAAGCAATTTCTTTAAATGAATTAGTTAAATACAAAATCTAATGGCAGTGCAGAAATTGTTCCCTTTGATAGTATGCAATTGTAGGTTGGATTATCAGTGTTCGTACAATCGTTGGCGGTAATTATTCTCGCAAGCCATAGCGTACTCCAATAATAATAATATTAACCTATTCTTACGTTATTTTACTTGCACTTATTCTTATATTCAGTTGTCTCCAAGAAGCAATCCACAGGTTGACTACGATGGTATTTTTCAAAAACAGTACGCTGATAAAAACTACCTGGTGGCTTGGAATAAAGTTAAAGTATTAAGTTAAAAGTACCTAGTTAGTTAGAAGATTTTTGAAAAAGTTATAATCTATTAAACATGGTTTTTAGAGGATTATTAAAACAATTTTCTTTGAGACAATGTTGGGATAATTTTTTATATTTTTACTGTTAGTGACTAGTTTAAAAAAAGGTTAAACCCAAATCCACAATTACTATTAAAAAACCTTCGAAATAACTTATAGAAGTATGTATAGTTCCCCCTTCCCCAATTTCTAGGTGCAAGGGTTGGGTAAATCATAAATCTCCACCCCAGCCATTATCAGTACCATAGTATTTAATATTTTTCTTTAGATTTAAACTGGAAATATCTCTAGTAATTTAACCTTGAATTTAAGGTTGATGTTTTTCCTTGCTGTTCAAGGTAAACAGAAAACAAATTAATACTTTATCAGATTATGTTTATGAATAGTGATTGTTGAAGTGAGCTTAACAAATATGTAATAATTAAAAATTTGTATGCCCAAAGTACTCAATAGATTGCTTAGTATTACGTATAAATGCTAGTCCTTGGAGATAATCATTTAAAAGAACAATTTTTTAGAGCGACCGCGATTTTTAAATGAATGTGCAGAAGTAAAGATTATGCACATACATCTTTTGACCTAGGTTCAAAGAATATTCCTGTATAATCTTGTTAAAATTGGTCGGCGCATTTGACAGTTATCACCTAGAAAATATCCGGAAATACCAAGAGACGATCAGGTGAAATGCCAACTGATCAAATTAAAACAGAACCTCTCCTGGTTTGGTCCATTATTTATTTCTTTTTATCTCCTATGTGACAAAGAGAACGTCCTTCCCCCTTAATTATACATTATATTTACAATCAATTTGAGTATCAAACAATATCTTATTTACGTTAATTTGTCGATGGACAGCCAGTTGTGCCAAAACTGAATTTCATTATTTTCACTTCCCAACTAAAAAAAACTGTGTATCTTCTTAAACATGGTAAAACTCAAGAAGATGACTAGAATTATATATATATATATATATATGAGGAACCTACAGCAATGAAGGTGGGAGTAGTCCATTGATACTTAATATAAAGTACTCGAAGCAAATATCTCACAGGAATTGTTCCAGGTATTTTTTCAAGGGGGCATTTTTCTTTCATTCTTGTGAATAACATCAAATCTGATCCAAATTAAATTTACAGGAATATTTAACCATCGGTACCTTAAAGGCAAGCCACAAGGACGAATTTAACTAATTTCGACAATTAAGGCAACTATGCTTGATATTAATTAATTACAATATTTAAATTTTTCAATATCCTAAATTTTCTGTCATTTTATACTTCACGGAAACATAATATAGAGATTATATATTTTTTCTACTAAGATTTTAATTGTGCATATCCTAACACAATTTATTTATAATTTTAATTGTTTGGATATAACATAATTTATTTTATTATGCTAAAGAATGGTTGGATTTTATAATCCAATTTCAACAATATAAATTTATTTGTTTTATTTATTCAAAATAATTTGCTCCTGGTCGAGTGAAATATTACTATATTTATTGTTTTCTGTATACTTTATTAATTTCCTGTGAATCCTAGTGTGTAAGTGGAGCTTCACAGGAATAGTAAAAAGGGCATTATAAAGACTATTAAAACATAAGACAAACAAGTGACTAAATTTTTATTTTTATTTCATAATTAAATGTTTACCATACATGGTTTATTCTCAAGGCAACATATTTATTTACATTGTTGAAGATATTTTTTTGTCTGTATTTTTATTTTTGTAAGATATTGTTGAGATCCATGATTAGGTGAGGAATAAGATGTTTAGGCGCCTGATGGTCAAAATGCAAGGTTGTAACTATCCTATACCAATCCCAGAAATACCGAGATCATAGATTATTGTTCAATGAGATTAACCTATTTTTTTACAGCTGGATGTGATGCTATGAATTAAAGGTGATATATTCTTATTATAAAGTAAAATTTATTTTCATTTTTTCTCACACCTATAATATGATTATAAAGGATGACCTTGCTTTAAAACAATTTAAATAAACACAAGAAATTTACAAAATTTGGTTAAAATGTATTTCAAGGCTGTAATAGGTTGGGATGTAGGTGGGAATAAAATAACCATTGATTAACAGTCAATCAGCTATTAGCTAACGTTGGATAAATGAAAAATTGTGATAGAAAAAATCTAGGCAGGTATTGTTGATAACGGATTAATGATACTTATATATAACTAAATATCTTTCACCAAGGTATTTAACTTCCTCCACTTTCATTATCTTTAAGTCTAGTCCACACCGACATAAATTTGCCCACATATACGTGGGAAGACGTATATACATTATTTAAATAGCTTCTAGAAGCATACAAATTTTAAATATCGTTCGAGGAAGTGCATCCAGTCCCCATCTGTCTCATGGGTTTAAGATCCAAATTCTTTAAAACCACATTCTTGTTACTAAATACCCCTCACTCCAACACAAGAATTGTTCGGTGTCAATGCAAATATACCCAATGATGATAATCTAAATAAATCAGTCGAAACTTTTATGATACTTCAGGTACTTTAGGGCTATTGGTGCACAGATTTCAACACGTTCAAGATAGCAATGGAAAGGTATAATTGAGCCGCCAATCAATGTTACTGGCATCTATTGATGGTGCATCAGAAATGGAAAGTCAAATTATAGGGTCTATTTTAATGGATAGTTCTTGTATTTAATACTATTTATTTTTCTTATTGCTCAAATCTTGAGTTGGTTTATTCCTGCATATTTTGAGTTAAAAATACTTTAATATTTTACTTATTCGGATCAGTCTAATTAGTGTACAACTTCATTAGAAGATATATCAATTTAACAGGCAGTGTTATTGAAACTATCGTGAAGGGTTTTGGAACAAAGATAAAGACATAAAAGTTTCTATCCGTAACAACATTGGAATACTAAGGAGGAACCGTTGCTTCTATTCAAGAAAACCTCTTAGCTATAGTGCTGTTTGGAAAGATAGCAAAAACTCAAGAGTTCCAGAATCAAAGATAAAGGGATAGACACACCTCTAATAAATTTCTCAAAGTTAGACAGGGATTTCGATATTCTCAATTGAATCTTTTGACCACTATGCGTTTGAAGTCCAATTTTTGTGGACAGAAATAAGAACATAGCTTTCCGATTATACGTTTTTCGATGAAGTGCACAACAAAGCTTCAAAGAAACACTTTGAATCAAATAAAATCGAAGTCCAAGTAGTAAAATAAATACCAGTACTTTTATAGCTAAATGACTACTTGAAAAACTAACACTTTTCAGAATCAAAGAGAGATGAAATTCGTATACATGTACTATACCTTTGATGTATTCCTTAATTTAAGGTATTGAGCAATCATTTAGTCAAAAGAACAAATCGTTACAACGGTTGGTTAGGTTGTTTTTTAGGTCTTTCTTCTAAGAACTTGTAATACGAAATAAGATTTATATAAATACTTAACAAAGGTGCGAATTGTTATACACTTGTTAAAAGCTTGCATCATAGCAGGGCCAACTCAGCGCCAGCCTCACGCGTGTTATGGGAGTTAAAGGGGAAGAAAATACCAATATACGCCAGAAATGTGTGTAGTGGATTCATATTCGTATGATTAGTTGAAGTTTTCCGTGGATGGAGGACAAGTCGACCAACTTTATGGTTAATAACTATAGTATATCCCTATTAGACAGAATAAAGATGTGTGCACAGTGCTTATCTGTGAAGACATTCTAAAATGGCCAAAAAACGGCCTTTTCAATGCAGTTTTTATCCAAATATTAAATATTTTAACAATATTTTTTATTAGAAGCCTCTATTAACTCTTCATCTCCCTTAAAGTTTAAGTACAATAGTGTTCGTGTAAATTTACAATTTTGAGCCAACTGTAGCACAGAATTGATGGGAAGGTGATGCACACTCCTAATCAAGGATATGAAGAGTGGCGAGACTGATTTCAGACCAATCGCTTGAAAAATGTATCCACACAATTTATTAAGGCTAATTTTTAAGACTGTAGCATGACTGATATCACTAGTGCCTCTTGTGAATCAGCTTTTTGTAAAATTCCTCTTGTAGAAAATGTTAACTATTCTGTTCTCAATCTATTTAACAAGATTTTTTATCACGAATCTTATTCATCTAAGATATTCAAATTTAATTAAACTAATTGGGTAGAGCTGAGATTATAGACTGTAGATGTAATATAGTTACATTTTTGTTGAAGAAGAGTATGAAACCAGGAATATTATCCAAGATTCAAACCCTGACTTTCCCATCAGAAACAAACATTAAAAGACGGGACTAAAGCCTTTGTTAACATGGCCACCTATTAGTGGGATAGTAAATTATTTTATCAGATTATTAAAGGACGTGGTTCACAGATCTTATTATCTATGTGTAATTATTTTACTACCAAGGTATTAATATTAGAATAGTTATTAATATCTTTAGATTGAGTGTAAGTAAGTAAATAAGTGTGTTGAACTAAATTAATATGGCTATGTAATTTGACCAGGTATGACTGTAAGCACCTCTCTTATGTTGTAGTGTACGATTCCTCAGCTAAACTACCATCTGGTATACTACGGGGCAACATGAACCAGCTTGGGGATTTTGACCAATGCCTGTCAGTAACGGGCAGCGAACCAAGTACCCCGACGGATTTGATTCGAGGCAAATACTGCCTGGCGTCAATTGACATCGTAGCCACCCCAAACACTGCAAGTGGCAAAGAGTCCTTGGAGACACCGGTACACTGGGCGCAGTCCTTGGAATTATTCAAAAGTTCTCTCCAAGATGCAAGTTTAATTATTATTTCAATAATTGTGTTTTGGTGTTTTAAGGGTTTATCTCTGTAGCAACTCACGTCATTGGTCACTTGGACTAAGTTATTAGTCTAATTTATTTTGGTTTGCTGGTGATGGGTAGATCAGGGTCTGAATCTATGACAAGTGTTACTTAACATCCATTAGTTTCCAGCCTATGGAGTAGGTCAGTTTTTTATTCAAGAAATATATTTTCCACTACCGCTTGCTAGGCCTGTCGTAGCTTCATATGCCTTATAATGGAACAAGCACAACATCCAGTCCCCATGTTTCACCAATGATAAATTGTTCGACCATACCGGGAATTGAACCTGGGACCCTTAGCTCAGTAGGCAGACTCGCTACCAACTGATCTAAGGTGTAATTTATGAGTAGTGTGCTGAGTAAAAATTTTCCTAAATGGTTTTTCATTCTCCCTACGGGTACATAATATTTTATTAAATTGTAACTTCCCCATCCCCCCTTAGTGTGAACATGAGCATAACCAATAAGGGTAGTAGGACGTGGAGTACAGGGAAATAGTTATTGAAGGCTTATTCTAATAGGTGGGTATTGGGGAAGGTGAGGTGTAGCTTGCAGCAAATACACCAGCATTACCGTAAAATGTGGAAGAAGCGTCACTAAACCAATTTAAGATTGTCCACATCTCTCGTACTTTCTTCAGTCAGGACACATCCTACCCCAGTTCTCTACGATCAAATGGGGGCTGTGCGTGCCTCATTCCTGCACTCCTGATGACGTGGACGCTACTCTTAAGGACGCACTGCAGCCCTTCAACACCTCCCTCATGGGTATACAGATCCAGACCCGGGTGGAGCCGGATATGTGCTATGTCGACCAGCCCACGGAGTTTGGGGTCGGGACCTACGTGGCTATGTAAGTTACAGAGAGATGCTCTTGTGTTGTCTATTTACATGTCTATCAGGAGTGTGTGCTCATTATCATCATCATCATCATCATCATCATCATCGTCATTATTTTTATTACATACTTCTGTATGCTAGAACTTTAAGGTGAGGATGTAGGGAACACAAGTTAAGATATGTGTTATTGTAATGTTTTATAGAAAAACTTAATTTGTCCAAAAGTCAAATATTTCTTCAGTACAAATATAGAGTTTAATTTTCTTCACAAATACCTCAACAATTCTTGAATATCTATCAAGGGTCTTCTGAAATTTAAGTATACCCTTTCTCTTAATTTAAAAAGTGTCACATCCAATGCTGCTATGGACATGGCAGATATTCATCAACTGTTACTAACACCACGAGAAGAAAATTAAACTATATGTGTGTTTGTACTGAAGCAATATTTGATTTATTTTTGTCAAAAATATGTTTTGATAAAACAAACTGCAAAAACAAGGTCCTTTACTTGCGTTATATAGACTCCCACCTTAATAAGGTAATCATCCAGTTCAGTGGTCACGTGGTCTTGCAAGCCCAATTAGTCTGGATTTTTAGACTTAGGTAGTTTGGTGTTCGAATCCCTGTAGGGTGTAATCAAGGTGTTTTATAATGGTTTTTTATTTTCATTCTATACAAATGCGAGTACATTTCTTATTTTAGCACCACATAAAACCACTCGTTCGGGTTTTACTTTTATGTATTAATAACACTAGTGATTTTGTGGATTATAGAGGTTATATTTATAGGAAATGTACCCACATTTGCTTGAAGAAAAATAAAGTGGAAAACCATTTTTGAAAATACCCCTTAAATACTCCCAAACGATGCTTGAACCTCAATCTCCCCATCATCGGCAGTCTAGTTTACTGCGAGAGTTGCGTGTTAGACGACGTGGCCACCAAAGTGGGTCATTTCCTTTTTTACCTTACCTTAAACTTAATCAATCTAGATGTGTCCAACCCAAACGAGTATTAAGGAGTGGTGGCTAAGCAAATGGGGGAGGGGGGGGAGGGTAAGAGGGGGGGGGGCTGTACCTGTAGGAACAGGTTTTGTCTGGTTCGCTGATGACGGGAAGGTTGGAATTCAAATCTTTACTATTTTTTTTTTTTTTTTTTTTTTTACCCGCCTCGGTGGAGTAGTTGGCAAACGCGCTAGTCGTGTTGAGCTCAACCGCCGAGGACGGGGAGATCGAGGTTCGAATCTCGGTCGGGTGAACTGAGGGTGGTTTTTCCTAAATGGTTTTCCACTCTCCTTCCACGCAAATGCGGGTTCACTTCCTCTAAATTCAACCCCCCTAATTCCTAATCCATTAGCGTAATTAGTACTTAAGCGTATAACCCGAACGGGTAGTAAGACGCGGTGCTAAATATTATTATTATTACTATTTTTTCCCCCTTTTTTTTACCAGGTATATTCAGCTAGACTTCGTCTACATTTTAAAATGTATGATACTTACTCCGCTAGTGTAAATATGCGAACAGACCATACTATATAATTTAAATGGAGGAAAGCTCATTCACTTGATTGTGAGTGTAGTGTTAAACCAACAAGCCTAGGAGTACCTGGTTATATTTTGTATGATGATAGGGAAAGTATCCTATTTTGTTTGTGGGTTCATATCACTATTATCATCATTATTATTATATATAATATATTATTATTATATTATATTATATATATACACTAATTAAAGAATGATATGAATACACTAACAAAATTGGATACTTTCCCTATTATCATACAAAATATAACCAGCTACCCCTAGATTTGTGGTTTAACACTACACTCACAATCAAGTGAATGAGCTTTCCACCATTTAAATAAATAATTGAATATATATATATATATATGTCAGGGCTTGAGTATTAATTAATTATTCGGTCAACTATCTTTGGTCAGGATAGTTTGTAAGTCGTGTGAAGATATAATATGTGTTTGGAAAATGAAGCTTCAATTATCATAAGGTATGTTAGATAAAAATAATTACTTTAATAAATATCATTAGTATTATTATTTAACTTTACATTCTTAAAATAAATGGTATGGTGCACCACACAGACTTTCTCTCTCCTTTGTCTTACTATCCCTTACGAAGGGAGATTTGGGGAAAAGGGGGTTACAAAATACTGAAATATAAAAGATTAATATTGGGTCCACAAGGGTCAACACTTCGTATTAAAATTTCCATTTCTGGTTAAAATTTTAACATTTTATAAGATGTTGCACATCTTCAAGTCATCGCATTGATATTTAATTATTCATTTATACATTTTGACCAATAAAAAAATGTAAATATTGACTATTGAGTCTAAAATGGAGATAGGAGAAATGTTTGCATAGCAATGATCTAAGAGATTTAAGGAAAAATAACATACTTTTTTAGATACTTATATTTAATTACTCTATGGCATTGGAGAATTATTGCGTTAAGACTTAAGTAGTATATGTTTACAACTAAAGCTCACAAAATTGTATTAATATATTTGCAAATATCTCAGAAACTGCTGCTTTTATAAAAATATATGTCAAATAAAAGTTTTTTATTTCTAATAGTCCTACAGTTTTGCAATGATAAGTTGTTTAGTTTCTCAAATAGTTGTGGAGATACTGAAATTAACGCTTCTGAAAGTACCCTAAAAATCATTTTCATAGGAAAATGAAAATAGCCAGTTTATTTATAATCTTAATCAACGCCTAGATACGAATTTTAATCAAAATCGTTTGAGCAAATTTTGATAAAACCTATTTTTTCTCTTTTCGCCCTTTATAAAACTACTTTTAATTTTAAGTTTTAATAGACACACAGACAGACGGCATTGCAAAGACTATTTTTTAGGGTTCGGGGGGTCATGAGACGTTGACCTCCATCAACATTTCAGGTTAGTTTTATTTACGGTCACAATACTTTAATTTTAATGTCCAAAAAGTTAAAAAATATATATAATTGCGTATAGTTTGAAAGTTATTGATTTTATAGAAATATGTTTCGAAAAAAATATTTGTATTATAAATATATATACATATTTGTAATGCTAAGTAATTTCATATCTCAAATAATTTCGGAGCTATTATAAAAAATGTTAATTTACGCATCTGACCGGAGCCCTTAAAGCCATTTTGCTGAAATATTGAGACTAGTCATTTTGTTTGAAATATTTATTAATTTTTATAATTGAAATTTTAATCAAAATCGTTAGAGCCGATTTTGAGAAAATAGACTTTTTCTGTTTTTGCCCTTCAGTAAACTACCCTTAATTTTAGGGGTAGATATCCAATTCCAAAAATCCCTAGGGGCAACCCTATGAAAACCCTATACATCAAGTTTTAGCTCAATCGGTAAAATAGTTTAGGCTCTAGTTGGAGGTACAGACAGACAGACAGACGGAAATTCAAAAACCACCTTTTCGGATTGAGGGAGTCATGAAACGTCAAGATTCATCAAAATCTCGAGTTCGATTATTTTTTATGATCACCATACTTTCTCTACCTGTAAGATAGAGAGAAAGTAAAAATATTTACCGCATCTTGCTGGCCTTCTGGTTATGAAGCGTGTTTATTGTTATTATCCTTTCAATAACTGTTTGCACAAGTGTGTACCTCGTCTCCTAGCAGTAATGTTTGACTATCTTCTATCTCTAAAGTCATATTTTACTCGTTTATAGACATATGAACAGTAGAAGTGGCTATTGCTGTGATCTAGCATTAAGTACTGGAACTACTAAAATTATATCTCAAGAAAACAAGTTTAGACAAAGAAAATTTATGACTGAAAGAGAAAGGATTAGCATAATTTATTTTTAACACCAATTCAACCATCATACAGTTTGTATAAGATAAAACAATTAGTTTTACGGCGATATAATTTATTATGATGATAGGGATTGAAACTGGGTCCCTGATAGCAATAAAGCGTAGTTCTATCAACCTATCTAATACTGTATTTAAACATTCAATTAATTTGCACAAGCTAGTGGTTTTGTGTAAACATTTGTGTCGTTGAAACGATATTGTGTTGTTAGTGCAAACCAAAAAATATGATTTGAGCTAAATCTTTCCATGTTTGATTGTCAAGTTGAGGTTGGCGCAAATACTGAGCATTTGAACTTTTTTTTTTACAAATCAGACACATGCGCAACAGTAGAGATAACACAGGAGCTGAGGTAGGAGTTGTGTAGATAAGTTTATTCGTTAATTATATTGTTATTATTAGCGCCACTTCTTACTACCCGTTCGGGTTATACGCACTTACGCTAATGTGCAATGGTAGGGTGATTGTTAGATGAAATGGAGGACCAACAGTTTAACGTGGAATCCGAACCACGGTGGAGGCCTGGCATTCCTCACATTCACAAGTTGTGATTAATACACATCTTGTCAGAGCTGAAGGAAGGGTTTGGTAATCAGATAAATCTGTGTCGGAACCGAGGTTATTCGTTAATACACAAATAGTTCCAAAAACCATTTGGATCATCTCACAGTTCACTAATTAAGTTAGTATGCGAAAATTCTTCTATTTTTAGTAGCCAAGATTTGATCCACTTTCAACTTTTCTTAGATTTTTTTTTAGCTTCTTCATTATACAGCAGCAACCGATAACTGAAAAATAAGTTATAATTTGACCATTTATCTTGGGTAAACTTGGAATCTCGTAAAAACTCACCTCTACTGAGAATAAACCTTTTACGAAAAGAAACAGGAAATTACTGAATCAAGTAAAAGATTGAGCAAATATAACTGAACGAATAATCGGGTAGCCTTTTGTATATCAATATTCACAAATTGATTTGCATGAACTCATTTGAGCAAAATGTTTGAGCGTCTAAACCCAAGTTTAAGGGGCTGCTAAACGTGATTATTTAATCCAGTGAAGGTTTACGATTAGTTTATTTATGGTAAAGTAAATAATAATAATTTTAATTCCGATCGGGTTGGCTGAGGTTGAGAGACTGATGATAGGTTCGAGGGTTGCTATTTCGACCCCAGAAGCTAACTAGGCTCTTTAAATATTTTTCTTTATGTTTATTATGACCAGAAATATTACAATGTTACCCTAGGTTAAGTTAGTCTGTAGCTCTTGTTTTGATCTAATCATGAGTTTAAAATGAATGTGTGCATTAAATTATTTCTAAATATTTAGATAAAATAAAAATTATGGTGAAAGCATTTAAAAATAAATGGTACGGCACACCGCACAGACTTTCTCTCTCTTTCTATAAACTCGTAAGATTTCTGAACGGAATAATGTACATTGTATCATCACCACTCCACATAAGAACACGCATAAAATAATATACAAGGATATATAATCAATGAGAAAAGAGGCGCATCTTTGTCCACCTAAGAGCATTTCAAACAGTTTAATGTCTTCCACAAGGGTCAACACTTCGTATTAAAATTTCGATTTCTGGTTAAAATTTTAACATTTTGTAAGGTGTTGCACATCTTCAAGTCATCGCATTGATCTTTAAATATTCATTTATACATTTTGACCAATAAAAAATGTAAATATTGACTATTGAGTCTAAAATGGAGATAGATCATTGATATGCAAACATTTCTCCTAAGAGATTTAAGGAAAAATAACATACTTTTTTAGATACTTATATTTAATTACTCTATGGCATTGTAGAATTATTGCGTTAAGACTTAGGTAGTATATGTTTACAACTAAAGCTCACAAAATTGTATTAATATATTTGCAAATATCTCAGAAACATCTGCTTTTATAAAAATATATGTCAAATAAATGTTTTTTATTTCTAATAGTCCTACAATTTTGCAATGATAAGTTGTTTAGTTTCTCCAATAGTTGTGGAGATACGGAAATTAACGCTTCTGTAATGTACCCTAAAAATCATTTTCATAGGAAAATGAAAATAGCAAATTTATTTATAATCTTAATCAACTCCTAGATACGAATTTTAATCAAAATCGTTTGAGCAGATTTTGAGAAAACCAAATTTTTCTCTTTTCGCCCTTCAGTAAACTACCCTTAATTTTAAGTTTTTATAGACACACAGACAGACGGCATTGCAAAGACTATTTTTTTAGGGTTCGGGGGGTCATGAGACGTCGACATCCATCAACATTTCAGGTTAGTTTTTTTTAACGGTCGCAATACTTAAACTTTAATGTTCAAAAAGTTAAAAAATTCATATAATTGCGTATAGATTGAAAGTTATTGATTTTATAAAAATATGTTTCGGATAAAATATCTGTATTATAAATATATATACATATTTGTAATGCTAAGTAATTTCATATCTCAAATAGTTTCGGAGCTATTTTAAAAAATGTTAATTGACGCTTCAGACCGGAGCCCTTATAGCCATTTTGCCGAAATATTGAGGGTAGCCATTTTGTTTGGAATATTTATTAATGTTTATAAATGAAATTTAATCAAAATCGTTAGAGCCGATTTTGAGTAAATCGACTTTTTCTCTTTTTGCCCTTCAGTAAACTACCCTTAATTTTAAGTTTTTATAGACACACAGTCACACGGCATTGCAAAGACTATTTTTTAGGGTTCGGGGGGTCATGAGACGTCGACATCCATCAACATTTCATGTTAGTTTTTTTTACGGTCGCAATACTTAAGCTTTAATGTCAAAAAAGTTAAAAATATATATATAATTGCGTATAGATTGAAAATTACTGATTTCGTAAAAATATGTTTCGAATAAAATATTTGTATTATAAATATATATACAAATTTGTAATGCTAAGTAATTTCATATCTCAAATAGTTTCGGAGCTATTATAAAAAATGTTAATTTACGCATCAGACCGGAGCCCTTAAAGCCATTTTGCCGAAATATTGAGAGTAGCCATTTTGTTTGGAATATTTATTAATGTTCATAAATGAATTTTAATCAAAATCGTTAAGAGCCGATTTTGAGAAAATCGACTTTTTCTGTTTTTTCCCTTCAGTAAACTACCCTTAATTTTAGGGGTAGATATCCAATTCCAAAAACCCCTCGGGGCAACCCTATGAAAACCCTAGATATCAAGTTTCAGCTCAATCGGTAAAATAGTTTAGGCTCTAGTTGGAGGTACAGACAGACAGACAGACAGACAGACGGAAATTCAAAAACCACTTTTTCGGATTAAGGAAGTCATGAAACGTCAAAATTCATCAAAATCTCGAGTTCGATTTTTTTGACGATCACCATACTTTCTCTACCTGTAAAATAGATAGAAAGTAAATATATGTCAAATAAAAGTTTTTTATTTCTAATAGTCCTACAATTTTGCAATGATAAGTTGTTTAGTTTCTCCAATAGTTGTGGAGATACGGAAATTAACGCTTCAGTAATGTACCCTAAAAATCATTTTCATAGGCAAATGAAAATAGCCAGTCTATTTATAATCTTAATCAACGCCTAGATACGAATTTTAATCAAAATCGTTTGAGCAGATTTTGAGAAAACCAAATTTTTCTCTTTTCGCCCTTTGGTAAACTACCCTTAATTTTAAGTTTTTATAGACACACAGACAGACGGCATTGCAAAGACTATTTTTTATGGTTTGGGGGGTCATGAGACGTCGACATCCATCAACATTTCAGGTTAGTTTTTTTTTACGGTCGCAATACTTAAACTTTGATGTCCAAAAAGTTAAAAAATTCATATAATTGCGTATAGATTGAAAGTTATTGATTTTATAAAAATATGTTTCGAATAAAATATCTGTTTTATAAATATATATACATATTTGTAATGCTAAGTAATTTCATATCTCAAATAGTTTCGGAGCTATTTAAAAAAATGTTAATTGACGCATTGGACCGGAGCCCTTAAAGCTATTTTGCCCATATATTGAGGGTAGCCATTTTGTTTTTAATATTTATCAATGTTTATAAATGAAATTTAATCAAAATCGTTAGAGCCGATTTTGAGAAAATCGACTTTTTCTCTTTTTGCCATTCAGTAAACTACCCTTAATTTTAAGTTTTAATAGACACACAGACAGACGGCATTGCAAAGACTATTTTTTAGGGTTCGGGGGGTCATGAGACGTCGAAATCCATCAACATTTTAGGTTAGTTCTTTTTACGATCGCAATACTTAAGCTTTAATGTCCAAAAAGCTAAAAATATATATATAATTGCGTATAGATTTAAAATTATTGATTTTATAAAAATATGTTTCGAATAAAATATTTTTAATATAAATATTTATACATATTTGTAATGCTAAATAATTTCATATCTCAAATAGTTTCGGAGCTATTATAAAAAATGCTAATTGACGCATCAGACCGGAGCCCTTAAATCCATTTTGCCGAAATATTGAGAGTAGCCATTTAGTTTGAATTATTTATTAATGTTCATAAATGAAATTTAATCAAAATCGTTAGAGCCGATTCTGAGAAAATCGACTTTTTCTCTTTTTTTTCTTCAGTAAACTACCCTTAATTTTAGGGGTAGATATCCAATTCCAAAAATCCCTCGGGGCAACCCTATGAAAACCCTAGATATCAAGTTTCAGCTCAATCGGTAAAATAGTTTAGGCTCTAGTTGGAGGTATATCAGACAGACAGATAGACAGACAGACAGACAGACGGAAATTCAAAAACCACTTTTTCGGATTCAGGAAGTCATGAAACGTCAAAATTCATCAAAATCTCGAGTTCGATTTTTTTGACGATCACCATACTTTCACTACCTGTAAGATAGAGAGAAAGTAAAAGAGTATATAGGACTCTTATGGTATGGAAAATGAGCATGTACAAATAAGATCCCAAGAAATTTGCTTCGGTGGCCATATGGCTTAAAGTGTTAGTGTTGCAATACACTACTGCCAATGACAGGGAGATCGGGGCTCTATTCCGGCCGGGTGTAGGCCTACAGAGGGTATTTTATTCCTATATGGTTTTCCACTCTCTCCAAGCAAACGCGGGTATACTTCCTTACTTCCTATAAATTAAAAGTTTCTCATCCGTAACACACTAGCGTAGCTAATACATAATTATGCGTACAGCTCGAACGGGTAGTATGAAATGGTGCTAAGAAAATATCCACAGAACTTTGGCTTAACATTCCAGTGGGGGGCTTAAGTCACTATCCAACAGGGAGTCGAACCGGAACAAGAAATGGAACTGATAACCGAATTTAACAGTTATTGTTAAGGAACCGGAATCTAAACCAGCCTTAAAAACACTATGCTGAAGAACCGCAACCGGTTTTAGAACCGTTAAATAATTTTAGGTTCATAAAGGTTCTAAAAAGTTCTTAAAGGTTCTTAGTTTTACAGAAATGTAGGCCTATATGACCTTGATAAGTTGCACACTTTTTTTTCTTTCCTTAGCTTAATTTAATCTTGAAATGTTGTGTTTTCCCCTTTCTCGGTAAGTTCTGAAAGTTTACTAGTTTGTTTGAAACCTCTCTTCTAAGGTGATTAGAAAAGAGCTAATGAACCCTTAGCAATACAAACTAATAAGTTTAGATTCCAGAGTTATGTCATGACTGTCACATTGTTCACTGTTTTCTCACTTTAATGTTTATTCTAGAGGTTTAAGAAAAGGTAGGCCTGTTTAGCTCTGATAAATTGCAGATAATAACACATTACTTAGAAGTTTAAATACTGAAATTAAGAAAGAATCTCTTTTGGACAAGCAGTCTAAGCCTATTGTACTTAGTACTTATTGGAAGTGAAAATTGATAATCTGATGTTTGGTTTAACAGCTTATATTAGAGGGAAAAGGGAGATGGAGGGTGGCAAAATGCAAACTTTAAATTCTTTCACTCAAGTTTAAATTAGGAAGTAGCTCAGTTAATGTATTCCTTGTGTAAGGTGCCGAGGTGATTATTTTTAATTTTAGAAGTGGTTTAAACCTTAAATAATATTATTGACTGGGCGCGTTAAAGAAAATCCAGTTCTGAAATGTTTTGTCTATGAGTGAGATTGACGGTGACATATCAAGATACAAATTAGAAGGCTGCACTATTGTTATAGTAATTTTTTTAATCTAGCAATACCTTTGATCCCGAGTGTTATTTACAAAGTATTTTTCCACTTTCCTTCCACGCAAATGCGGATGCACTTCCTCTAAATATAAAAAATATACCCTTCCTCATTCATTAAAAAAACAGTATCGAAACTAGTACATTACTGTAGCTCGCATGGATAGAAAAAAGCTGTGCTATTTTATTTTTTCTAGATTCAAGATCCGGTACCAAAACTGAAACACTATCAGGAACCGAAAAGAACCGGAACTTTTATTGTTCTATAGCCGGAACCAGAACCAGAACCTTTAAAATGTTTGTTTAGATAACACAGAACCGATAAAATTTCTGTTTGACTCCCTGCTGTCCAAGCAATTTGATTACAAACTCATGTGTTCCCCGTATCTTATCATTTCACTAGGTCTAAGCAATAGGGTTAAGACTAAAGGCATCATACTTGCATTGAACTAGATTTCCTCTGATTGTAAAGTCGATGTTTGATAATTATTTGCTGGTGGTTTTCCACATAGGATTCATAACTCTGTTCTAAATTGTCATGTTTTGTGTGCATTTTCTTTCAAACTAATATCCTCGTCTCTATCTTCTGGATTGAGCCATTAGTGGCCCTGTTATTAGATATAATGATTAGAGATGAGTTGTATTAAATAGAGTTGAAAAATGACTTCTGTAAATGAGAATAATACCTAGGTCCTCTGCCAAGATGTTATTTTTCAACTGTATTTAAGAAATTAAATCTACCGCTGTAAACGGCTATAATTCTTACAATTAATAATTTAATTATATTGTAAAAAAATAAATTATTTTCTCTTGAGCTCTACACTCAACCCAAAATGTGAGCATTCTAATTGCGCTAAAGTGAAGGAATTATAAAGGTAAAATTTAGAATAAATACACCCCTTTGTCGTGGAGACAGAGTTGAGGATCATATAAATAAAAACACCCTTTATACATAAAATCAAGATTTTAAACTTTTCAACCCAGTAGCTGGCAAACCATATTAAGAGGCTAAGCAAGACATACATTGTATCCCGCTTATCCAAAGATAAGGACTAAAAATAATGTTGGGAGGGGGCTATGTTTATTTTTTATCAGGGAACTCAGGGTTGAATAGCTAGTCATCGTACACAGAACGAGGTATTATTAAAAAAAGTCCCCATCCTCTTAACAGTTGAATGATGTATCAGTGCTCTCTCAAACTTTTTTCATTTCCTTTACTTCACAGATCCGTGTACAGTGCTGTAATTGCAGTCGCCTTGATCGCAACATTTAGGGACAATAATAACGCTGTTGAATTCAAATGCAGAGGTAAGTGGCTAAATAATGTAGATAGTGTGTGTGAAAAAGAGAAACATTAATAGTTTTAAGAATAAGAGAGCATGCATGACTTGGTGTATTAATGTTGTTGAAGTGAAGGGGGCATGCAAGGATGGGGAAGTGTGGAGAAAGTGAGTATGGATTAAGTACTTTAGAAAAATATTAGTTATTATTAATGAAAAAAATTGTATATATATATGTAATTTTATATTAATGGGGTAAATATTAAAGGCATATAATATTTATCTTTTAAATACAGTGAAATTATTTAAAAAATAATAGATAAAATAGATGATAAAAAATTGGGCTAGCTCAGATTTAAAATTAATACAATAATTTGGGTTCAAAACCAAAATTTACATTTAACACAAACCAAATAATTATATCGTGGTAAATATTAAAAAAAGAAAAACATAAAAAAACTATTACGAAACTCTCTCAAGACTTCTGGGTCACGTTGATAAAAAAAATATTCCTTAACTGTACCTCGTCAACAATGGACTCACCTTGCGTACAGCAATACCAGTCTCAAAAGTACCTGGGAATTGCTTTTAGGTGAAACATTAGCTAAATATGAGGTTTTTGGTACATGATGATGATAATAATATTAATCAAAATAAAATATTCAATGATGAATTTGACTTTAAAAAAAGTATAATTTTTTAACAAATAACTGCCATATCTAAAATTACCCTGCCTAACAGACGTCTATTAAATTATAAAGTTAAAATACAATTCATAGTTTAAATAACAGTATTTATTTGAAGTATTAATATAAAAAATCTTAAGTCTAATATTGTTGAATATTATTATTGAAATAATAACAAGATATAGGTATTTTATTATGATTTCCATACTACAATAAAAAGGCATCTTGGAAATGAAAGAGAATGGCAAGATACATTAACAGAAAGAATCTGCTTTATATAAAATGCCGTGTACTCTCAAGCAGATATTTGCCTTCATTTATATATTTTGTTCATTGACCTAGAAAGCCGTGAGAAACTTAATTTTATATCTTCATAAAGGACTTTTCCAGGAAACTCGATAATCATATCCCTGATGTCTTGATTTATAAATATCAAAAATTAAGTTAATAGCCTACAACTTTTTTGATTTAGAGTATCTGAGTGTTTACAAGCATAAAAACATTGAAGCTTAAATCTTTTTAAGATGCATATAACTATTTATAAAGAAGATAAATGTAACTACCGTTATTGGCATATTTAAAACGCAATAAATATGTGCTTGCTAGGTAATTATTCTAATAATAATTAAATGTTCGCATTCATCCGGAATTTAGATTTAGCTAATACATATTTTACTAAAACGCTAAAAATGTTCAATGTTTTAAGCACCTTACGAGCTCCTAATTCCATAAGTGTGTATTAAGAATAGATTTCAAAATAAACTTTTCAGCATAAAAACACTGATAAAAAATATTTTTGTCCGAATACCAAGAGTGATTATTTAAACTATCACAATAATTTCTTTATACTTTAATAGCACGTCGTTGACCGTGAACCACTGTGGTATAAGAATTATATAAGTGCCCCCTCTCTAAGCCCCCCTAGGCTCCCCATGGTGCCTGATTTGCCATTTCTCTGAAACGTAGTTCTAAACCATATTAACAATATTTTCTTTAGAAATTTGTTAAAAATAGCCTAATTAAAACCTAGTTAAAATTTAAAAATCCGGCCTCGAGGTGCATTCGGACCCCTTCTGTCTACCTATGTTAAAAATTTAATATCTCTGCGTGCCGTAGATTTGGCTGTGCATCGCACACAAACAAACACACACACACGCAGACAAACAATTCCTTTTATTATTATATAATTCCCTACCCCGAGTGAATAATGAAAAATCTTAAAACCTAACAATAGTAACGGAAGCATAATTTCAGCTTTATAACTTTAAAGCAACGCTTTTTATCATATCCCGGGGGAATTTCGAAAAATCCTGAAGATTTATTAGTGATTATAGTTACCTACCTACATGCCAAATTTGAAGTCTCTAATAATTATGGTTACGGAAATAAGTCAACTTTAAAGCGAAAATATAAATCATCTTTATTCCCTATCCCGTGGGAATTTAAAAATAATCTGGCCTTATTCCTTGTCTACATCATTAAGGAAATCTCTGTGCAAAATTTCAGTTTCTAGGTCCAAGGGTTAGGGCTGGGTGTTGATGAGTCTGTCAGTGAGTCAGGACTTTTCTTTATATATTATATATATATATATAATTAGGAATTATAATTAAATGTTTTTTATGATTAAGGTAAACTATATAAAATGATGATGGCATTCTCTATCAAAAAGACCCTGCCCGAACTGCTCTCTGTGAAACGAGGGGACGGGAACATTCAATGTCTCCATGGCATACGCACCGTGTGCACTGTGGCATTGTACTTGACACATAAGTACATGGCTCTTATGGTTATACCTTACAGCAACAGAATTTATCTCGCTCAGGTATATATTATTTATTTCATATTACTTAGTAATAATAACAATCGACTTTAATGGTGAAGTTAAGGCTACTGCCTTTTTTTACACTTAACCAATTACTTCACCTTAAGGTAGAAATTATAGATTGCGTGTTCGTTTAGAGATACCGCCTTGTCAATTCCTCTACTCCTTACTGTTCAACGACTAACTTATATACACTATGTTTCCTTTAAGTTTTACCTCTGAACCAATTCTATGTCCCTAACTAACTTTATGTCACATGTTTTATGTTGTTTGTTTCCCTCTAAAATGCTAGCTAATAAGATATACTATATACAATGCTCTTTGTTTCCCTTTAGTTCCACCTTTAAGTCATAATATAACTAAATGGGACATATTATATTCTTTGTTTCTTTTTCCATTTAGTTCAATTACCAAATCACATGTCCTTTGTTTCTGTTTTACTCTAATTCACCCACTTAGTCACATGTTCTATATTCATTGTTTACCTCTAATTCAACAGTGAGTTTAATATTTTTGTTTCTTATTTCACATTGTATATGTAATTAGTTTTTTCCTAGTTTAGTAATTAAGTCACATATTTTGTACTGATGTATCAGTTGACGTAATTTTTGTTTTCCTCAGATCTCTCAGCAACCATTAAGCATGATGCTAAGAGCCTTCATCAACTATGTGCACTCGTTCCTCCTTCTCAGTGGCGTACTAACGGCCTATAATATATGTCAGGAGATAAAAAGGAACGGTTACATAGATTGGAAAAGGAGATATCTGGCCAGATTCATTAGGTAGGATGCTAGTTTTAAGGGCTAAGTTAATTTTGTAAGATAGTTGGATAGTTGAATGTTTTCCTAGATACATAAATAATGGGTTAGGGGAGACCGGGGCATGTTGACGAACGGGGCAAGATGACGAATTGCAATTTGCGCCGTATGTAATGCCGATAGAAGTTTGGCTATCTTGTAGCCTTGACCACCCCCCTCAGCTGCTATAAGCTAGCAGCAACGGAATTTTCCATTCAGTCTGAGAGTAGCTGTGTGGATAGGAAATTGTGTCGCCGCATCCTTGCAGTGAAATTGAAGGTAGGTTCGGTAAGCTCTTGTTCAGTTGTAAAGAATGGTTCTTTTTTGTCACATGCTATTAGCTAGTCTGTGTTTTATTAGTAACTTATACATGTAATAGTTACCATAGATATAAATTTTAGTTTAAGCTTTTTATGCAAGTTATTGAAATAATGTAATCCGGGGCAAGTTGGCGGGGGTAAGTTGACGAATTCGTCATCTTGCCCCAATTTTATAAAACTATAAATGTATGCGCATATATCTAGAAACCTGCAAGTGTTAGAGATAATTAATATGAACATTACTAAAAGTAGGCTAAATAATGTGCGTTTTAGAAATATATATCAAAGTAACACACTACAACGTTATATTTATTCTACCATTGTTATTGACATGAAATGCACACTTAAAAATGTAATTGTCCTCTGCAGATGGTGAGAAAATGGGTCAGGAAGACCGATTTAAGAAATTGGGACGATACTAAAATGATAGCAGCAATGCATGCTGTGAGAGAAGAACACATGTCCTGTAACATTTGTAACATAATCAAACCAGTGCAAGTAAACACATTCTTTGATCTGCTGAAAGAGGTTAGATTAAAGTATGAGTTTTCCTCCAGTCAAATATTTAATGCTGATGAATCAGGCTTGTCTCCAGTCCCTACCAAACTTCCAAAAATAATTTCACCCAAAGGCACAAAAAGGGTCTCTAAGGTTGTTTCTTCAGAGAGAGGGCAAATGTAACAGTTGTGTGCAGTGCCAGTGCGACTGGAATGTATGTCCCACCATTTCTTATATTCTCCAGAAAGAGAATGAGGCCAGAGTTACTGGATCATTTGCCTCCTGGTTCTGAAAGTCATGCTAGCAAAAGCCGGTTGGATGAATTCAGAGTTATTTGTTTTCTATCTTCAGCACTTTACTAATCATGTAAAGCCATCAGAAAATAAGCCTGTTTTACTTCTTGTTAACAACCATGCTTCTCATGTTTCATTGCCAGCTATTAATTTCTGCCGTGAACACCATATTGTGATGGTTGGGTTTCCACCTCACACAACTCATCGACTCCAACCATTGGATGTATCTTTTTTGGGCCTCTCAAGACATTCTATAGTCAAGCATGCGATAATTTCATGGTGTCCCATCCTGGTCAAGCAATAACTAACAGAAATGTAGGTCAGCTTTTTGGCACGGCATACTTGAGTGCAGCGACAGTAGCCAACGCAATAAAGGGTTTCGAAGCTTGTGGAATTGAACCATACAGTCCACAAATTTTTGCTGGAGTGGATTTTGCACCTTCACCAACAACTGAACAAGATCTTCCTCAATCAGGACCTTCCCATAATGAACCAACTTTGGTTTGCAATGGACCACAAGAAGTTGCAGTTGAAAATGATCACCGCCCACAAACAAATATTCCACAACCTGGAACATCCCAGCAGAAAGACCAACAAGAAACTGTTCATGCTCAAGCAGAGGCTCCTGCTCGTGGTTCCGAGTCGAATGAAAATATAACTGTACAAATATCAATTCCTACTAAAGCACAAGTCACTCTCAACTATATTAAACTTTTGCCAAGAGCAAATAGTTCTATGAAAAGGAATCGGCTAGTTATAACAGCATCTGTTCTAACGAGCACGCCTGTGAAAGATATTCTCGTGGAAAAAGAACAAGAAAAGGAAAAGAAATTAAAAAAGAAGGAAGAAAGGAATTCCAAAAAACCAAGGAAGCTCAGGAAAACACTGAAACTGTAATGTGTCCAGGATGTGAAGAAGAGTTTATTGACCCTCCTAATGAAGATTGGGTGAAGTGTGGAGCTTGTGGCTAATGGTGGCATGAGTACTGTTCAAGCTATGAAGGATGTGGCCAGTTTAAGTGTGACTATTGTTACTATTTAAAACGTAATTGCCTCTTATGGCCTAAAAAATTGTTATTGATTTCTTTAGTTATTATATTGTTTCGCAACACCTAAATGTTAAATGCCATGTTGTGTGTGGATTGCTTTTTTTATTAGACTATTAGTTAATAGTTAAAGTCAATGAATAACATTTTAATCAGAAAGGTAATTTTGAAATTATTTGGTATTTAAATGTGTAAGTTATATTAATATAGCAAAAGGTTTTTATATAATAATCATTAACCTTCTAATTCGTCATCTTACCCCAATAGTTCGTCAACTTGCCCTTATGCCGGGGCAAGTTGACGAATTTGCAGTGTTGTCTTTTACAGTTTTTTACAACTAAAATAATGTATTTTATAACAAATTGTAGTGCGTAAAAGTTAGTCAATAAATTGTTCTTAAAGATAAAAAATACTCACTTTTATATATGGATTGCAACTATCTATATTAGTCATTCTTGCTTAACGTCGTCAACATGCCCGGTCTCCCCTATATACTCTATATAACTTACATAACAGTGTGTGTGTGGACCAACAGTTATTTATTATCCAAGATAGCTGCTGATATGCATATGTGTGTAGTTTTATACTTTTAAACCTATACAGAATGGGAAAGCATTGTCTATTCTAATATGATCTGTTTTTCTGTAGTCAGTAAATATTAATCTATATATGGCTGACATCGCTGTATATTGCTGTTCATATATTTACCCATAACACATTTTTAATATACGATTATATCTATACGGTTCACAATGTTTATGACTATGAGTCGGCAGGCTAGCCTTTCCAAGTAATCACCTTTAGTTTTATTATAGAATATTACTTACACTGATGGCTTAGATATTGTTTGAACAATAAGTCCATATACAGTTGTCTTGATAACACAGGTTTAAGGTCAAAATTTGTTTAGAAATATTCTAGAAGTTACCACCTACTTCCAAGTTTATATGCTAAGCTTCATTAAGTTTAGTTTATTCTTTAGTAATATTTATGAGGGTAGCAGGTGTTGCGTTAATACGGAGAGTGGGAGGACGGAGTGGGTCCAAATAAAAAATGAAGTGAAGCATGGGAGTGCCCTTTCACGATTACTAGTTGTAGTGGTAATAGAAATAGTCATGAAAAAAGTGGCAGGGAAACTTGGGAAGGAAAAAATGAAAGCCATAATATCTGCTGATGACTTGATGGTATTGGGTAAGAAGGAAGATAAAACACAATAACAGCTACAGTAATGCATTGAATATCTTAAAGAGAGTGGAATGAAATTCAGTTGGGCGAGGTATGAAGTGATGGAAATGGCAACGAAGAGGATAAGGCCTAGTAATGCTGTTAAGTTGAATAGAGCACACCTTGGTAACGGACACAGAACACCCTTATGCGTTGCTTTTAAAGAAGCAATATTGTGCCATTTTTTGGAAAGGTGTGATGGAATGAAGTTACCTTCTTAAGAGTATCCATATATTTAAAAATATTATATGATCTGCAGATATAATTTTCCATGTATTGGTTTAGTATTTATGTTCGTGTTAAGGAAATTACCTACCTTTTGTCTATGTTTAATACTTTGTATGTATTTATCAAATATATTAAAAGTACTATTTTATTACTGCTTCAAACTCAGTTCCTTATGTACATCCACTTAATGAATACAATTTTATTTTACCTTAACTAAATAATCTCATACTGGTTTGATATCACTCTAGGCTGACGCCAGCCCTTATGTCTCTGGTGGTATTTTACGCTTATATCTGGGAACACTTAGGAAATGGGCCAATGTGGAATAAGGTGGTGAAGAGAATGCAGATCTCTGCAAAGTGTCCATGTGGAGGAACTGTTATACTTTCAAAACTTCTACCCCTTCGAAGAGATGGTAAATATCCTCGAAAAAGTTTAAACTAAATTTTAATTTTGAATTTAAGCTATTGTGTATATTCACATCCTAGATTGACTGACACTAACTACATATTGTTAATTTTAGATTAAATGTGCATGCATTTGAATGGAGAGATTGTGAAAACCATTCAGGAAAAACACTCCAATATCCCCGGCATGAATATACCTTCATATAGAAACCAATAAGAAGTAGACTAACGCCTTTATCCACTGGTACAAGTTTGATTAATTTTCTTTAAAGTGTATTAAAAATAACTTGTTTTTCTGCAATATCAGTATTGAATAGCAATGACTTTAAGGATGACTTTGAGACCAGAATATGAAGGATAAGATTTTTAATATAGTTAAACTGGCATGCACCGGTAGAAAGAAGGAACAATCAGTGAACAATTGGTGATTAAATTCAAAATAGTCATTAGTCACACCTTGAAATCGTGAGCAGCCCAAGGTTAAGGCGTAAGTCAAGTATGAATACCTCAGTAATTGTGCTTCTGAACACCAATTTAAAGCTGTCGAGTTCAGTTACAGTATATGTTTTATTGTTTTTAAAAATATTGCTAATCTTTTCTATTTCTATTGCCTCTTGTAGTGTGCCACTCACACCCATCAGCTTGCCCTGGACATGCAGCTATCACTAGTAGCACCTCTTCTAGTCTACCTTCTTTTCCTTAGCCAGGGTTGGGGGATCTTACTACTTGCAACGCTTCAAGTGATCTCCGTCGCACTACGCTACTACGTCAGTGTCCAGA
This sequence comes from Timema podura, assembly GCA_033556935.1. NCBI lineage: Eukaryota > Metazoa > Arthropoda > Insecta > Phasmatodea > Timematidae > Timema > Timema podura. Next base: position 45,260,557 of record JAVRXN010000011.1, on the reverse strand, counting down.
ACAAACTATCGCCACTCCTCTTTAATGGAATAACGTTGGTAACAATTGATTATGATTTATTATTGTTAAAACCAATTAAACGGTCAGGGATGTCCATTCTGAAGTTCAGGACAGGTTCATGATGCTTTCATTCTCTGCTATCGGAAAGTTATTTAAATTGTTAACAACTGTTTAAAATATGTGTTAGAGATTATGCAGGAAGTTTAGAGCAAGTGCATCCGTATTATTGGCTAAATACGATGGGAAAACATCAGATAAATTTACAATATTTGCAGGTTTTATTTGTCACAATGTACTTATTTTTCTTCGAAACAACTTATATTTAATCATCCCTAAATTACAATATAACTCAACCAAACTTTAATCAAAGTGATTTCGGGTAAATTATTAAAATAAATTTAAGTTCTATTTGTCACAATATTTTTATGTTTCTTCAAAATAACGTTATTTTATCATCACCCATCGTTATTGTAAAGATATTCGTCCTTGCCTTCCCTCTCTAATTTCGTAGCCATGATATTCCTCCTAGTACCACAACACCTATCTCAGCCAGTATTATAATCCAGTGGTGTGAAGCTAGAGAGAGTTGAAAATAGGGTGGGAACTACACTATACTGAAAACCATATAAACACTGTAGGCGTGGATACACTTCGGCTTCTAAATAGCTAAGTAAAATATTAGTAGACAAAGATCTCCTTTTCTACAGGAACACTAGTTGAGACAGATGCAACCATCTATCAAAGTGGAAGGTGTGGGAAGGGGAGAACAGGCATATCTACATATACAGGCTATAAAACGCCCTGCATACCTGGATACAAAATAACAAATAACTTAGTAAACTATTTCAGTTTTAAAAGATAATAAACCGACATAATATATTTTATTACACAAAAACAAAAAATGTGCAGTTTAACACTTTGCCCTAGTGACTGATAATGATGATTCACAAGAAACTAATTTAAAACCAATTATTACTAGACATATGCACAACATAAACAAGAGGCCATAAAGAAAATTTAACAAATAAGATGCATAGAAGTCATAAAAAAACTAGTTCTACTACAAGTGTTCTGAAATGTCACCCTCACTACTGGGTTATCCGACGTCCTATTGTCAGTGGTCATGTTTAAACTATTTAAGAGCCAGAAACCCACTTTCGATAGCTCACAAATTTCCATGAGTTCATGTCCATTGAAAAGGTCGTTGCGGTGGCTGGGATAGAAGAAACCCGGGTGTACCATCTAAATGAATAGTAGGCCTAAACAAGCAATTCAATGTGGGTTGGAATACATCTTGCTTTGAATGGAGAGTGCCAAGTCAAAAAAAGGGAGTGGAGAGAAGTACCCTCACTTTGGATTCTTTGGGACGGCCGCCAAAGTGTCCAAATTTATTCAGAGCCTTCCTACTTCGGTCGGGGACAAGTTTCACCCACTGTACCCTGGTGAGGTCCGTTTTGGGTGGTCTCAACATAAGGCATTCTATATAGTCCAAGTCCAACGGTAAAAATAATTCAACAACATATACTTTTCTGGCGATTGATCACCTCAGAATATACATCTTATAAATCCATGGTGAAAAAGGGCTATATGAAACTTTTCACCATCCTTAATACATATTGTGGTTATTCCGTGTTTCTTACAAGCTACTGGAGGATTTGGAATATTATGTGAACGCACCACATCCTATCACGGACACTCCTGAGCACCTTTTCACTATTATCTTTCACACAAAATAGTATTTATCTTGCTACACGTTCTACGAGGCCAAGAATTACCGGCTCACTCTTCTGGCAACAACTTCACGGCAATTCCGCCAAGTCAAGCATCTCGCTAAAGCTTGCTTATTCGAAAATCCCCTTTCTCCTCATTTCTTGCTGCCAGCTTACAAACATTAATCACCCTAACTCTAAAATAACACAATTAATTCAATTAAGTAAACGATGGATATACATATACATACTTATTATTTATGAATTGTTAGGTTTGCTATTCTTAACAAAAGACACGAGTAATAAATTACCTGGCTCAAGCTGAATTAACTGTGGGTAGAACAATGGAAGTGTCCTCATTTGCAAAAGAGTATTCCTTTTAAACTAAACTTAATCATTAACTTTATTTCATTACTAATATAGTTGTATATATCACCCAAATAACTGAGTAGCTCAAAAGAACATCATTGGATGGTATTGGGAAAGGTTGTGGAAGTGTCGTAGAAATAGAGAACCAAAGTCGACCGAAGGTTGGCCCTTTTAGCACACCAATCTCACATCTTCTCACCACATAGAAGGCAATACGTGGTGGATATAATCGGTGGCTCAGCCAAGCAACTTAATAAATATAGAATGGAGGGTGTCATTAGAAAAATCACTTACATTATCATGTCCAAAGCTATTCGGTCTAACCTAGACACTACATTAATGAAATGTTGAAAAATAAAAAAAAACTTTATAAATTTACAACTATCATCAAGACATTGTAGATGCCTAGAATGTGAATGTTTCCAACAAAATCACCTGTGTAATCATGTCATGGCGTTTAGTAACAAAAACATCTAGTGTGTTTTTATTATCAACTTTGGTTTTACTGAAAGGGAACAGTGACTATGCCTGTGAGTCAAACACCTACCTCGTTTGCAGAGCTAAATTCATAAAACCACTGGGGTGGGCAAATGCCGGATGGTCTATGGAAACGTGCAAAAGTCATAATTCAACACAAATATGATTCTAATGAATTCCATACCAAAGTCATCCTCGTGTCTGCCAGGCCCCCTCCAGAAACAAACAACAAGGGACCCCCTTCTTACCGGCCATGTCCTACAGTGTGCTTCCAGCCCCCAAGAAGTCTCACAAAGAGCTATTAAAGTCAGACACACATACCTTGATGAGTTGACATGCCGTGCAAGACACTGCTTCACATGGCAGGCAGGGTCTTGCCCTTTCTAAGGATCGACCAGCCGAACCAAAAGCGCGAGGACATTTCACCCTTCCACTGGTTTCAGGAAAGGACTGAACCGCAAAATAATTCCATTAATACAGAGACATCATCGCTAGAATCACTGATGCACTCTTACCCGGCTGATCCCCCCCATTTGTAAACCACCTCTTAATCCAACCTTAGTACAACATAGACTGACTAGAGAGAACACAAGAACAATAATACACAGCCACTATAATAAGATACATTATATTTAAGTTAAAATCTCACCATAAATTCTAGAAAGATGATCACATATCCAACGAGAGTAACCTGTAGCTTTATTGAGATAATTCCAAGACCCTTAAAATTTCCTGAGGGGTCGTTCACAAGATATAGGCATTATCGTTTGTTCCGATGCTTCACAGTAAAGTTTTGAGCTTCCAGCCATCACCCATTTGTCAAAACGTTGCTATAGTTCCTGCATGGCCGGTTCTAATTAGGTTCAGGAAACTCTATATTTTCCTTGGTAATTGCTTACCTGGAAAATATATGGTTAGATATAGCTGGTCTTGTTGGTGATTATGGTGATAGTCATTAAGAAACATCTATTTAGATTTCCATTCTTCATTAAAGCTGAAGGAATGTGGGATATTGTCTCCTATTTGATCGCTAAACTAGAACAAGCTGTCGAGTAAAGAGTCCAGTGTTTTAGGTATTGGTAGTTCTCTTAGAGCCAATAGTCACTTTATCTTTTACTCTTTACGGATTGTTATATGATTTCTACTGAGGTTGTAAGGAGCAATGTTTGCTAACAGCATTGGCCTGGTTCATCTTCAGGCCCTCAGCTAATATTTCATCAGGCCCCCCACAGCCCATATCGATCAAATGTAGTTTTATTATAAAATTTAAAAATAAATTACCAAGGACAGTGAACAAATACATCCAAAATTTCTGGGAACAAGCATTGTGAGAAAGAATAACTTTTTCTTGTTAAATTAATTACTTAAGCTCTTCATTGGATGCTACTATTTCATATATTTTTCATATTTGTTGAGATCATGAAAATAGTATTTTTCAACTTATATTAACAAGAGTGGAGACAGAAAAAAAAAAGGCTTATGAGATATCTGAATCTATTTTTTAGAACTTAAGGCTTGGAAAAAAAAAACTCTCACACGTTACTTGCGTACAGAATCATTGAAAATTTGAAAGCGACGGAGTTCAGGTTAGTGACGAATCCGAATCCGAATCCGAATCTGTATAACAGAATATGCTCAACTTTAACAATTAGAGGATTTTTTTAGGCTGGATTTTTTTTTCATACAAAGTTCAAAGATATATACTTATACAGTGTTACAGAAAAATTGAGCAAAAAACAACATCTGGGTCTACCAAATAGGATGACAATTTCAGATTTCAAAGACCAGAATACGTATATGCTAATATATTAACATAAAGAAATGGGGATCCAATTATATGATAAGGTCGCTATTTTTACGTACCACGTCATACTACCTATTCAAGTTTTACGCATATATACTAATTACAATGATGATTGAGGGATGGGGAAGATTGATTTTAGAAGAAGTGTATCTGCATTTGCGTGGAGGGAGGGTGGAGAACCATTTTGGAAAACTACCTTCAATACATCCGACTGAGATTTGAGCCTCAATATATTTGTACTCAGCAGTCTAGTATATTACGAGAGTGATGCCTTGGACCATATTGCCATCGAAGAAAATAATAGGAATGCAAAATTAGACTATTTATTATTCATATAATATAAATAACAAATTGTCTCATTCATCTACATCTAAGTCATATAACATAAATAATAAAAATCATAATTCATCTATATTTAAGTCATATAGTAATATATAAATATAATATATACACATATATATGTGTATATATATACACACATTAATATTGTGCTATAAGATTTTTAATGTCTATCTAATTAATGGGTGTGCTGAATCAAGGATGCTGACTTAATTTAATTAGTTTGTCAGTCGTGTCTTGATATATCCCTGTGTCTAAAGAGTGCTCATATAATTATTTTGTTATTATTAATCATACAAGTGAAAAGAATTAAATGTATTTTAATGACCTTTGTATCTTTATATTTTTAACAGTTTTTACTTAAAATTTAAGATTGTTATTGAACAGTGTTTATTTTATAGGTTGAGCCAATTATTTCGAACAGCAAATATGACCTACGGTTTCCCGAGTCACCAAGTGACACCTTACATGTTTGGAGTTGGCCTAGGGTATCTATTACATAAGACTGATAGAAAAATATACATTCCAAAGGTAAGTAAGAATATGTTTTGAATAATTTATCTCACTACCAAGGGTCACAGGAGCCTGGCCGGACCCACCAACTCTCTTTGAATATAGTAAAATGCTTTATTTTTATTTTATAATATATATTTTTTAAAACACATTAATATAAAGTGGATCACCACTCCATACACAGTGAATTATTCAATTCGTTATCCAGTATTCCAGTCCCAAGAGGATTTATTACTTGCCGCAATCGTCATGCGACTGTAACAGCGCTTGAGACTCCAAATGGAGAAGTAAACATGGGACAGCCCCTTTCAGATAAGCCCCGTCGTCCAGTGGAAGATATTTCTCAAGGCAATTCCACTTCGCGCTTCCCGGTAGGTCATCCGGCTAGTTTAGGTGGGCTCGCGATTCGATAAAGATGGTTTATATTTTGTCTTAGCGTGTATTTAATATGTGTTAAGGACACAATAAGTTAGGTGAAGAGTGAAAGTTATTAGTTAATATGAATAAATGAATAAATTTATATCACCACGTCTTACTACCAGTTTAGAATATCATTAAAGATAAAGTGTATGAGTTGGTTCAAGCTTCCACCGATGTGTGTAATAAGTATGTTAAGTTGATGGATTAATGCAATCATATATTCATAGAATATTCTAGTTAAATAGTTCGAGTCTAAACTAAAACTTCTTTTCCTTTCTAGTATCTAGTTTACGGAGGTTGGCTGTCCGCCACGTACCTGATCTACCTTTCTTTCTTCTCGATGTCTGAGGTAGTTTCCTCGAATACCAATATGACGCAGTTAAGATGTCTATCTACTATGCGCTGTCCCCGGTCGCCTTGTCATTAGCGCTTTGTTGGGTCATTCTTGCTTGCGCCACTAGAAATGGAGGTGAGTCTGTGTGGACCCACAGTAAATGTTTAAACAATCGCGAAGATTGGTTTTAAATTCGGAGGATTTTTCGCACTATATTTTAGCTCATTATTGTGTAACTTTTGATTTCACAGCAAAATATCCAAGGTATTTTATTCCTGAGAGATAATTGCTCCTAAATTACGTTTATCTCTTGGGTTGATCTTAGATATGTAATTTTTATGTCTTAAAATCAAGTTAGCCTAAGCTGATATTAATAGTTTTATTTTATATTTCGGGTTTGACACCTAAACTACTGACTATTAGGAAAACGGAAATCCACATGATGATTAAAAATAGTCCTTGGTGTAGCTGGTTGACATCAAGCTCTTAACTCCCGGGCTGAAACCAGCTCTGTCAGTAGTATATTATTAATAATTTACTTACCTGCTTAGTCTTACAATTGAAGTTGACTATAATATTAGGGGTATCCAGTTAGATCTAAGCTCAGGTCACCCAAAATAATAACATTAGGAGTTATCATTTCCAGATAGTACAATGTCTGACAATAATTTATGTTGAGTAATCCTTGTTTTGTTAAAATTTACGCTAATTATTATTATTAGCACCGCGTCTTACTACCCGTTCGGGTTGTACGCACTTACGCTAATGTGTAATGGTAGGGTGATTGTGAAATGAAATGGAGGACCTACAGTTTAACGTGGGATCCGAACCACGGTGGAGGCCTGGCATTCTTCACATTCACAAGTTGTGATTAATACACATCTTGTCAGAGGTGAAGGAAGGGTTTGGCAATCAGATAAATCTGTGCCGGGACCGAGGTTTGAACCCCGGACCCTCAGCACAGAAGTCTGACACCTTACCCCTAGACCACCAGGTCACCCATTTTACGCTAATTGTAATCATGCTTGGATCCAACATTTTAGTCTACTGTTCAAATAACAATGAATCCAGCACCAGAGGCACAATAGTTTAGGGCGTCAGGATCGCACTAGACTGAATTGTTCGGGGGGGGGGGGGGATGGAGGGTTTGACGTTCGAATCTTCGCTGGATTTACAGGGGAAGAAGTCTTTTTTATGGGGTTCTCCCAACTACTCTCTTAGCGGATCTGTTTTTTTTTTCTCTCTCCACCCCACCCCCCTCAAACCATACTCCGATAATATCCTATGCGTGAGCTTGTTCACGATGACTGAGGCTGTCAGTAGGGCACAGCATCTTATATAGATAGGCTTTCACACGAGCGCGCATGTGTGAGGTGTTGGTTCCAGTGAGTCAAGTGCCAGCTTTCTCTACTATTACTACTATTACTACTACAACACTACTACTACTACCATTACTACTACCAACCACCAGTATAACTGGTAGTAGTATAATTAGTGGTAATAGAATAATTATAGTTGTAGTAGTAATAGTAGTAGTAGAATATTTTTTTACTGTATCAGGAGTACATACGTTTAATCATTAAACATGGTCCAGCTAAGCACAATGTGCTTGTCAGCTGGTGCCTCACAATAAATATCATACATATATAATAAATACATTTCATTCCTCTAAGTCTATTCTCACAACTAACATCATTCTAATACTTAATACTTTTTTACTGTCAATGGTTTCTACTCCCTATTCATGACTTTGGTACTATTATTGTTTTCACTCAATATTTTAAGAACTTTAATTTGAATATTTCTTAATTGATTTAAATATAGATCACTTGTCTTTCCCCAGGAAGTAATACCATAGCCTAGATGTGATTCTATTAGCGCATGATACACTATTTTTAGAATATCAAATATAGCATATGGTTTTAGTATTCATATATTAACCATTCCCTCTCTTAGCTTCCTACTTATTAGATCTATGTGAGTATTCCATTTCAATATGAGACTCAAGCACTAGCCCAAGATAGTTATATGTCTCAACTTGCGTAAATGTTAAACAATTACATGGTTTTATATTATGTAAACCATCTAGCAATGCCCTTTTATATCTAATTTATACTTTATAACATGCGGTAGTCTGATATGCGTTGTTTGCTTTTCTTAATGTTGATTATTAGTTTATTATCGTGAGTACAGTTTTTTTTGTCATTCTCTATTAGAAAGTCACTTCCTGCAACATTTTTATCAACTTGTTTAACCATCTATCTAGATTTTATTTTTGTGCGGCCACATACAAAAACATGTGTCGTCAGCATACATAAATATACCGCAGTTCTGTGTACAGTTTGACATTGTTCTTGTATAGATTGAATATAGTATTGGCCCGAGAATAGAGCCTTGTGGTACTCCAATACTTATACCCAATTCTTCACTTACTATATTATTTACTTTACCTATTATTTTCCTATTTGTTAAGTAATATTTAAACCATTAATAAATATTACCTCTGATAACTCATTTTAGAAAGTAATTATAGTAAAATATCTTTATATATCGTATCAAACGCTTTTGACATGTCTATAAATGCTAAAGCTATGTGTTTGTTTTCGTTTAGTTTCCTTAGCATTTGATTAGTTAAAGTGTATAAAAGTATTTCCGTACCTTTTTTTTTTTGAACGAGAAAACAATTTAATTAATTAATTTAGAATAGAGTAGTGATGGTAGATAAACCTATATTAAAACCAAGTGTTTAGTTAATGACGCCCTCTTCTAGCAAACAACAGACACAGTAGACATCAGAGATACTTCTAAAAACAATCCGTGAAGTGGAAAAACAGAATACTATAAGAAAGCTTGGGGAAATTAATTTCCCTTAAAGAAGTCATAATTCAAACAGCAAACCGTCTTTGCTCTAACCACGCTAGATATTAGTTTAAAATGACATCCTCAGTCAAAATAATAAATTCTATATTCAGAATCTCGAATATATTTTTTTAAAGTTTAGAATAATAAAACGGCGTCGCTCATATCTATAAAGTAATAATTATAATAATTATAATAATTGTAATAAGTAACAATGCTTGCAAACTCTAACCATATATAGAGCTTGAGCCTGACCACGTGCTATCAGAGAGTGGATCAGAAAAGGAGGAAGAAGGGGGGGGGGGGGCGTCCAACCAGAATAGTCTAGTATCTTCGATGCAACGACCTTGATGCAAGTAGAATGATATATATATGAGAGAGAGAGAGAGAGAGAGTCATGGAGAACAGCCACTTCTTTTTCCCCATTTTTTGTGGGCGTGGTTTTTCTTTATCCTTGATGAGCAAACTACGTACATCGAGTCAGTCAGGTTTTTATGCAAGTCCTGCGGAGTTGTTGAGGAGCAAGTTCTTGATGAGGCAATTCAACAGGGGCCGGAGGGTAGGTTGATGTAACCACAAATTGTTTTGTTTATTGTGACAGAGTCACAACATGTATATGAATATCGACTCTTCCGATCACCACATCCAAATAATTTAACTAATTCTGTAAATATCTTTCATTCTCAACATTAATACGGCATAATCTGTATTTAGCTACACTCTCACATTCACATTTCTCATGTACACACCTACCTCACAATCATCCCTCAAATACTTATCCATGAATACATTAAACAACCTCGGAGACATAACACAACCTTGTCCAACACACTGTAAGATGTCAAACAATCAATAAAGTTCTCTCTACCATAACATACGATTTAATTCCATTTGACACCCCCATAATTGTATCTACTACTAATCATGCATCCACATCATACGCTCTCAGAACATTCCATAACATACAACTATCCCCCCGACCATACTCTTTCTCCAAATCAACAAATTAACAATATAATTTCTTCATTACTGTCATACATTTCTCAATCAATTTTTGCAATGCAAATATTTGCTCCATTCAACCTCTACTTGGCATGAAAACACATTGCACACCCAAATTTTCTCTATAGTTTTTTTCATGCACCTTTTTCAATTAAGACTCCCAAAACTTTGATTGGATTCTCAACAACTTATTGGCCTATGTTTTACATTTACTCTTACTGCTTCGGCTTTGTTTATGTCATGTCATTAGGAACATTTTAATTCCAGCATAAAATTGAACAACTCAACAACTGTTAAAGAGTACCATCCACAACACTAAAGCATTTCACTTGTGATCCCATCCACGCCAGCATCTTTGCCATTGTTAACATTAATAGCTTTTAATACCTCAACTTAATTAATTTCTTCGCTATCATAACCTTTTTTAAATTTCTGCTTCTTTTCTAATTTTTGTGCGTTATAGCCCGAACGGGTAGTAAGACGTTGTGCTAATAATATAATAATAATAATTTTCTAGGTTTTTGTCTAAAACCTTTAAAACTCTCCCTTCGTCATTTCTTTTACTGTTTTAATCAAGATAATTTCAGCACGTTATTCTGAATGCCCTAGAGTTTTCCTTGAATTACTTGTGTCATTCACTATACTCACTTTTAGAACAGATTTTTTTTTCTTCAAATTCATTCCGCATTCTTTCTCTTTTGTTTAATTTTATTTGCTTCTACTCTATTTTACTACTTTTTGCATTCTTCTTTTTTATCTTTTATAAGTCCCACATTCTCTTACACTCTGTTTCACTCTTCCCAGCAATCATTCCTCTATGATCTTCTTTCTTTCCCTCAAAGCTTCTTCTACATGTTCATTCCACCATACATATATTTTTTAATTTTTCAACAATGCAACTCCACACACATTTTTTGTGCACTAAATTACTGCCTCTTTTATTCTGTTCCAAGCACTTTCCATATCTTCATTTAGTTCGACATTCCATTCAGGTTCTTGTAATTTTATTTTTTGCCTAGCAATCCTTCACAGTGCTTCACATTTTTATCCTCTAACGCTTCCACTCTCACTATTACTTGCTTAGTACTCTTGTATTGCTTTCGCAAAAAATTCCTACCTAATTAAACTACTGAAATCACTATGAAGTGATATAGTGTACATTCAGCTCCACGCACAGCCCTGATTTTATTGACTAAACTTCCAATTCTCTCATCATGCACCAATAAATCAATAATTGTTCTCAAATCTCCCCTTTTCCATGTACACAAGTAAGTATCTATGTGATTAAACAATATATTCAACAAAAATAAACCTTTTTCTAAACACAGGCTCACCATCTCATCACCATTTTTTTTACACTGTCATCGCCATACCTTCCTAGCACTCACTATGAATTCTATCTTTTTGGTACCCACCTATCCATTCATATCTCCCAATAAGATAAAGCTTCACCCGCTTCGGTGTCCGCATGGTCTAAGGCACAACTCTCACAGTAGACTAGACTGATGATTACCAGGAGATCAAGGTTAGAATCTTTGTTGGTTGTACGGAGGAAGGTTTTAGAAAATGGCTTTCCACTCTACCTTCACGTAAATGCTGGTACACTACCTCTAAATATAATTTTACTTGTTCTTAAAATATTAATATAATTAGTGTATAAGCGTATAACCCTAACGGATTGTAAGGTGAGGTGTTAAAAAAAAAGAGAAAAAATTTCTTTCACCTTGTTTCACATGCAATGAAGACTTAGGTGAGCTAATTCTCAGACTCCACTCTCACATTATTGTCTTCACCCTCCAATGGAGCATAACCATCAACTAACAGAAATATATCAATGCCTGTTTTCACACGTACCCATAGAAGTCTATATGTCACCAACTCATATCGTCTTACAAACAACTTAAGGTGGGTATCAATTTGTTGCGTATCAGCGTATTGTATCACCGTTGCGTAAGGTGGAAATGGGAAATCATTGCAAAGTGTCGTATAAAATGTGATGCAAAGCTAAGCAACGGGCCCGATAGGTCATTTGTAGGTTTATCACCGTTACATCAAAGGAATGATACGGCACTATGTTGAAACATATTATGTGGATGGACTATCATTTTACTGCGTTGCAGGCTCATTCCCGTCAAGGGCACCCAGCTGAAACTTGTGTAAAGATTTGGTTTTTTTAGTATAATTTTTTTCGTTTATTATTTTTAATACTATATTTTTGGCCCAAAAGAGTGGAGTAAGGAGAGACCATACGGTTTATAGACACATATAATATGAAGTACCTGGTTTAGTTATTTTTGACTTAGTTGAAGATAACAAAAACTCAAAATCATTTGGGTGCATCCAAGTGAAATTTTTGTACACTCCACTGACTGACTGGTAATTTAAGTCAGCCAACAAACTTGTTCCACTGTATAGCTCCCTTCTGGCATACAACTTTGATAGCCACAAACGCAGTGATTTTTGTTGGTTTTTTCAATATCAAATATTTAATAAACATGTAAGAATCTGATGCTGTTTGCAGAAATGTGCTCATTGCTACAAAATAACTAGAACTGAACACTCAGTTTCGATACGTATCGTAGTCACGTGGCCTCTGTTTTAATATAGTACAGTGCAATTAGCATTTGAGGTGTACATTCAAAATAACAAGCTGGGATGGTTAACGATTTGTTTAGGATTGTCTCAGGAACATAAAAAAAAGTCCCAAGAAATCGCGTTGTGGGTTTGCCACCATTTTTAAAAAGAAGTTAGCCTTATTGGATGTGTGTAAGGATTCACAAAAATAACTACTATTGTCTAACTAATAGACCTGAAGGGTTGATTCTTTTTTTAAATATTTGTAAGAGAACACGTTCTAATAGCAGTTTAATTTAGTTGACCCTTTTTAAATATTTTTTGGTCCATTTGTATGGTTTAAAAAGTATGTTTGCTACGTTTACTGTTTAAAACGTTAAGTACTTCTTCAATAAAATGTAAACAACGAAATTATTTTGAAAAAGTCTTTGAATAAAAGTTGTAAAGCATAAAAAGTAATACAGAAAGCATATAAAGTTATACCTCTATATACTAAATGTGAGTGCATAAAAAGGTCTATGTTCGGTCGTGCACAGCACCCACGTACTGCACCGACTGTGGGCTACAGTGTCGCAGCGGCCATCGGGCCAGCTCTATCATTTCAATAGGCCTATTGCATGCATATATTCTAGCCTAATATATTACGTTTATAAATATTTGTAACGTTAATAGGTTCTGTAAGTGTTGACTATTGTATGTGCGATCTGCTTTCCTTTTCATACCAGCCATTAGCATGAATATTCCGCTTGCCGCATGAGTGATCAAACATTAGTAGATCATTATCTTCACCAACAAGTACAGCTGGATCTGATCATGCTACTTCCATTGCTTTTGATGCAATAAGAGAGTCTGCATCGCTGACTGCCTGGTAAACATGGCATCCAGCTTTTTGAAGATGGCCTCTTAGATGTGTAATAAATGTTCCTTTTTTTTTATTTGAGAGAAAATCATGCTGAGATATGGAAACCTCAAAATGTCTGTAACGTTTACCTCAAGTGATGTTTTTAATTTTTCTCTCCGTAAGTATTCAACATATTTTACTCTGGGGCCTCTTTCATCGCCGTCAAACACACCATGGCATCTTCCGTTATGCTCCAAGGTTAGGAAACATTTAGCTAATATATTTTTCTGTAGATTGCAGGACGTAACGATACAACTTTGTGCAAAAACTGTCCACCATAAATTGTGTATGTTGCATTGAAGGGGAGTGGACAATTAAATTTGTGAAAATTTATCCAGAATATGAACAAGATATGATTTCGTGCCCTACGGTTTGACGTAACATCAAACAGTGATGGTGGATGGGAAGCCAATTTATACGACAAATTGTTTGCCAGCTCTAAGACACTTCGCACAGTACATAGCATTCTATAAAAAAGCTGGTTTGAGTTAATCACAATGTCTTCATTGTTTACGCTTACAACCTTGATCACAGTAGCCAAAGAACTTGCCTTGTCCTTGTACTGGTAGTGGGCATCACTTAAGAGCTTACCAACAGTATTCTTGAGAGATGATAGTCCAATTTTCAAAGCACGATCACAGTTTATTGAGCTGTCTCAAATAATTCCAACGGAGAGAGATATCAGGTCAGGTGGAGGATATTTTCAAAGGATGGTGAACATGAAACTAGTTCATAAACTTGTGGATGTTTGCACGGTCACGATTTTGTCTTAACAATCTCAGATCTATGTGCTGTTCTGAGGATACACCCTGAATTCCAGCGAACTCTTCAATAGTATCCACAACTCTTGAGGTGAATGGCATTGTATGCACCCACTTTGCAAGTGTGGATACGGAACATACTGCGACCTTAAGTAAGTCCACCTATACTCTTCATTTCATGCATTATGACTTGATCTATGGTCATATCTGACCAGACACCAGCCCAGATGTGCTTGATCTGCGAATAGTGAAGAAGCCTATGTGGAAAATTTTGGAAATTCTTTATGCTTCATCCTTTTTTCTAGTTCATTTATTTCTTGGAGATAAACATGCGCAGATTTTGCATAGTGGAAGTGGCCAGCTGCATGAAAGAATGACAGTATTTGCTGGACACTGTACATATGTAGCTGCCAATCATCACAGCGTTCAGCTCAGATAAACAAACACATAATCTTCACCATACTTATATATTGAGTCCATAGTTTTGCTGTGCGTCCACCCTTAATTTCAGTTTTATTTACTATCTCCTTTAACAAGTTTATTATTTTTTCAAGGTATCTGAGAGTCAACAATGTTTTCAACATTAGATATACCATTGAAATTAGAACTATAACACTCTTTCAAACTTTAAGATAAGGTGTCATCCTTTGTATTTTCCTCAAGGATAAGAGTAGATAAAGCATTAAGGGTCAATAAGCTGGAACGAACTGCTCTCAAATAAGCCCTTAGAATATGGACTACGTTATTCTTCGCATATACTGTCTGCCACAGGTTTTCTAAGCCATTGTCACTCATAATTTCACCAATTGTGCCCAAGTAGGAAAGCAAAAGGTGAAATCCACCAAGATGAACTATTACGAATTTAAGTGGCCTTTTTAGAGGAGCTGCTAAAACAATGTCCATTGCTTTCGCAAAAAGTGGTCGGTATTATGCTACCATCACAATGGACTGATCACTTTGTATTGTTTCTTCTGTTGCTTGTTGTAGTGAGGTGAATATGGTGGAAAGACTACCCGGATCCATGTTAGTAAATTCCTGTGGGATTACAGCTGGGACTTCAAATAACTTTCTTATTCATGCAGGCTCCATAAAGCCTCCCCAGTTACAAAGAGGTAGGATATCTATCCAAGTTCCTGCCATCCACAAAGAATCCATTTGATCACTCTGCACTTATCGATTTCAAGAAATTTCACTAACATCTAGCACAGTGATATTATCATAACCTGGTTTGTGAGGTTGCTTATAAAATAATAGTTTTGTTTGTCAAAATGCACTTATGTCAGCTGCTGAGTAGGAAACAGTTCTAGGAACTGGTTTTTCTTCTTGAAGAGCTGATGCAGGAGCTACGTTTTTAATTCCACCCATTGCACGGAAGGTCTGGTTGCCCATCCAAGGTATGAATGTTATGGTTACATTATCATGTACAAATTGCACATATATGTTCTCTTCCACAGTAGCTTGTGCCTGCATTGTGACCACTGATTCATTCCTAACTGCTTCATTGTAAGATTAGCGAATACCCAAGTTTGACAACAAATCAATAAGAAATTTGGATCCAAATCGCGATAAGGTAAACGCTGAGATCTGTTTGAAGAGGCGAAACAAATAATCTAGGTCGAAGTGTTGTAATGACCGCATGTCGAACACATACTGATTATCTTTCAGTTTTAATTTCCTCAATGAGATGTTTCCCTATTTTTCGATGTCATTAGTGTGTCTGTTAACAGCTTCAGCAATTCACCTACAAGCTGGCCATAGCCATTCTGAATATCTTCAATTGTCGGGAAAGTGTCACATTTATAATGATGTGTAAAAACTTCCTGTCTAATACAATTCGCTTCATTTATGATTATCCGTCTTCGTTCTTCAGAGTTGTTAGTTTTCCTATCAGTGTACCATTTATATGTGATATTTTATTCAGAATCCCTGAAAAACAAACAACACCTGGTTTTTCTGGCAGCTGCGATATTGTTATATTTTCACCATATTGATTAGTAAGTTTCTGTTTCAAATGAGTCTCACTATTGGGTGGAGAAGATGGACTTATTTGAACTAGTTTTTCAATTAGTTGTTTTATTGCAAGCTGGCACTCATTGTTGGTTTCTATAAATTTATACAGTTCTTGACAATCTGCTTTTTTTTGTATGTTTCGTTTGTTTCCACCCTTAGCCGCTAGTTCCAGGTTTACATGATCCAAAGACATGAAAACGCTGATAGCAGAACTAGTGATAGTGACCCTCCTCAACGACTAGGTCTATCACTCCATACAGTCTTATCAGCACTTCCCTAGCCTAATTTCAGTCTCCCCTTTTTTCAGACGCTTGGCGAATTGTGTCAACAATGTGCAAGGCTAACACCGCACTTCACTCCTCTTTTTCAGGGTTGCGAAGTTTGGTGGTATCTACACAACTGTGACTAAAAGGTGATACACTAATTCGGGATGAAGTTGGTGCTTTCAGTTCATTTGGCTCAGGGTTTTTCCTTGTATAATATTTCCTGCACTGCACATGTACAACGATTTGCTCACAGCCTTCAAATTCTTTGTCCAGTCAATCTTTACTTAACTTGCTTAACTCAATAATCGTGTTAATTCCCTTTTTTGTTAATTGCACAGTTTCACCTCCAGGATGAAGACATGGACGAAGATGAGACTGTTCCATTTTCACGCTTCATTCACTGCAACAAATAAAAAACTATTTCCTTTGTGGTTCAGCTGTAAAAAACAAACAAAAATCATTACAATCTTACCAAACAATTTTTTTAAGTGCAATATCTCAAAGTTGGACAATATATTCATGTATTTATATTAAATCCCTTTTAACAAAGAATATTTTACAAAAAAGTCAAGTCTTTAACTCTAATAGTTTGGGAGCAATGACGGTTCCTTTGAAAGTGTGTCAAATATCCAAGATGGTGGACTGTCTATCGAAATATCGGAAAACTAGCAACTGGATTTTTAAGGATTTTCTTGAAATCATTCAGGAGGGAGCCCTGAACAGTTTCACATTGGTCCCGCTTTGTTATTTTGTATGTCTGGGTTTAGCCTTTTTTTCTAGCCCTAATTTGAGTGTACTAACATGGATACGCAGTGATGATACAAAAAAAAATCAAACATTGCTTCACCGTATTATATCACAATATGATACACAGCGATTACACGATATGCGGATACGCATTAGTTGATACCCGCCTTTAGATGTTAGGCTTAGGATTAAGCTTATTCCCTGACATTTTCTTACCCATTCTCCATACCTGACCACACAGACAAGCTACCATCACCCGTCATAACACATCTTTGCCTTTTCGTTTGGTTTTACAGACAAACGAAACATAAATTATTCTTCCAATTATTTCCTCAAACAATTCATTCTCTTTACAACACACAGCTCTCACATTCTACGTTCCAATAAAACGTGTTCTCGCCAGTTTGTCAACAGATCGGCCTCAGCTATCCATCATAGCTTCGGTCATCCAAGGCTATTATATCCCAGTTTCTTTTAGTAATCTCATTAGAGTGTACCAGGCTACTGGCCTAGATCTTATTCACAGCCATGACAGAACTCGTTGCTTACGGTAATAATGCTGTACCTATCGGTGTTAGCTCATTTTAACCAGTATACCACCAAGTACAACCGTTGCTCAGTCTTAACCTGAGCGCACTTGCAATGTTACTAAATAATATAAAGACAGCATTGCCGGCCAGTATACCATCATCCGTCCACTATTTCTAGGAAGTTACCCAACGTATAATAATAATAATAATAATAATAATATTTAGCACCGCGTCTTACTACCCGTTCGGGTTATACGCCTAAGTACTATTTACGCTAATGGATTAGGAATTGGGAAGGTTGAATTTAGAGGAAGTGAACCCGCATTTGCGTGGAGGGAGAGTGGAAAACCATTTAGGAAAAACCACACCCAGTTCACCCGACCGAGATTCGAACCTCGATCTCCCCGTCCTCGGCGGTAGGGCTCAACACGACTGGCGCGTTAGCCAACTACGCCACCGAGGCGGGTCCCAACGTATAGAAATCATTAAAAAACATTACATCGTTTTTTTCTGAGTTCATGAGAGAGTATATAAGAACAACCATTTTATAATATATTTCACACATATTGTGTGTGAACACTATAATAATAGAAGTAGTAGTGGTAAAGTAGAAAAAACTAAATAGATAGTATTATCTATATGTATATCTAGTAGTATTATCTATTTAGTTTTTCAACTAAAACTTAAAACTTAATAGAGAGTATTATCTCTTTACTTTTTTCCTAATAGTTTGAACGATATAAAATATAAATCTCTTTAGGTTCGTGCATTGTGGCATCACTGCTCCGTTAAAATACTGTGTGTTAAGGCTACCCTGCCTTCCTGAAAGCCAAAATCTTAACACAGTTATATTTTGTATTTAAATGGCTGCTTTGAAATTTTAAAATTAGGAAAAGGATCCTAAAATAACTTGAATGTTTTATTGAGAACCTAAAAACAAATAACTGCTTCGATTTAAGGTATAACTGAGCTAGTTTCTTATAACATTAACATTAATCACAGAACTGTAATACTGAATACGTAAAACGTAGTTGAATACAAATAATTGTACATTTTCTGTTAGTGAATGTATGGACCTTTTTATGATGTAATAAAAAGTGGTAAATAACTCTAAGAAAACCTTGATTTTTTAAGTTGCACAAAAGTTACAAAACATCTGAAATGTCGCAATGATTGTCTACAAACCATTTGTGTTGAATTTTTTTTTTTAATGTACTCTTTTGGTGAGAGAGCACTGTTGATATCTTTCAACTCGATTTTAATATAAACCTATATTGAAATAGCAAAAATACTACTAGAAGTTTGAATCGATGTTGTGTGTTAAAACACTTCAGAGGGCAGACCCTCTCAAGCGTACTCTACTAATTGAAAGCAATTAACCGGAAATCGTTCCTTGTGTTTCTACAGGCTGGCTCAAATATATTCTGTGCTGGCGTGGACTGACTATATTCAGCAAGATCTCGTACAGCGTGTACCTCACCCAGTTTTTGGGCTTCTTTTACAACGTAGGCACCACCAGGACGTCACAAGAGTTCACCGCCTTCACCAGCGTCGTAAGACATTATTAACAATAATACCACCGTCTTGATGCGCTGCAATTTTTATTCTACTCCAATGGATTGTATATGGATTTCTATAGGGAAGAATGCTTGTTTTTGCTGTTTTTTTAAATTCTCATCTCTTATTTTGTTTTGTTATAGAATTATTATTACTATACGACCTAACTGGCTGAGTTGTTAAATATGGCCTTGATTATATTCTCGAGAATACCATATGTTATATTTATAATAAAAGTGATGGATAATGGCCATTCACTTAATCCTACTTCCCGTTTGCACTATTCTCACATTCGCACTAATGAGGTAAGGAATAGGTAGGGATAGATGAGATAAATAATAAGGTAAAGAAAAGGCAGGGATGAATGAAGTAAACAATAAGGTAATGAAGGGTCAAGTATAAAATATGAGATGAATTGGACGTAGTATTTATCGTTTTCATTACTCATTTAAATCTGATGGTAATATTAAAATGTTATAGAGTTTATTCGTTATCTTATCTATATTAATTTTATTACTATCTTTTTTTTAAGGTAAACTTGTTGGAATTCATCTTCGTCCTTTTAATCTCAACAATAACGACATTACTCTTTGATTTGCCTATGCAAGAAGTCAAAAACTTTCTCATGAAATCTAGTAAGTACCACGTGTAAATTTAAATATTTTTTTCTTATAAAAAACAAAATCAAAAAGATTTTATGTGTAATGATTCTAAGTCATACATTTAAAATACTGTGAGTTTGCTTCGGTGGCCCTACATTATTTTGAAGAACAAATTGAAGTTTGCAGATATTACCTAAAGGTGGTTTTGGCTACGAATTTTTAGTATACATAACATCCATTCAGAAAAATATTTAAACATCATTGAATTAATTTAACAACACCAGAAAAAACCTACATAGATAATTTTTAAATTCCTATAGAAATAATTATTTTACTTTTAAAACGATATTTATATTAATATGGTAAACTTAAACATATCTTCTTTGTTCAAAACATGAATGAATGAATATATACATGAACAAATACATACATGAAATAACCATATATACATATATTGCAAATTGAAAGAATAGAGAATAGGGAGAGAGAGGAGATTCCACATTTATGAAACTATTAGAAATACAAAATTCCTCGTATGCTATAAAGATGAAATATTTGCATGGATCTAGAGGGAAAACCCTAAATAATCAGAATAGTATAAAAGTTTAAAATTTAAAATAGGGTGTTTAGAAAACGGCCGAGTATAGAAATTTGCAAAACTATTAATAATAATCAATTAACGGTGGGATAGAAAATATTAATTTACCTTGAAGGTATTCATATAGTTTGGATAAGTTTAAATTCTATAAATGTGGAGCAAAAAACCTCAATATGTTTGAAGACAAGTGAGCATCTTAAAAGTCTTTGCAATTACAATGCTAAAATTCGAATGTAAACCTAGCTCCTAATAAATGAGCAAACGAACAATAAAATTAACAATTTATATAGCTTGAAGAACCTTTATTTTTATTTTTTGGGAAACTATTTGGTAAATATTTAAATATGTTTTTGTATTATATTCAATTCCTTCATGCTCTCTGATAAACTGTGAGGCCAATATTTACATCAATATGCTTCTATATCCATCCATTTTATCTCGTTTACCTTATCTTATGATCGTGAATTTAAGACAGGTGTTAATTACTTCCTGAATATATTTTAGCTTTGTATAAACTACAATCATCTAAATAAGTTTTTTTTTTCAGATTCTAAGAAGAACTTTTAGAAAAAATAAATATATTTATAATACAAGTTACCCAACTATAAAGAGTGATCTAGAAGATAATCAAGATGGAGATTTCAAATTCATAGTAGGGCCTATTTTAATGTATTTGATTGAATGGTTTAATATAAATATTACATTAAAAATAAAAAATATCACAAAAATATTTAACCAAATTATAAAAAAACATAGAATATTTAAATATAATACTCCTTATCTAATATATTCAAGACCAATAAGTAAGACAGATTTTGACAACTTAATAAATGAATGTGACATTGCCAAAACCAGAGTTAATAAGCTACCAGATATAAAAATTTTAGTCCATTGTCACTATGCTAGGTAATGTGTTCATATTAGAGAGTGAATAAATAGTATATACCTAAGCAGTTAAAAGCTAGTATTGTAATGTATAAGGCTTAAGAAACCAAACACAGTATATTTATGTCACACACATATGGTTACAATAAGTTTCAATGTTTATATTAAACTAGTTTTCAGGCCTGTTACAAAAGGTTGATTATAGTACTAATTAACTTAACAAAACCAAAGCTTCAATTGATAAATGCATGAAAGTTTATGATTTGTTTATAAAATAGTATATCTCTGTAAGTTATTACGTAAGTGTGAATAAAGAGCTAGATTAACTCTAATTTTATTAAATGTATTATAACATGTATACAAAAAGGCCACGTTCAATTAATGGCCATGGATAAAATAGTTTTGTGCAGATATATATAAGATATGTCCAAGGTTTGACCTTGGGATTACCAATTTTAATGGGAATTGTCTCCGTATCAAAATAAAGGAGAAGCCAGGATAAACAAGTGCCAAATCCATCCTCGGAAAGAAACCTATATTTCATTAAGATAACCTGTTTAATTGGTTGTAATGATTAGATTGTTATTCAGTTTTATCACTGATATGCAGGTTCTATAACAAAAGCCCTGTTTAGTATTTAAGTACACAAAGATCCTTATAATACTTTCTATTTTTAAGTTTAATTTGTGTGGTGGCATTACTGAGGGCATAAAACTGTTTGAAAACTCTACTGGATAGTTGCCTTTATCCTGTTCATCCTTACAATTTACTGAGTTCACACTACTATTACAATTGACCTCACATTGTAAAGTACTCCTCGTTTATTTGAACAACTTCGTCATTTCGTGGACACAAATTTGCCATTTGAGATATTAGTTGAGCTCAGCCGATTTCCAAATGTTTCGTAAACTACCGATTCTCTTGCCCTTCTCTGATATTTTATTTCCTGCAGATTTTTTTTTTTTTTCATTTTCAATTAACATGCTACATTAGTCAATAACGAAAGTTAAGATTGGTTTCCTTTACATATAATTTTTTAAATAGATAATTGTAAGCCCCCACAACTGGGAATGTTTAATTATATCTGGACGATTACTGTCCTATAAGCATGCGGGGGGAATTGGTAAACCTTACCTGAAGGCATCGCCCAACATTAAAACAGTTCTCCCAAATGGAGCATATTTATTAATTATATCATATTCTGCAACTTCATCTATTGCATGGCTTAGAGCTATGGTTGATTCATCATATGTCAGCATTTGGACTTTGATTACGGTTGCATCATTCAATGTCATCCTAAAGCCAATTTTTGTTTTGCGTTTAACCTCAAATACATGCTGCTGCAAAATATTTACGTCTTATCTTGGATGATTTCCGGTTGATTATGTGGAGTAAAGGCGTAGAAAGCTAACTTTTCTGAGGGTGTGGGAGGGGGGGGGGGTCCGATATAAAATTCTACTATAATTACCCTTAGCTAATAAAAGTACTTTATTTTTTTAAATATATGTACCTCTGGGGGGTCCATAAAATGTCAGGGGGTCTGGAACCCCTGATTGCCTACTTTTCACACCATTGCCAACTGTGGAAACTACAAGGTTAAATGTTTAACAATTAAGTCGATAAAGGTTGCTATGAAATTTTTTAGGATAAATACATTTTTCTTAAATAAGATTTAAGAAATAATACTCCGAAATAAATGGTACAACACAATTACCTTGGAACTTTTTAAAAATCTGTTATTAATAAAATACTCTTTAAAAAGTTTTCATTTGAAAAATAAAGATATTTTTGATCATCGTATAAAACTCTCTTTAAGATATATATTTTGAACAAAATTGTTATATTCATTTACACCAAGATATAAAATATGTTTAATTAATCAGTAAGATAGAGTAATCTTAGTTTTTATTCAAACCTATTTCAGTACTATTTATAATCTAAAACTACTCCAAGATATCCATTTTGAATCAAATTATTTAAGCCATCTGCGAAATGCTTTATTTTAAACACATTGGTCGGTCGAGAGTAAACTACTTCAAAATAATTTTTTTTCCCTGAAATTTATCATATAACAATAGGCCTATTTTTAATGTAAAACACTACTTATATTTATAAATTGAGCATAAATGTTTAAGCTTTTACGAAATATATTTAATTAAATAAAATAGTCATATTATGTAAGCTACCTATAAATCAACGTGTATCTGAAAAGCAAGCATACAGTGCTATTCATCATGTAAAACAACCCTAAAATATACATTTTAGATAAAATTATCATAATGACTTTTGAATAATATATAGTTTCCAAAAATAAGTATTAAATAAACTACTCTTGGCGAGGTTTCTCCCATAAAATAGGCATACATTATTATTTGTCATGCCAAATACATCCCAGATATTTATTTTAAACAATATTATTGGAGCCATTTTGAAAATTTTCAAATTTTTCAAAATTAGCAATCAATAAACAACCCTTATTTAAAGGGTCTGAATTAAAATGTAAGAAACGGCTGAAGGTAATAACTTATAATTCCTAAATACCAAGTGTGAACCAAATCCATCAAACCGTTTAGGATTTGGCATCAAATAGAGAAATATGAATCGAGGAACAGACAGAATTTTCAGATACACATTTTTAGGTTAGGAAACAGATTAAAATGTCAATATTCATCATAATCTTGAGGTAAAATCTTCTTACGATTACAATATCTTTTATTTGTACGTGAAAGCAAAAATGTATATGTTCAGAAAGATTAAAGCACTTGGTAGACTATTTTATATATTAAATTGGAAACTAGCAGAAGAATACATTTGCTAAATGCATTCTATTATTCGGTCAGTAAGTTGTTGACATCTCGTCTGCTGTCAAGGAATGTATAATACATAATATGCTAAATATTTATTTTACCGCTCTTTCTCTATGGGTTTTAAAAGTGGTATTTTACCTTACCTTACTCTTTTATAAAACAAGGTGCCTGGAAAGATATTTGGTCCAAAAAGGGATTAGGTTCCTGGCAAGTGACAGAGGTTACATACTGATTAGATACATACCTTATACTCACAAGCAACGTGAATGGGATAATCTTGTACCTTGTTCAGGGTACTGACTGAAAACCCAATGGTAATAGATCATTGGCAAGACCTAGACACAGATTGGAGAATAACATTAGAATGGACCTGAGAGAGATAATTGTAATGAGGTGGACTGGATAGCGCTAGCTCAAGATAAGGATAATGTGTAATGAGATAAACTGGATAGAACTAGCTTAAGAGAGGAATAAGGTGTAAGGTGGTGGACTAAGTAGAGCTAGCTAAAGCTATGGATATGGTGAAATAAGATGGACTGGATAGAACTAGCTCAAGATATGGATATAGGGATAGGGTGTAATTAAGTGGTATGGATATAACTAGATCAAGATAGGGATAGTGTGTAATCAGGTGGAATGGATAGAACTAGATAGAGATAGGGTTTGGGTGTAATGAGATGGACTGGATAGCGCTATCTCAACATAAGGATATAGTGTAATTAGGTAGATTTAATATTGATAGCTCAAGAGGTTGTAATAAGATGGACTGGATAGAACTATATCAAGATAGGGATAGGGTGTAGTGATAAGGACTGGATATACCTAGTTCAATTTAGGGATAGGTGGCGGCGTACTTTTGTAAGTGCAGCAATGAACTTTCGAGTTCCTAATGCCATAGTGTAAGTAAGTAATTCAGTATGTGAGCAACAAGCAATACACTAAATAATTCAAGCACACAAACCAGACGTCTGAACGAAATAATACCTCTTTTATTTGGGGGTTACTTGCCCGCGAAGTTAGTGTATGAATTAATTTTGCACCTTTACTCTTGGCAAAACTATAAAACAAAGAATCTATTTTTTTGTAGACATGACCAAATGTAATTTTTAAAACCCATGTGTGGTAGAAAAAATATACACGAGATCAAAATTATTGACAGCCGGACTACCAAGACTTGTATAATTGGGGTATCACTTTAATTAATTCAACCCCTTTGCATGAATGTACACAATGTTACGGGCAGTGTAAAATGTGTGCATCGAGAGCGTAGAAGTAGTAACGACCAAAGGAAAGAAGTTTAATGACTTTTGGTAGAGATCACTTGATTGTGTTTGGCTACACGAAATGTCCAATGAATAGAAATTTTAGAAATGACTACTTAATATTATAAAAACACTCTAACATGTATATACATTTTTTTAATTTAGTTTTTGGCAAATGTAATAACTATTTATTGAACACATGTACCGTATCAATGTGATATATTTTTTAATAATATCTCATATTTTTACTTTTTCACATTGATTGATTTTCAGATTAAAGTTCAAAATGAAGGGAAACTTTTTTCATTTTTTTTTCTAGGATATGATGTTCTTATCTTTTAATCATTCAGACTATAATACTCTAGAAGTGTATATAGCCCAATGTTATGTTTCAGCTTAAAACTATCTTTGCCCACACAAGTATGTGATAAGAAAATTTCTTTGAAATCAAATGGGTGGTTCATCTAAAACAAAGGTGGACAACATATTTTGCAATGGAGCCAAAAAGTGTGGTGAATGAAAAGTTAAATTCGCCACACCATGTCGAAATTGAAAAATTATGTTGCTCAATCGAACATTTTAAACAACACACACTGTTTGAACAAGTTTATTTAAAATATGTACATTTTGACTACTCAGTTACAGCCATCTCCAACATTTAATAATGCTTACTGTTCGGATTGAAAATGTTAGACATTTTTACGAGAATTTTTACAATCCTTTTGACAGACAAGTAACATAGACATTGGCTGAATATTTGAGCTCATTGCATGTAGGGAGTGCTTCCAATGATGTTCAGAAATTATCAAGTTACCCCAAACACATAACGTCAGGAAAAGGTTTATTCTACTGTGAGTGTTGGCAAACTAAAGCTCACCGCAATTTTATGGCAGGTACGACAATTGTGACCGGGTTTCCCACCCCAGATTTACAATGTGAGCATTAAGTTTTGTTAACTTTCAAGATAAAATTGATAAAAATATAAACTTTTTATTGCAGGCGAATGACACAATAAATTTCAAAGTAATTTATTAATTACATCCTGTGTTGGCAAAAATAATTTTAGGCTGAAATGAGTCATCGAGCTATAAATAGTTTTTGAGTGTTATAGTCTGCAAGATTCTAAGTTAAAATCATCATATACTAGCAAAAAAAGAATAAAAATATTTTGATGTTTGTTTTGTAATCTCATCAGGAAACCATTTAATGTGGAAGAGTAAAAATATAAAATAAAATTCAAATATAGCATTTTTTTCGAACAATTGAACAATTTTAAACAACATTCCTGGTCTTATTATTATTATTATTGTTGCTGTCTATTCATCCATCCTGTGCCAGAATGTAGCCAAGATCCAAGGAAAGAGGAGGAGCATTTTTGGATGAGTTTGTGATTTAAATTTAATGAAAACTATAAAATTATTATGTTCCTGCTTCTAAATCACGGTTGGGTAGAGCAAGAATTCACTCCACAAAATATAACTAAATATTAAATATATTAAAGTATAGGTGACTCAAAATGTATCTTCACTGAATAAATGGTTGACACTCGCTTTTCAAAGATCTCATTGTGATGATTTTACACAATGCAATACAGCTGACATAACTTCTAGTAATTGCATCATATTAAAGCATTTGAAAGTTGATACATTGACAGGGTGGGGAAGGAGAAATTCGTAAATGAAAATCATACATTATTATATGGTCAGAAGAACAAGAGATTACCCGCTTCGGCGGACGCGTGGTCTGACGCGCTACTCTCATCTTGGATTAGACTGCTGAAGAGGTGAAGATCGGGGCTCAATCCCAGTAAGGTGCAGTGAGGGTGGTTTTTCCTAAAGGTTCTACACTCAGCCTCTACAAAAGGGTGGGTGAATTTCCTCCAAATTAAACCTTCCTAATACCTAACCCATTTAGTAATTAGTACAAAGGCGTATAACTTGAACGAGTAGTAAGGCATGGTATTAAATCATAGAAAAAAAGATATTTGGGAAGGTAATAGAAGATATATCTCTTTCCCCCAAGAAGAGTGAAATGATGTTGGAGTTGTGCTGGAATGAAGACGTCGGACTAAACCGGATTACTATAGGAAGACCGATTCTTAGACAGCCACCCAGGGCAATTATTACAATATTTCAGTCAGTTATCAAATACAGATTATGATGGAGCTGGAATCCAAATCAGAAGTCTAAAGGCCCGTTGACACGGTATTAGTTGACTAATGCAAGTACATTCATTTGGCCACGCGCGCACAGCTTGCAACGTGTAAACAGACAAGCAAGCTACTAACAAACAAGTCCACTTACAAGTGAAAAAGTAGGTCACCTTCCAACTTTACTAATGCACGTAGACAATTCAAAACGGCGGCAACTAAAATATTGTTGTGCGGGAAACACTTATTTGTGGAATGTTATGAAAATAATGAGTTTTTGTGGAATTTTAGGCACCGGATTTATAAAGATAAGAATGTGAGGGATATTGCACTAGAGGATATTGTAAGATGATATCAGGTGTACATATTCTCAAGAAGTGTCCAAAATAAAATGTTACGTAAATATTGCAAATGTGCCTTGTGAGAGATATTATTTAATATCGGTAAACAAATGTTATAAATAATTTGATCTAACCATTATTTCTTACCAATCAACGTGGCATGTGGAATTTGTTTTATATACAATCCCAAAATATAATACAACATTGTAGTACCGTGATTAGTTCCAGCAACATAATATTCTTGTTATCGGCAAGTAAGGTATGAATGGCCGGCAGTTTTCACGTGAAATCACCGGCATGTTTTCCAATCTCCGTATTTGACACTTTAACCAATATTTATGAGTTTTAATTAATAATGTTCAGCCCATGCACTTCAAACACTTTGTAGTAATGCTTTGACAACTTGAGTAGATACACAACATAATAATATTTTCTCATAGCAAACCAGATAGTTTAATATTTAAACCAATCTAGAAATTAATTTATTATTATTTTTAAAGAATATTTTAGGCCTATCTAGCTTTTAACAGGATATTTTGTTATTAGTGTACCAACATTTAAAATAAAATTGAAAATCTGGGTAGGCCCATTTAAAAAATGCCCAACTGAGTTTGGTTGTATTTAGATTTATTGACCTTATTTAAATTTAATTTTATTTACCATATATGCTAAGTGAGTTAACAAATCAAGCAAAATAATTGAATAATTATTTGGGATCAACTGAAATATATTTTAATGTATTAAGGAATTAATAAATAGAGACGTACTAATAACTAACTTTTTATGTTGTCTATACAAAACAATTTCTTTAAATAGGTCAACTAATTATGATAAATTGCGTTTACTGAAAAATTATAATTTATTTGGCCACCCATTCTTATTTTAAACTCACCTTTCCTAGTTCCTAACATATAAGCGTAATTAGTATATTCGTATTAATAACCCGAACGAGAAATGAGATGCAGTGGTTAAAAAAAATGACTCCAATCGAGAAACCCGTTAGCACCACCTCATTTTCAGCCATATTTCTAGAAGCGATACTAATACAAGTGAAAAATGCGTGTCAACACAACTAGCATGCTAGTAAGCTAATATAAGTAAACTTGCATTAGTCCATCAACAACGTGTAAACGGGCCTTAAGACTTTTTTTTGAATATGTGTGTACAAAAGGAGTCTTAGCCACAAATAGTAAATTGTTGACAGATCGCAAAAGCAGTTCATATTTGTATGATGATATTTTTGGGAGGAAACGACCAATGTACCTGTATGTTGTGCACCAGTGTTATCTAGAAGAAAAATCAACCCGAAAATATCACACTTAAAATTAAAAACCACGGGGACCGGCAAAACCTACCAGCCGCTTTAAAACAACTATATCCAACCAGATGCTTGTTTACCCTCTCTCTCTCTCTCCTTACCTGCGCTTGCTGGGTCTTCTTCCCCCCCCCCCCTCCAAGCTCCGCGTGGACAGTTAAGAGTCTAAGCTTCAAGAGCGCGTCAGCAGGCAAATCCAAAATAAAAAGGTAGATTTTGGCAGATTTTCAGCAGTGACTATATAATATTAATATACCACTTTGTTCAGAATTTCATAGTCTCTGTTATTATGTATTTACATCCATGTTTCCAATTATATCTTTTTTTGGAAAACTATGCTGAAAACACTACATTTGAAGGGTTTTATTTAAGAAAAAAATTAATAAAATACATTTTCTAATACATAGACTTGTTGAATAGTTCTTTCTTTTATTGGGGAAATAAAATAAAAATGTTATCTCATATTTACGACTAGATATACCCTTATAACAACGCATCCAAAATAAGTCAATAGATGAGCCTATATAGGACTCTTAATCACAGCCATACTTGCTTATTAGAGAGTATTTTCGGACTCTTGTGATGTCATCAGTGAACGAGTTTTATAACAGCAGTATTCCATATTTCAAGGTGTGATTTTAAAGTCAAAGTCCACAAATATGGTTGCTTACTTTAGAAAACAGTCCTCTCACCATTATTACTTGCATTTGTTTTAGGGACCTAAAATTTGATCGAACATTGGATGATATCTCCTACTTTTATCTTCATCTCACCATATTGAAGAACTGCAACTTTTTCATATGTTTTTTTTTATCTTTCCTCGGCTATCTTTTGTATTGCATTCCGTCTTCTAGAAATCCTTGACGGATAACAAGTGTAGAAGCCCCTTTTCATATAATCGACAAATCTGGTAGTGTATAATGAATTTTTTTTTAAATATACATACTTTCGTTTACCTAAATATCACAGGTTTAGAGGCAACTGCAATATTTCTTCATTTGTCCAATGAATTTTGCATTTATTACAAAGCATTAAATCCAACTGATTACTTGTAAAACCAGTAAATAGTATTTCTTGAATTTTGATTCTTTAACTAAATCGGACTTTGTTCTTTTTCAGAGAAATAAGTGTTTTCCTTGAGTCTACAGATTTCCAAAATTTTTTTTCAACGCACTTTGTTGTTTCACTAGTTTGGATTTCAATATTTTGTTTCCCATTTCGTAATTCAAGGATATTTTGTAATCATTTTCAGTCTCATTCCCATTGGTTTGAATCATTTCGTCGCTCCTGTTTTTAGATACACTCTAACTACCCCTCTTCTTGGGTTTCCTTTCTTTGCGTATCTATAGACGATAATATATCACTTAATATTTGTTTCTTCAATCTATTTTAATGCCTAGCTTCACAGGTATATTTTCCCCTTGGATAACATTTTTGGAGACACGACAAGGAGTTGCAATATTTAGTTTAAGGGAGGAAACAACAGCGATTTTAATTTGTTCTTCTTAGGCAAGCTCGGCAATTCGCCTGAAGGTCACGTTCATAATAATTATCAGGCAAAACATATTCTCAGCAAATAGAACACAAATCAGATTCCATTTCTATCACGTTTACAATTTGGGGTGTAATTAACAATTGGAGTCAATTAATTACCTTATGGCTTTTATTGCACACGTCAACAGTAGGCCTACAATGCTTTCCCAGCATTTACTAGTAGCGATACAAAGAAAAATTCACAGCTGCACGCATTAGTAATAATTTAGATTACAATAAATACACAAACATTTACTATTCACATTGAATTTGGTAGCATACTTGACATAAATAATAAATGAATAATGAGTTTGACACCGCACGGCCAAGTGTACTACTGAAATGAATCAAGACAGCTTTATGCGATGTTCCCACGGTGCGTTAACCACGAGTGTAAGCCATGCTTTCGTTCAACACTTCCCGTGTGAGTGTAGTGTCGTGGACATTGCTTGTTACGTCATTGGATCCACGACCCTGTCCTGTCGGGATCAAAAAATGTTTGATTTTCAGTTGTGGTGTTGGGGAAGGGAAACAAGAATGTCATCGCAACGTATTCTGAAATTAAACGATAATGATACCTTTCGTTTTCTAGAATTGTATGAAATGGAGCCCATTTTGTACAATACGACTTTGGAGGAGTACCGAGATTGAGAATTTCGTGCAGTGGCATCAAATATAATGTGTGATGCTTTAAATATATTGGAATTTGGACCTAAATAAGTTATTGTAAAGTTTAAAAAGTTTTATAAGTTCTTACTGCCAGAAACTAAAGAAATTAGCAGATAGTCTAAGGTCGGAAACATCTGCCAATGACATATACAGAACGAGAGTGGTATGGTTTGAGAAGACTACAACCACCCAGCCCTCAGCCACTAGCTCTTGCATGGCCACGCCTAACTGAACTCTTCCGCCAGTTTGAACAGCTTATGCTTCTTCACTAAAGTGTCAGCGACGAGAACAAGCACGATACAGTAGTTAATGCAAGTGAACCACGCCTCATGGGAACGTGGCTTTAGTCAGGTGAAGGCAACGAGCTGATGTCACAGCATCGCTGTGTCCTCGGGAAAAGATGAATTAAATCTGGTAAGCGATTAACATTTCCTTACCCAGTACTGAGCACCAATCAATTAGAGCGACATGATTGGCCTTAGGTCTTAGCGCGGCCTTCAAACAAAGGTCACTCTCCAAGCGCAACAAATGCATAAGTGTTGCTGCACATAATTATACTAACTCGGAGTTTTCCTTCGGCTTCACTTGCATTGCAGTTAAGTTGATTACTTTTTTCCAGCGAAACATCTATACTAGCAAATACTCAATTTAAGACACGGACTATGAGGTGAGGATTTCTATACATTATGAGGTGAGTTGAAAGAGAAAAAGCATATAAAATACATTAATGGTAACTCGGAGTATTTTATTAATAAAATGATAATTATTATTCAGATGATGACGTGTCATGATTTTACTATGGTAAAGTATTATTAAAATAAAATAATAAAATACCGTATAATAAATTCAAAGGAAGGCTTAAACAACAATATATGACATTTTAAAGGAAGGTTTAAATACTATATGTAGCTACGCAAGTTAAGTTCAAACACTATAAGCAGTTACAAAATAATTTAAAAGACCTTTAACTATACAATAAGGAAAGTTTCAAACATATAAGTAGTTACAAAATAATATTAAAAACACATTTAAATACACTTTAGGAGAAGGTTCAAACATAATATGTAGTTATAAAATAATTTTTTTAATACTCTTTAAGTAAAGGCTCAAATATAATAAATAATTATAAAATAATATTTAAAAAAATATATACTTCAAGAAGAGGTTCAAACATAACTGGTAATTACAAAATGATAGTAAAAAGCATTTAAATACACTTTAAGGAAAGGTTCAAATATAATAAATATTTACAAAATAATAAAAACACATTTAAATACATTCAAATAAGTTTCAAACATTATAAGTAGTCATACAAAATATTTGAAATACATTGATTACATCACAAGAGTTCCTCCCATTAATTAATTCTTAAAATATATAGTATGACAATATTAGAACACAGGTTTCACGGTATAACACGCTAATCTCGTGTTTAACAAGACTGCTGAAGACGGTGAGATCGGGGCTAAATCCCTGTAGAGTACATTGATAGTGATTTTTCCTAAATGGTTTCTCCCGCTCTATCCACACAAATGTGAGTGCAATTCCTTTAAATTACACATCATCCATAATACATTAGCATAATTAGTTCATAGGCGTACAACCTGAATGGTTAGTAAGACGCGGTGCTATAAAATATACATCTTACTGTGAATTTGATGAATTCATTATTTTGTAAAATAGCCAGTGAATGTGGAATCACCGAAAGCGATGGTTTATTTAACAAATAATAGAACTATCTAAATTAGTCAATAATTTTATTAATTTCCCAGTGCAGTTTGGTGAAAATATGAAACATAAACTGTATTATCTACATTTGCTGATGATTTTTTTAAAGTATCTTGTGTATCTTGATAAAAATATAGAACATAAATCCAAATTAACCTAAAATAACCTAGTCTAACCTAACCTAAGCTAAAATAATCTAGTCTAAGCTTGTATAAACTAACCTAGCTTGCCTAAACTAACCTAAGATAAACCTAATATTGACGTGACTTATTAACATTCAATGGTAGTTGATGGTAATTTTGTAAAAGGTTCGGCGAGTATGTGAAATAGTAAATATATTTTTTACATTTCCCAAGTGAACCAGTCGCTTTGTAGAATCACCGGTGACTTTACAAACTCATCACATTCAGCATATTTACACTAGCATATTTTATTAGAGCAGGGGCACTTGAGCACCTTGTTTTTATCTTGGGGGGCTGGGGCTATCTTAATCCCCCCCATTATTTCCCAATTAAATTCAAAACCCATGTATAAAACATACATCTGCTACCAAAAGTTTAAAAAATTTTAAGTAATAAAGATATATATTTATAATTTATTTAATAGAAAACTGAAATGCCCTAATTTTGCAGTTTATTTTTCTCACACGAGGAAAACCTCTTTCACAAAAATATAGTAAATAACATTAGGTCTAGTTGTGATTGCGTTAAATATAAACAATACCATGATAGTATAGTCAAAGGGTAATACTTACTGACCTTTTTACCACAGATAAGAAAATATTGAAAAAAATTCACAGTTAAATAACTGGAAGTTTAATTTTAACACGAGGCGTATTTTCAACCACAGTTCAAGTTTTATTTTTGCTATATTTTTATCAACACTAAAAGATTAAAAAGATGGACATCAATAAAATTAATACGCTTTCTTGTTTTGGTTTTAATACAATATTAGGCCTATATTATTTTTAAACCTACGTTAAATGTTGATATGGTTATATATTTTATTGTTTATGCATGGTTTGTAAGAAAAATACTAAATATTTAATCAACCCTAGTTTAAAGGTCCATTAAGTTGCCTTCCATAATATGAGCCTTGACGGGGTTTGGGACTTACACTTAGTTTACCCTAAAAGGTAGCGGGATTAATTGGCATGATTAAAGTTAAGACTTGGATAGAAAATTCAGGATTATCTATAACAAAATATACAGATCTATAATTTAATGAATTAAAAAGTTTTAAAATTGTTATATGAATTGAGTGACTATAATATTCAAAAGATTGATTATATTTTGCTTTTAGTGAGCAACAAAAGTCATATATAAAAATTATTTTAATAAATTTATACAACATAAATAAAATATGGTTTGACGACAAGTCTAAAATACACAAATAACACATTAAAATTTAGTTACAAAACTTGGATATAGTAAATTAAGGACAGAAACAAAGTTAAAAGATCAACGGAAAGTAAACTAGATTATAAAATTAGAATTATTAAGTTAGCATCTCTAAATGAAGTTTAATAAAGTATTAAATAATCTTGTTATAACGATTTGAGGAGTACAATAATTTTAATTTTAAGGTTATGTATTAAATCTAAGTCTTATCATGTTCTAGTCCCATTACTCCTTGTATTGAGACTCAGCCAATGGAAGGATGTTGATCTATAATCTTACAACATGTTTTGGTGTATAAAATACCGCAATCATGGATTCTGTGAAAATTAAATTAAAGAACCATGAAGAATACTTGAGATTTATGTTGTGCAAAAAATCTAGGTACCTACCGTTTAATTAATGAATTTGTAAAAGACAATTAATAAACAAACAAACTTACCAAAGTCGTTGTGAGGAGACACAAATTGTTGTTACGACAGAGAGATGGAAACTAACCAGGGTAGTGGTTGAAAAGAAAAGATATGTAGCAAAAACAATAAACTAGTTAAAAAATGAGCCGAGCATTGTAAAGTTGTCATTAGCACGGTGTAAACTGATGGTAGGGAAACTACTATTGAAACCGTGAATGTAAAATGATATGTGAAAGTAAGGATGGATTGAATTATAAGAAGGATTATAAGTGAAGGATAAGGAGCTAATCTTATCGACTCTGGATTGAACGGGTCATTATCTACGCTGGAAGTTAGAGCAGGATAATTGAGGTTAGAAGATTTTAATGTGTTTAGAAAAATGGGTTAGTGTGATCACAAGAATTTGATTTGATAGTTGTAATTGTTCATTAATGATAAATCTATTTAGGAACAAGGCTGCTTGAATGAAAAAGTTTTGTACTGTGTTTAATTCCATACATTTATGAGCGATGTGGAGGGGTTTCATACATTGATCCATTGGTTTGGGTCGATGGTTAGAATTTTTCAAATGGTCTGAAAATTTTGATTTGGTCCTATTGTGTTTGAAATTAAAAATTTGCTCTTTATAACGAACCTTAAAATTTCGGCCAGTCTAACCAATGTATAAACTGTTGCATTCGCATATGACTTTATAAATTCCATTTTTATTATATTTATCATTTTTACTTAAATTACTGTTGCTAAGATCTCTCTTTATTGTATTATTGGTGGAAAAAACAATGTTGGGATTAAACTTTTTGAAGATATTTGTGATGCGATGGGTTTCACAACCAATGAAAGTAAATTTAACCTATTTCTTCTTTTGATTAGACCTATTTTGGTTATCATTAGTAAGGGTGGTTGAGAAATTATTAGATATTAGTTTTTTCTGTTTGTTTAATATTTTGTAGATGGTAGAGTGAGAATAACCATTATTAGTTGCTATTAAATTGATTGTGTTAAGCTCAGTTTTGAAGTTAGATTTACTGAGTGGGATATTTAGTAATCAATGAACTAGACTATTGAAGGCAGCGAGTTTATAAGAAGTGGGATGAGTTGAATCATTGATATTGATTTGGTCTAAGTTTTCATTCAACAAATTAGGGTGAAGTGATTTAGCTAATTGAAAATAAGTCTAGTAAGATTTTTTGTTTAATGTGGAATATTTAGCTATTCCTGAATTTTCTATCTAAGTATTAACTTAATTTATACTACTCCTTACTTTAAACTAATTTAGAATGTTTTCTAAAATGTTACCTTACATAGTTAAACTATCGCATAGCTTATACGATAGAAATATAGCATGGGCGTAGCGGAGGGGTAATTATAGGGTTCAAACCCTCCATATCTCCCCTACCATTTCTGAAGTATTTACTGTTGATTGCAAAATAATGTTTGTATAACTATTTATCTAACTTTTACTATTCAATACGATCTTCAGAGATTGTAGTTTATCATCTAAAAGCATCCCTTTTTCAAAAATATGTCGGTGGAAAAGCATTTCAAATAGGTTCTAGATGCATCTAGCTTTGATAGTAAAGAAAGTAGAGGATCCCTCTAAATTGCTTTCTATGGGCATCAAAATTTCTGGAGTAGGACCACTATATAATTATTTCTAGGGAATATAATTTAGGAAAAAATTTTGTCTAGCGATACTTGATATAGATTTTAGAGGCATCCAATATTCAAAAATTGTCTGCGGGAGGATTACTCCAAATAGCCTTTATAATTATACAAATTAAAAAAATCGGAGCAATTCTACACTTTAGTTCTCTTAAATTAGTATTATTTTTAAAATGTCTCCACTTTTGAGGACCATTTCAAATCCGTTTCACGACATCTAATTTTTAAATATTAACTAGGAGGAGGAAAAATTGATGAAAAATATTTTCTAGGGCGTCCAATTTTGAACATTAGCCGGGATGGAAAAAAATTCCTAAAATAAATAAATGTTGATATTTCCCCTTCCCCCATCACACAAATAAGGTCCAAACACCACTTTTTTAGTAATTTTCTTATCTCTCAGAAGTCTTAACATCATGTCATAGATTTACAATTTGGAACTCTCCCAAGATTAAATTCTTCCTACGTCCATAAGACTAAGACTGCTACCTTTCAGGGCAAACGGGATGTATATTACATAAAACAGAGAAAACCTTTTAAAGCGAATTATTTGGGTGTGACATGAAAAGTCATGTAGAAGACAGATACATTATAAAATGTCAATAAAGTTTTTAATTATATTTTTTGCAATAATTTGTGGAATACATAGTATAGAGCATAACCCCGTCCAATCTATTAGTTTCATCCCCTACTAATGTGATTTATTGATGAACTTTGTGCCAAGAATTTAATAGAAGGCAATGAAAATTATGAGATTATGTACGTTGGCGTGAAGCTTTTATTATAAATTACGGGGAATGTAAATATTATTTGGTCTGGAAAACCTGGGGAGGGCGGGGGGTAAAACAATTTTAAAGTGTGGACCTAATCAGCGCTTTTTGCTTTATAGTTTGTAGGGTATATGTCAAGAGGCTCAGAATAAATTCAAAATGTGATGACAACAAAGCCTCGTATTTGGTTGTTTTGCGTACCACTAATATCTTACTTGCAATTTGAACTATCAAGAATTGTGTTTTTATTTAAGAATTTAAAACAAACATTCTTTTTGTATTTGAGTGGTTTTTCCCTCAGTTTTCCTCTCAGGTGTTTTACGCCCTCCACTTACAGTACCATTATTGTAAGTTTATATTCAGTAAGACCCGTAGCACCTACATAAATGTAAGAAATGTTTACTTTGTTCTTAATGTCCTAAGCGTGCTATTCAAGTATTATTTATCTATATGTAAAAAAAAAGCTAATATTGTGTTATTTTAAAATTCTAAATATTTTACTTCTTGCTTCCTGGTCATCTCATTTTAATTTTAGATAATTAATACATTTCTTAAACAAACTTTACTTTAAAATGGATTCTTCGTTGGATTGGAAGATTTATTCTTTGAAATTTGAACGTTTTTCAAATGACGGGAGACGGAAGTGACCCGGTGAATTCAAGTTAGAATAAAAGGCTTCGAAATCGATCATATTGAGAGAGAATGATGTGATTCTTGTCCCCGGACTTGTAAAGTGAGTTAATTACGAGTGAGGATGATGCTGCACCTCAGGAAATAGTTCCAAGTAATAAGCTGAAGTGCAAAGACTGTACATAAATGAAGGTGGGAGCTGCCTATTATCATTTTATATAAATCACTCCAAGACCAAATCTCACGAATTGTTCCAGTAATTTTTTCAAAAAGCTAATTTTTTTATTCTTGTAAATTAAATTTAATAAACAATTACATCTACAAAAATCTTGAGCCATTATTTAAAAGATTTATTTATGAATATTTAAAACATATGCCCTATATAATAAATCATAATGAGGTAAATAATCATGTAATTTTGTCAGCGTACAAATTTGGGAAAAGAATTTAGACAAAAAAACGGTTTGTTCATTTATAGATTCTTAAAAATACATTAATTTATATTTAGGTAATCACCTCAAATTTACTATACATGAAGTAAACGGGCTCATGTGGAATACATGAATTGATATGCGACTTACTGAAGATAAAATGATCCTCACCCCTGTTCTAAATCTTAATAAGATAATTACTATCATATGCTTATTGCTGTTAAGTCCATTGCTAATGATAACAAAATATTATATATTGCGTTGGCCATTTATCTTGTATAATGCATTATAATTGGTTTTCGATGTCCTTGTAAATAATTGCCTTTACACTTTCGCCACCGGGAGCTATGAAATAAATATACGTCTAACAAGAAGCATGGAATGCAACGTGTAGTCTCAAAACGCAGGTTAATAGCTAATGTCAAGAATAAGAATCACATATTATAGTTTTATTTTGATGCCAAGAACTAGTATAGTGTTTAGTCACTGTAAAAGAAACGACCGTGAAAGTATTTTAATAAGATAGTATAATTCAGTTCGAGTTGGCTAAGCAACTGGTGAGACAGATACAGCCCTTTTGATATCAATCACTAATGTACATATTTGATAATCACTCCTGGTTAGGTAATTTTGACTTAACAAAGGTGTTTTCGCTAGGTTAGTAAAAATTTCCTGAAATGGCCGTACAGTCCCTCGGAAGGATGTTGAAATATTTCACTCCTTATAGGATCATAGCGTTTCACACCATCTTCTTTGTCTCCATGCGAAAGGGTATTCAAAAGATCTTGTTGACGGTGAAGTGACCGAACCAAGAGAAGTTCTCCTTGGAGACCTAATACAAGAGAACACACTCACCGGTGGACTACGTCACAGTTTTAAACAACGAACTGAGAATATCATACGAGAAGAACTGTCGGATGGAAACACATTTCTGGATATTCCTTTGCTGAATAATTCAAACGGTAAGATTTTTTTTAATGACTTCATCGCAAAAAATTAAGGCCGACTCAAATTCATTGGATTTAATCAGATTAAGCTAATAAGATTATTACTTATAGTGGACCAAAACTATCGTCACATAAAACTGATAATAGTTTGGTTGTTAATATGCATGTAATATTATTTTATACTAAAAAACATTAAACAAAATAATTGTTTATGAACCATTTTCAAATATACTAAAATTTATATTGACCATTAAACATTCTCTCAGCATTGTTTTAACCTATTGTTTATATAAATGCTTAGTATAAGAAGTTTAGGTGAAGGTATATTAATAAAACAATCACTCATATTATTCTAAAAAATTATTACAAAACAATATTTATGTTAAAAATACAGCTAAATAAATTTAAAATTAATTGTGTGAAGTTTTAAAGCATTAAATTAATTTAGGAACTACTACTACATACTCGTACGTTGGCATATCTTAAAAATAAAACGCATTAAAAACAAAAGTTTCATACAAAGTTGCTTGTGTTTGAGACGATGGTAAAATATGACTCGATTGACAAAATCATCTCCATGAAGCTCTTGATGAAACGACACGTGTTAAGGATGAAATCTATGATCATTCGATATTTTGATCATGCTACTCTTTGATATTCCTAAATAACTAGGAATCACGCGATATCCTACATGAAGATTTTGAGCTACTGCTGCTAGGACTTCAATCTCATCATGTTCACCGGTGACAGTTTCTCGGTGGCTTCTTTTCTTCAATTGAACACTTCCATTTTCTACAAATTCTTTAACTACACAAAAAAATTACCTATGTGACAATGCATTTCTCTTTGATAAACGATAAGAGTACAGTAGAATAACATAATATTACTTTTCTTCAAATTAACCACTCACCACTCAATTGTAATCACAAACGAAACATCTTAACATAGTTTCTATATTAATTTTTTCACAATTATATTATTTTTTATCTTATTATAAAAACGCAAAACACTATTTTGATTTATTTTAGGTGTACCGAACCAAAATACAGAAACCAGCAATGCCCAGAAGAATTATGTACAAAATATTACCACGGATGCTATTTCGGATGGTAAATATCCTTCAATGGACATATTTGCTTTTTCACCAGTATTCGCACCCACCTCTAGCAAGGTTCAAACAGAAGACTGCAGGAGACACAGCCAAATTTTCTTACATCAACTCAAAAACTATAAACTATGGGCTTTGCAAAGTAAGTTAGATGAAAGACTAAAAAAAGTTATATGTTTATAGTTTATATTAACAAGGGGTCATATTTATATACAATTTAAAACAATAGTCACTAAGGATCCAAAAAAGAACGAGCTATAGTGTTATTTTATAGTTAAAGTAATTTTCTAGTGTAGCTCAATATTATAAGAACATATTAATGTTTAAATTAATAGTTCTTAATTCTTATAACTGGATTGTAACGAGAATCGAAACAACTAATTAGTTGGAGAATAAAACATTTTGATCTTAGTTCAATAGAATATCTAGTTGGGCTTATTATCTCAATTTAATTATATTAAAGTAAGCACTTTTATATGATTACTTAAATTTGTATGGAAAATTTAGTCCATTCGTATAATTATAAGGTGTACTTTAATAGTGATTTCAAGAGCAGAGCTAGAATGTCAATTTTGATTCTGAGCCAAAGATACTTTTATCAATTCTCAAATCTTAATTATTATAATTGAATATCTAAAACAATTTATTTCAAGTTTAAATGAAAAATATATATTAATAAATTATACTTTTGTCAACTTAATAGAATTTATTAATTTATTGATAAATATTTAGTTTTCTTAATATTGAACCATTTCAAAATTTTTCTTATTAAAAACAGCATCAAGTAAAAAGAGAATACTTTCAAGTGAATTAATTATTTCGCTACAAATAATTATTTATTTTGTAATTTATTTTTTTAGCCAAGAGCAATAAAATATTCTGTTTTCCCCAATTATGAGGATGATAATGTGGATACCCCACAAATAGATAAGAATATGTAGTATACTGATTCTAAACAACTCATAAATTTTTAGTTTGCCATGAAGATCATTTATAGCTCAATGAAAGAGAATTCAACTATGAATAAATTTTTGTAGTTTTTAGTACGTCTAACTACCGAACTAGAATGCTCAAGTTTTATTCCTAGCATGTTTAACTTGTTGTTAGTAAACTGAAATTTCAGATTTCAAAGCGATATATTTACGACCAACAAGTTTTGTTTGTTATCGAATTAAGTAAGTTTCTACGTCACGTAAGGTTATATTTAATTATACAAATGGGAGGATAACCCAGTCAAATAGAAAGATGTATATCATGAATTTTATTATTTATAAACACACTTATTTTACTAACAGAATATAATTATTATTGGCACTGGGCTTGAATATGTAATTTTGAGTATGTTGAACGACCTAGGTTAAATACTCGTATGACTATGTATATTTGATCACTACTGACTTAACACCTCTCTTATGTTGTAGTGTACGATTCCTCAGCTAAACTGCCGTCTGGTGTACTACGGGGTAACACGAACCAACTCGGGGATTTTGACCAATGCCTGTCAGTAACGGGCAGCGAACCAAGTACCCCAACGGAGATGATTCGAGGCCAATACTGTCTGGCGTCAATAGACATATCCGCAACACCACACGCTGCAAGTGGCAAAGAGTCCTTGGAGACACCGGTATATTGGGCGAAGTCAATGGAATTAGTCAAAAGTTCTCGCCAAGATGTAAGTTTCATTAACAAGTACTTTCTTGCTGTTTCCCGAATTTTCAAATATAATGAGTGTACTAAAACGTCAATCTCATTTAGTATTGTATGATAGTTATGTCCAGGGTAGGGTTTTAATCCCTGACTAGTGTCTTAAATGGTATTCAATTCTCCAAGGACGTATGTTTTTTTAAGTTATAGCCTCATCATACCCCTCTAGAGTGAATATTTGGAGAATCACCGCAAGACTCTAAGTACAAGAAATCACTTAATAAAGGCTCACCCCAAGTGGTAGGTATTGGGGTAGGTGGGGCCTAGATTATTGTAAATACACACGCATAAGAGTGAAAAGTAAAACCAGCGTCATAAAACCAATTTAAGATTTTTCATATTTCTTGTACTTTCTTCAGTCAGGACACATCCTACCCCAGTTATCGACGATCAAATGGGGGCTGTGCGTGCCTCATTCATGCACTCCTAATGACGTGGACGCGAGTCTTAAGAACGCTTTGAGGCACTTTGGCACCTCCCTCACGGGTCTACAAATTGAGACCCAGGTGGATTCAGACATGTGCTATGACGATCAACCCACAGAGCTAAGCGTCGGGACTGTCATTGCCATGTGAGTGACACAAAAGATATTCACGTGTGTCTTCTGTTTCATTGTACAGGATGTTTCGCTTGCTTTCGCCTCATAAGTTTCCATTTAAAGTTTCAAGCTAATGGACATAATTGGGGTATGAGAAGCACTCTGGCCCCGAGAGAGAGTGAAACATCCTGTATATACGGTGCTTTTATTAATTTTATAACAATTATTATATTATTACTACTACTATCATCATATTTTTAATTGATATCATTATATTCTAGCTGTATGCATGAATTGTAATTAAGTAATCACCCACCATTGATGTTCACGTATTCATGACAATCTCATTTAGGTAGATTTGCTGATCACTGGGATTTTGG
The DNA here is from genome assembly GCA_033556935.1 of Timema podura. NCBI lineage: Eukaryota > Metazoa > Arthropoda > Insecta > Phasmatodea > Timematidae > Timema > Timema podura. The sequence goes on along the minus strand of JAVRXN010000011.1, from coordinate 45,217,516 downwards.
TGTTAAACTTTCGGCTGGGTATATTAGCTTTTAAATTCTAATTTCTCTTTCCCTACTTTATTGATAAAAATAATCTAGATGATTGTTTTCCAAACGTGTTTTAAGATGTAGCGTGGGGAGGGAGGCTGAACCTATCTCATTAACTCATGGGTATAGATTTCAGTTTCTTACTGTCCTATTTTCTGGTGATAGAGATTTAGAGTTTAAATATCGTCTTAATGTATTAAAGGATTATTTTACATACATGATTTTATCACTCCAATTCCAGAAAGTCTGTGTAAACTTTCTCTAAACTATAATATGTGTAATTACTACGCCATTAGTGTAGACATGTGGATTCTAGAATTAGGTGACTGATTTTGTGGCCTGTTTTTTTTTAAGACAGGCTTGTTCCTAAGTTCCAAAGTGTGAAGTGATGGAAATGACAAGAAAAGGTAAGGGCCTAATAGATCTATAAGGTTAGATGTAATGTGAAAATGACAGCAGGGAGGGAGAGTTGTTCTATAGGTGTGTAAGAGACCTGGTATGGAGAAGAGAAGTCCTCTTGACGTGTAAGGAATTAAAAATCAAATATCCAAAGCTACTAAATATGTTTTAGTGCGGATTCAGCTGCATCTAGATATCATACTTTGAAAATTGAAAAATCTGACACTTATACACGGGACTCAAACTCGGAACTTTTGGCTTTGTACGCAAATGCTCATAGCCACTGAGCTATCCAGGAATAATCTCATGACAAGAATCATTCTTCACTCATATTTTAAGGCAGGAAATCGTCGGCTATAAATGTGTTATTTATTAAGATCCCGAGCGTTCATAACGTTCAGCCGATGATTTCTGCACGTCCATCATAGACTCTGCCTTAAAATATGAGTGAAGAATGACCTTGGAAATGGGACGATTCCTGGATGGCCCAGTGATTAGAGAATTTTCGTACTAAGTCAAAGGTCTCAGGTTCAATACCTATGTCCAGGTGTCATTTTTTAACTATCACAATATGTAAGGAAGTAATGTACAGAGCATAATTTGTACCTATTGTCACACACGCAACAGAAACATGATCAATGAATGTAAGAGAGACTAGGAAAGTGGAAGACACAGGAATAAAGATTGTGAGGAGCATGTTAGCTGTCACGAAGTAAAACAAGATTTGGAATGAAGTTATCCAGGGAAGATTTGAGATAAAGTGAGTACATGAGATGGTAGAGGAAGCAAGACTAAGATGGTATGGGCATGTAATGGTGATGAAAAAATAAAGGACGCCAAAGAAAATGTTGGAAATGAAGTATGCGGGAAAAGTGAGAAAAGAATAATGTAAAAAATTAAAGGAGGAAGAGAGGTGGAAGGATAGAGGAATATGGAGGCCTTTTACTAAAATGACCCTGCCACAGTCTGGAAACATTTAATGTTAATGATGATGACTTCCTAAGCTTTTCATATCTTTAATCTGTGTCTAAAAATTTATAATTTAATGTTCCAGTGTTTGTTATTTTTTTTGATAAAAATTATAACAATTACATTAATGTCATAAGTATGTCATACTAGCCGTTCAGTCAGGTCGTATTTTCTACTAGGCCCGGGCCTAAAGAACAACTCGATAAGAGGAACAACAGAGCTGAAGAAAAAAAGCACACGCAAATTCTTTGTTAATACAGCCAAACAAATTTTTTTTTTTTAGTGAATTGTCATGCATGCTTGAATCTTGTAGGTAAATTGCAGTATTAGCTCCCTGTTGGGCGTACAGAGGGTGATTTTTCCAAAAAAGTCTTCAACTCTCCCTCCACGTAAATGCGGGTACACATTCCTAACTCACTAGCATAATTCGCACTTATACGTATAGCCTGAACAGGGGTATGGTCGAACTGGTCCGACGGTCAAGACATTCCAAAAGGAATTTTCAAGCCCATACCGAAGGGTCTTGTCGAACTGGTCCGATGGCAAGCTCACTGGTAGCGGCTGGGGGGTGTTGTTGAACTGGTCCGATGGTTGAAGGACCACCCAATTAGTAAGGTCGAACTGGCCAGTTCGACCGTACCCCGGCTGGGAATCCCTCACCCCCTTCTCGCCCAGGTGGCCAGTGGTCACTCAGTTGTAAGTTGTTTGCAGAGTGGTGTGCAGTGATGTTTTCAATGTTAAGGGAGAGAGGGTGTAAATTATTGGTGCATGAAGGTTTTAAATATTCTAAGGCGGACAAGACACAAACGGGCCAAAAGTGGCGGTGCTCAAGAAGTAAAGGGTGTTCGGCGCATTTATTTACAGATGACGTGGGTTAAATTGTCTTAAATACTGTTGGTGCTCATAACCATGAACCTTGTCCAAACCTCGGTAGACAGTTTATTTCGAACAGTGTGAAACGCAAAGCTAGTGAATCTTTACTGGAACCTCCGGCAAAGCTGATACGAAGAGAGATCGCCTCCACTCCCACTCCCTTGGCTGAGAACATCTGTAGGGATGATGTTAACCGAGTTAGAAGGAACCTGACCTACTCCAAAAGGAAACATCTTCCTCCTCTTCCAAAATGTGCTGCGGATGTGCACTAGGCCCTTGACAGCGTACAGATAAAGACTTATAGAGGTGAGGATATGTTGTTGCTTGATGATGTCACTGAACATATTGTTGTGTTATGCCCAAAGAGTAATTTGAGTTATATCGTCTAAAATGAAGCAACATTTGTTGACGGGACTTTTACTTTTGCCTCTAAGTACTTTTATCAATTTTTCATAATACATGGAGTAAAAAATGGCAATTACATACCGTTGGTCTTTGATCTTTTACCCGATAAAAAAGAATCAACCTACAGAAGCCTTTTTTAACATCTAGTAAAAAAAATCTGAGGAGATGAAACTAACATTCAAACCTAAAATAGTTACAATCGATTTTGAAAAAGCTATTCACAACGCAGTTCAATCTGTTTGGTCTACAGCTGAAATTGTCAGGTGCAGATTTCACCTTTCTCAAGCCTGGTGGAGTGAAATATAAGAGGTTGGATTGAGCGTTGAATATAAAAATCCATCATCAGAGGTCATAAAATGGCTTCACTGGGTTTTTGGGCTGAGTAGGTTAAACTGTGAAGAAGTAGGAAACCCATATATAGAAGATCTCGAGCCAATCCAGCCAAAATCCCTTAAGTTCAAAGGTTTGTGGACTATTTAGTAGACAACTACACTGATAGCTGTTCTAAGTTTCCACCACATATCTGGGAATCGATGTCTGTGTCTTCAGAGCGCACCAGAAGCGCATGCGAATCCTTTCACGCAAAATTCAGCAAATATTTCAATCACTCTCATCCGAACATTTTTGCATTCATCAAAGCCATAACGATCGTTCAAACAGATACATACATTGCCATCCGGAGCTCAGCAAAACCTAGATCCATCTTCAACGGCAAGTACAAAAAAAAAATTCAGTACCTGGAAACTCTACAAAAGCGCTATAGTTCAGCAGATCCACAAGAAAAATTATTGAGGTTGCAGTACATTAAGAGTGCTTGCTACCAGTACAAAAAGATTTAGCAAAATTCATGGATCACGAAAACAAGACTCAAGTAATACTGTAAATTATGTAAATAAGTACTCTTAGATTATTTGACAACACTAACATGCTGCTACTGTACATAAATCATTTGACAAGGCCGAAAGGCCACTGCATATATTTACTATATAATTAGGAAAGTTAGTATTATAACGAGTATATCGAGGCGCAGTTTTAGATAAGTTTTTGCTAATTTTGAGAAAATTTGCAATGAAAAGAAAACATTTGGTTGGTTTGTAATTTATAATTTTTTTTGTATAGTTTTTTTTTACTGAGGTTTCATTTTAAGGTTTTTTACATTGAAAAGACGCTTTAAAATTATATGTCACACGTGTTTTTTGTTTTAAATTTGTAATATGATGCTTTAAAATGATATGTCACATTAATTTGTAATATTCTTATTTTTACATTTTATCAGAGAGCACTCCCTCCCCTCCCAACCCTTTGTAATAACCATAGGACCACTTCGACTATGACCCTTGCAATCTCTCACACTGGCCATCGGACCAGTTCGACCTTACTAATTGGGTGGTCCTTCAACCATCGGACCAGTTCAATCACACCCCCTGAACAGGTAGTAATGAGCCGTACTATGAAAATACGTATTCCACCTTCTTTAGTAAAAGCTCTTTTACTTTGCAGATCAATGTTCTGTGCTGTGATTGCTGTAGCGTTGATTGCAACCTTGAGAGACGACGGGACCGCTGTTCAATTGAAGTCCAGAGGCAAGTAATTTCGTTGATTTAACTAGTATGAGATAAATGTTTTCGTTGCCATCAAGGCCTCAAATGAGTGAATTGTTTTTTAAGTTTTACTTTCTCATATCAAGAGAAAGTATTGTGATCGTAAAAAAAAGCTAATTCGAGATAGTGACTTTTATGTTTTATGTGAACACAAAACCGAAAAAGTGGATTTTAAAATTCTGTCATCCCCTTTTTTGTATCTATGTATGTCTGAAACCACGGATCCTAAAACGTTTAATGGATTTTTTTTCAAATATGATATATAGATTTTATAGAGCTATCCCACAAAATTGTGTTTTTTTATTTTTAATCAAGTCATTCAATTAAGGGTAGTTTTATGCTGAGTAATTTTTTTTTAATTTCGTATTTTTCGAAAATGGATTTAACAATTTTGTATATAAGAGTATTTTGCAGACAACACTAAATTTTAATCTAGCACCCTCAATGGTCACTACCAGACTATTATTCAATTTAAACCGAAGGAAAAAACTCTTTTAGTATCCAATCAAATAAATGGATCGATTGGAATTCAGACGGAACACATTTGTGTGAATTTGATCTAACCACTTTTAAAAGTTAGATCACTATTATTTTCTTTTAGCACCGCGTCTTACTACCCGTTAGGATTGTACGCCTATGTACTAATTACACTAGGTAACCTGGCGGTTTAGGGGTAAGGTGTCGGACTTCTGGCACAGATTTATCTGATTACCAAACCCTTATTTCACCTCTGACAAGATGTGTATTTGTCACAGATTGCGAATGTGTGGAATGCCAGGCCTCTACCGTTGTTCGGATTCCATGTTAAACTGTAGGTCCTCCATTTCTTCTCACAATCACCCTACTATAACACATTAGTATAAGTGCGTACAACCCGAACGCGTAGTAAGACGGGTTGATAATATAATAATAATAATAATAATAATAAATAATAATAATAATAATAATAATATAATAATAATAATAATAATAATAATAATAATAAATAATAATAAAAATAATATAATAATAGTAATAATAATAATAATAATAATAATAATAATAACACTGATGGGATAAGAATTAGGAATGCTCAATGTAAAAGAAATGCACACGCATTTGTGTGGGGGGAGGGTTAAATACAATTTAGTAAAACCTTCCTCAGTACAACCGGTCGGGATTAAACGTCAATCTCCTGGTATTTGGCAGTCTAGTCCAACACTAGATTAGCATGTTAGACCACGTGGCCACCGAAGTGAAGCTAATATTTTTAAATTTCGTTAAATATATATTATTGGAGGCTATAATAAACAGTGATTTCTTGACGACTGTATATTAAAATTAAAAAGTGACCGCCATGATGCTTTTGAAAGGTTTTGCATTACAAATTTGTAAATATATATATTGTATTCTTAGCCCATATTGTTGGAAAACTGAGATAAATTTCTTACACTATTAAATATGGAAATACATTAAGTAAATACTTTTATCCTCACATAATTTTTCACAAATTTAAATATATTTTAGATGGTATCTTATAGAAATATATTTATAATGAAAATACTTGTTGGAAAATTGATCAAAAATATTTTCAGATTTTATTTGGTAAAAACCGTATTAGTAAGATGATTAATTGCTGGTAATGGGAAAAAATGCGCACATCAATATTAATTTTGGTTGCATTTTTTATTTTACAACTTTTGATGCTATACTATATTGATTTACATTTTGCATTTCCTTTATAAGAACATAGATTAAAACATCTTTTTTATGGAGTATGACTTAAATATGCTCCGAGGTAAGTTATGATTTAAATTTCGATTTTTCTAGATAATATAGGAAAACCCTTTTATCATCTTTAATTTTTTTAAGGTAGTCTCTATATTGACCCAAAGAATAATTGACTTATGCAATATGAGTACACATTTTGGGATTAGATAAGTGTGATTTAAATTGATTGAATTTTTTAAGATTTTTTATTTTATATCTTTAAGGAAAAGTATAAATTTCATGAACATTTTCTGCTTAGAGATTATATTTAATTTCTAAGTTTAATGTGACACGAATCCTCAAAAACTGGGTTTTTGCCATTTTGTCCGTCCACGTATCGGTATTTTATGTCTGTACATCTCAGGGCCTACAGCCGAAATCAATGGACGTATTTGGTTCACCTCTATATTTAGATGTTATATTGTCGTCCTCAGATAGCTTTTTTTTATTCTATCCTTTAAATTAATGGTGCTCGTTAAATAACAGAACTATAAAAAAATACTTGGCTTTTTTGGATCTATTTGTGTAAGGTCAGTTTACCGATTACCTTTTTCTTAACAAAGCCTTATTTCCAATTTTTTTAAACATTCCATTCAATTTTATACACATTGAACTATAGAGATTATTTAACATGATAAATATATATTAATTTTAAAATTATATTAATTTTAGGTTTAATTACTTACATAATAATTTTGGTAATTTAAGATTGTTTTAATTTGTATTTATTATTAAAATAAATTTGGCTGTCCGTGAATATGTTTACATGATGAATAAGAATGTATTTTTAGTTTTAGACATATAAAAAGTTTAAGGGTTGTTTACAATTGACTAAACTTGGAAGTTTAATTTTTTTAATGGAATGAACAATTTTGATTGAATATGAAAATTTGATTGCAATCTTAATAAAAGAGATGATAAAGAGTTTACGCTGGTGCCGTACCACTTACATTCATCGAGTATTAAAACATATTGGTGATATATCTAATACAGAAACAAGGATTACTCATACTCCAAGTCTTTACACGAACAAAGGTTTTAATTTGGTAAAACTTCCAATTAAGGTTATTTAATCAACACAATACTATATTAAACTTAATGTAATTGAGAAATAAAAACAAACTGTTATGATTCAGGTAAATTAGAGAAGACGCTGATGGCATTCTCCATCAAAAAGACCCTGTCTGAACTGCTTCGTGTGGAACCAGGTGACGGGGACATACAATGTATCAATGGTATACGCGCCCTGTGCACGATATTTTTGTATGTGGTACATAAGGTCTTGTCTATGGCATTTATGCCTTATAGCAACAGAATTAACCTCACTAAGGTAAATATCGCTTTTGTTTACAGCATCCTAAGGTACATACTAGGGTACATACTTAGTGCGAAAATAAGTGATTATTCGTTTAGCTATATTACTTTGTCAAGTCATATGTGCATTTATTTTTATTATTATTATTATTATTATTATTATTATTATTATTATTATTTATTATTATAAAATTATTATTATTATTATCACCATGTCTTACTACCCTTTCGGATTTTCGCACTTACGCTAATGTGCTATGGTAGGGTGATTGTGAGATGAAATGGAGGCTCTACAGCTTAACGTGGAATCCGAACCATGGTGGAGGCCTGGTATTAAACACATTCACAAGTTGTGATTAATACACATCTTGTCAGACGAGAAGGTAAGTTTTAGCAAGCAGATAAATCTGTGCCGGAACCAAGGATTGAGCCCCGGACCCCCAGCACAAAAGTCCGACAACTTTCCCCTAGACCACCAGGTCAACTGCATGTCTTACTGTTATTTTAAATAATATGAGTGATTTTATCTGTATTTTTAAGTGTTACAGATAACTATCAACGTTACTAACGGCCTAACTTAAAGCCACTACCCACTTGATATATACATTTCTTTACCTTGTGGATTCCTTATGAATGTACAAGTTCTTAAGCTTCAAATCCCCTAAAACAATAATCGATTATTTTATTGAATTCTTTTGTGAACCTATTTAAAAATGACTTTATTCCTTTGAGAAAATTTATATTAATATTTCTCGCCGTTTACTTTAATCTAAGGACTCGGACATTTGACATATATATTGATTGAGAATTAAAAGACACAAACAATAAAGTGGGAAGAAATCAGTGTATTACTAGACTGGCGCTGTACTGATAAGTTATATGTCCCTAGTTTCACTTTATTTCTGAGCCACGTGTTAGATAGTCATTGTTCAACTTTAGTTCAATCAATAATTCATATGTCCTGTGCTCCTTGTGTAATGTAACATATTAACTAGTACCATCTACATGATCTCTTCATCAGAGTATGTTATTTTAATATCATTCTCTCAATTTATATTTCTATGGATTAACAATGTGTATAGTTAATGGTTTATTATACCGATAATAAAAACACAAACAGGCTATTAGAAATTTTCTTCGCAACCACTCGAATACGCTAGTTTTATATATAAGGTAAAGTACAGATCCTTAAATAATTATTTTAAAAGAGAGCTCGCCTAGGGTTAACTTACTATTGGTACAGCCTAATTAGAGACCCGAAGGAATGGAATGGAATCTCACAGAGAAAGTTGGAAAGGTCACAATCGGTTTTAGAGTAAATCGGTACGTAGGTGGTATACTATCTATGGGTAGTCTCATTACGATATTTTTTTAGAATAAACGATGTACTGTAGATGCAATAGTAATTCTTGATATATTTTTCCCAATTAAGCACGTCTATAAACCTAACTCTAATTAAAAATTATAATACTAATTTATCAATCATATTCATGGCATGTGTAATAATAACTTAATAATATAAGGTTGTGTTTGGATATTTACCTACCTGGCATTTTAATACAAGACAATAGAATCTACCACCGACGAATAAGTTGGCTAGCATGCGTATCGAAAATTATCAAGGTGTATATTGTGTCTGTCATAACACGAACACAGGACTCTTGGTTAAAATACACCACATCTGATTACACATCTTTCACTTTATAATATTTAAAAAATCTACCCCTAGGTCACATGTTCCATACTAATTGTCCACCCTGATTTCGACTATGTAATCACAATATATTCTATGTTACACTTATTTACCTCTAATTCAACTCTTTAGTCACATTTTTATGTTCCTTGTCCACCACGAGTTCAACTATATAGTCACATGTTCTGTCACTGGTTTACCTTTAATTTAACTTTTTAGTCACATGTTTTATGTTCCTTATCTACCCAAATTTCACCTATGTTGTCACATTTTCTATGTTACTGGTTTACCTTTAATTCAACTCTTTAGTCACATATTTTATATTCCTTGTCCACCCCGTAGTCACATTTTCTATATATCTGGTTAACTTTTAATTCTACTTTTTAGTGACATGTTTTATGTTCCTTGTCCATCCAGAGTTCAACTATACCTCAGTTTTAGCTTCTGTGGTGCTGAATGACAGCTCACAGCTGACTTCTGACAGTCAACAGTTAGGTATATACCTAACTTTTGACTGTCAAAAGTGACAGCTGCTAAAGACATGTTTTTTGCAGATCATATGGTTCGGCGTAGGGATACTTAATTTTGTCTGGTAGCTTTTCAAAGCCGTCAGAAGTCAGCTGTGAGCTGTCAGTCAGCACCACAGAAGCTAAAACTGAGGTATATGTGGTCACATGCTCTATGTTACTTATTTTACTCTAATCCAACCACTAAATCACATGTTAAATCATGCTTTACATTAACTTCTAGTTCCATTACTAAGTCACATGTTCTATGTTCTTTGTTTCTTATATTTTCACCACATAGTCACATGATCTGTTGTTACGTATCTGATGACGTACTGTTTGTTTCTTTCAGCTTGCTCAGTACCCTGTGTTTATGCTTATAAGTGCCTTCGCCATCTATGTGTATGCATTCGTCCTTCTTAGCGGCGTCCTAACGGCCTACAACATGAGCCGCGAGATGAAAAGAAAAGGTTACGTTGACTGGAAAAGAAGATATCTGGCCAGATTCATTAGGTAGGAGGACGTGTTTATTTTGTTAGGATAGATACATATGTCAGGAGGATTATATTAATTAGTTAGGATTGCTATAATCCTTTTTTCGGTTTGTTGGATTCATTAGCCAGGAGGACTGGATTAATAAGGCTTGGTAACTATAGGCCCCACAAAGCTTCTTTGGTGCTGACTAACAGCTCACAGGTGAAAGCTGACAGTTTTGAAAAATTACTAGACCAAATTAGCCTATGTATCCCTACGCCGAAACATATGATCTGCAAAAATATGTGTTTATCAGCTGTCACTTCTGACAGCCATAATGGAGGTCTATACAAGAAACATATATTTTATATATATATATATATATATATATTTTATTTTTTATATTTGTATATCTATATTTATTTACTTTTATCTATTTTTTATTTATTGTTGACCTTGATATGTTAGGGCTAGTATAAATTTTAATTTTTTTCCACAATATATATTTTTTTTAATTTTGCATTTTTTCTCATACTAGTATTTATTATTATAAATAAATAATTTTTAATTATTTTTGTTATTTTACAAATAATTATTTGTTAGTAGAATTATTAATAACATTATAAATATGATAAAATATTATAATTTTAAAATTTTAAACTATTAATTGTTTTAGAACTTTGCATTTAATACCAGGGGTGCAGAATATGTTCAGAGATTCAATAGTTCTCCAGAACATAACATGTTCATAAAAAAATTCTCCGAAGACCATAACGCTCAAAATAAAACATCGAATATTTTATAGAGGCTGAAGGTAATAAGGATTATTGCCTACTACATTGTTTGGAAAATTCAAAGTCAAACATATTTTAAATCATAGTTATTGTAATAGTACCTACCTTATAAACAATTCAGTTGACTCTCAGAAATGACAACCTTCCCATTTCTTTGTGTGCTTTACATATCGTTATTAATTGTTCATTGATACCAGTAGGCTTACCAGTACCAACATTTTATTTTACATCTTGAGAGTAGGAAGCAATGGAAGGTAATTCCGGGAGGCCTTGGTTTAATTGTAGATTTTCATAGACTTTTTGTTTTTTCGTAGAATCGCCACTACTGCAAGATCTTTCACTATTAACCACACTAAGGGAAATACTATCGCTATTTACGACCATAAGTTTTTCTGATCACATATTTACGTTTTACAAAACTTGCAATACTCCTTTGATCATTACTTCTAGATGTTTCTTGGAGATGTCCGAGTTTATTACGTCTGTCACGCTATTCACAATAACCACAGTTGACATAATAAACATTTGTTTCACTAAACCATCTATTTTTTTTATAAACATTTATCTATTGTACAATGTACAAACCCTAATAGGTCCACTAAAAACAACAATTTCATGGCTACACAAATATTACAATACGCACGTGACGAATTTAAATAAATGGCGCGCACATCGCCGTGTAAGTAGCCCACGTTATAAGGGTGACTGTATTCAAACTAAAACAGAACATCGCTCACCCTTCCCTACCTCCCGATCGCCTGCCCTCCATAGCTACTAAACACCCTCTGTAGGGTAGGTGACTGATGACTTATCACTCAATCACGTCTTTAGCCAGTTTGAATTATTAGATTATTTCCTTTGCCTCTTGTCTCAACCTTTGACTTTTTATCTAGAACTCTGATACATTATCTTAGCCCCTAGACACCGAAACTCTCTGTGCTCACACCGACACTGCCTCACTTGGCACATTCTAATAGTGTCAGTGTTGAGTGTCATCAGCCCTTGTTTTTCATACAAATGAAATATCAGAACCAGAATATACTAAAAACGTCAACAAAATTGTTGGAATTTTCCCTGCCACAAATTTCCTCAGGACTGCTTTAATTTCCCCCGAACCTCGTTCGTGCGTTCGAATATATTCTGCACCCCTGTTTTGATCACATTTTAGATTTATTATTATAAATAATGAAATTTTTAATAATTTTTTTGATATTTTACAAATAATTATTTGTTAATAGTATTATTAATAACATTATAAATTTTAAAAAATATGAATGTTTAGTATTACAAATAGAAAAAAACCACTGTCATAAACCTTTTTAACACTATTACAACATTTTAGAAAACATTCTAAAGTAGTTTAAAGTAAGGAGTGGTTATATTTAAAGTTAAGACTGCATCGTTGCTTCTCCAATCACTTAGATAAAGAAACTATTGCGTTTACATAGTTAAACAAGTTATACTTGATGAAGGATAGGCAGAAAATGTATCAAAGAAATATTTTAAATTTAACAAACAAGTTTATTAAAAGGTAAATAAAAAGATATAAAATTACATGTGACATGATTTAAATTCAATTAAATAATATTTTTATTACTATTAGCACCACGTCTTACTAACCGTTCGGGTTATACGCATTTACGCCAATGTGCAATGGTAGTGTAATTGTGAAATTAAATGGAGGAGCTACAGTTAAACGTGTAATCCGAACCACGGTGGAGGCCTGGCATTCCTCACATTCACATGTTGTGATTGATACACATCTGGTCAGAGGTAAAGGAAGGGTTAGGCAATCAGATAAATCTGTGCCGGGACCGAGGATTGAACCCCGGGCCCTCAGCACAGAAGTATGACACTTTACTCCTAGATCGCCAGGTCACCAATTGATTAATGATAAATGTATTCCGTTATCGAGGTAGAAAAGATTAGGTCAGACGAATACGTATTATTATAATAGAATAATCCCATTTAAAGATTAAATAAAGACAAAAGAGCAAACAATTTAAGAACTAAAGAAAACTTGAGAATTTTGTTGTACGAAAATCTTGATAAATTACAGTTATATAAATGAATTTGCAAAAGACAATTAATAAACAAACAAACTTACTAACGTCGTTGTGCGGGACACAAAGTGTCGTTACGGCAGGAAGATTTTTTGGAATATTATATAAATCATAAAACTCGAGGTTTAGCCTAGGGGGCAACACAACACAATCTTGGGGTTAAAAGATTTATTTAAGAGTCTTGATAAACTTAAATTTTCTAATAATGTATATCGATCACTGAGAAACACTCGCTTTTTTTTTATCACGCTTTAATGATATATTAAAAAAAATTATTCTAAAATCACTAAAAAAAGTTTATTTTCCAAGGAAAACACGCTCACCACAAAAATAATATTCACAAACGAACACACAGTTTACTAAGTAGCCGAATTAATATTTTAAAAAGACACTGTATTATTCAAAGTTGTAATAAAATTATTAACGGTGCACGCCTGTAAATACTCAACTACAAATTATTACAAGTACATATTACAAGTATTAAATATTTGGCTCGCTTCAACTTGTTGACTCACGCACGTGGTTTTATTATCTGTATTTTATACGATAATTCACTGTTATAATGTCTATTTAAAATGGTTAGATTTTGGTTATGAAATTAACCGTTTGGTTGGTTGTTTAGTTTTGAAGTTTTCTTTTGCTATTTAATTCAAATTAATTATTAAAATAAAAAGATCGTTAAAAGTGGCCTTATATGCTGAAAACAAATATGGCAACTGGATAGAATCTATGACGTCAGTTGGTGACGTAGAGGAACTTGTTGCAGGTTAGACGGCAAATTGTATTAATACTCGTGTTTACAAAATTTAAACTTTATATTATTTCACAAAAATGTTGTATCTTTTTTCTCTTTATTATCACAAACCATTTATTTATTCTAAACATATAAGAGGCCAGTTGTAAAATATTAATAACTGAATATAATACCATTAAATGTAAAATTTCACGCTTTATTTAACCTGTAATTGACACAAGAGTTAAAAGAAAAACTAAAATTAATTTATAGACTTTATATTCTTAAATATGATTATGGAAAGTAAAATTATACTGTAATCCTTGGGGAAGAATGTTGTTAAAAGTAATTGATAGTATTTTGAGTGATATTAATAGTTATACTTGACGGTGACAAAAGTTACTTTTAGACAAAGATGGTATTACTGATAGCATCTGATAGATTCTGCTAGCTGTCATGTAAAACCAAAGAAGTGCTAACGCCACTTTATATATCTTCGATCAGCTAGTACAATCTATTGTATAGGTGGAGTGGATTAATTAGCTATGATTAATTTTATTAGTAAAGTTAGGAATAATAAAATCATAAGTTCAGAAATTTGTATTTATTAGGTAATAGATCTGTATTTTATAAATAAGAGGACTACATTAGTAAAGTAAATATTGGTGATTATTTGGATAGGAATAATGTACTCCTTTAAATCAGAATGTTCACAAAATCAATGTTAGTAACATATAAAGTGTAGAAACATTGGTTAGGAAGACTAGCTGCATTTAATCAAATAGAAAGAATGGATTAATTTAGGCAAGATTGTTATATTTTTTAAATCAGATATTGGATTCGTCAGGAAGGAGGGGTTTGTTTATCAAATATTCTAAAAAGTTATTTATACTATGATACAAATTTATGTATAATAGAAAGACGAAAGTACTCTCTCACTAACCAAAACTATATATCCTGGAGCCCTGGACCTGGAATCTTTAAGTATGGCAGGAAGGCTTCTTTCAGGTTGTAGGCATCCGATAAGATGGGGTTTATCGAAATTCAAACTCCAAAAGGGATGATATGAAGATTAGAGCATTGGGACTGTCAAAAATATTCAATAGATGAGATGGAAAGCTGAAATCTGGCAAAAAGGTAGAGAGATTTTTCATATAGTGCCTAACCATAAAAATATAAAAATTGTAATTATCAAAATGGGGATACAAGAAATGGAGGAGTCCTATAATTAGAAACAACATTTTAGACGTGGTGGAAAAAATAAAAATTATGTGAGAGGTAGAAAGACAGCTCCAGATATGTCAGGGTTCGTAATTTATAGACGGCCTTGGTATTTAGGGTTTATTATAGTACAACTAACTACTATAAAAGGTGATGTTTAAGAAGTATACAAAAATATATATTAAAAATTTAATAAAGAGCCCAAGAAAGAACTGGTTATGTAAGAAATGCTTAACCGATGACCTGACTGACACACTCTGAGGTCCTACACAGATACAAGCCTCGGTAACTTGGCACGACGGTTTCCCTCCAGCACAAGTATCCGATGACCAGGTGTTCAATATCGTGTGGCCCAAGAAACGGGCAAAGCACCCCCTTAGTATGGATATTATTTTGTCAGCCCAGATATCTCTAAAACAGAACCATAACATACTACAAATTGGCTTGATTGCCAAGAACAATGCTGTCACACTGTTTTGAGTTGTAAGCTCTTTCGTCACATTGTTTACTAAATAATCATAGAAGTTAGCTAGACCAGTTCTGTCACTTGTAACGTTACACACTAACTTATAATGTTAATTTAAACAAACACCCAAATTTAGTATAGGGCAATTACATAGTACTATTAAGGATAACAAACTATTATCTAATACATTTTTATAAAACCAATGGTTTTCTGAGCTATATATTTAATTCAGGTCTGAAAATGAATTTTATTCTTATTCTCCTTTCTCAACTTTTCTGTGATAGTGTTCCTAGTTCTTCATGCAATAGAACGTAAGTAATAGAGTATTTTATATCATTTATAATCTTTGGTGTAGTGTTTCTACAACTGTGTATACACCTATTATTTCGTTTCACAAATGTCACGCGTTTTTAGTAACTGTATGTTTTAAGATAAAAGAAGGAAAAAGTGTGTGCGGTGCACTTTACCATTTATTTCTAAATGTGTCTGTAAAAATATAGCTATGTTTTTAATTTAGGCATTTGGTGAAGTATTATGTTCTTCTATATATGATATTTCTGGAAAATACATATTATTTTTCAATTAGATAATTGAATGACAAATTATGCCATGAGCAACACACCATTTCATTTATCTTGGATTAATTTTTGGATTAGATATCGGATCGTAAGATTGTGTTTAAAATAATTTGATTGATTTTAAATACGGTATCATGAATTGATACAATTATTATATAACAATGTTCTGGGTTGTTTTTACCCTTTTAGCCTTAATACACTTTAATATTTTATAATATTTATTTTTTCAACTTTTTTCCATTTTTATCTTCTCTATTAATACTCATTGAGTAATTGTGTTGCTTATTACTTAGACTTTTTTAAAATCCTTAATAAACTAATTGTTTAACCGTTTAGACCAATTTTAACCATTTTACCCATATTTAAAGACAAAGCAAATCCAAGTACTTCTTGTAAAAAGGTGTAAAAAGTGCAAACACCCCAAATTAAAACTCACACTAGTGCTACTGTACAGTCACTGGCATAGATGTGCCCCACTTATAACTATTTAGCTTGGAGACAGTGTAAAAAGACAATCCAAATATTTATCAATTTTTTTATAAATGAATAACTCTAAAAAACTTTAAAATGATAAATCGTTAAAAAAGGGTTGTAAGGCAAAACGGAAAAAAGGGCAAAATATGAAAAGAAGAAGGGGGAAAAACGATAAAAAAAAATGGCAATATGTGCCTGTTAGGCAAAAAGAGTAAAAATTATGAAAAGTACAAACGTGTGTAAGGAGAAAAATAGTTAAAAGGTTAAGAAGGGCAAATGGTGCGAGAAGAGTTAAAGGGATGAAAGTTGTAAAGCTGTATCTTTAAAATGGTGAAAACATTTAAAAATTGATTTCATATAATTAATTTTACACTTTTTGCAACTTTAATCCCTAAAATAATACATTTTTCTTTTACTACCCTTTTTATTCTTTAAACCTTTTAAACACTTTCCACCCAATAGAGATAGACAAAATAATATTCTTTATCACATTTAATTATTGGAGGGCATTTATTAAATATTTTACTGTCGCACATGCACCGACAGAAACTATTGAGGAATAGTAGAAGAATGACTTCTACAAATGTATGTTAGAGGTATTTAAGAGCATACAATAATATTATACATTTTAAAATTGTAATGGAATAGTTAAGTAATAAAGTGGGGAAGGAATATGTGCACGTAGGCCTACCAACAAAAGGCATGGAGCATTTGCATAATATAGCTACTAATAATAAAGTCTTAAGAACGGTAATTTTTGTGGCAAACCAAAATTCGGTAGTGAGCTGGACAACGTTAGTACAAAGACAAATAAACATAACTATATGAAATTCACTTAACAGAATATTACCAGATACCAGATGTACCAGATGAATCAAGTTATGATTGAAATAAGATAATATAACTGGATAGAGGATGCCTGAAATCCAGAAGAATGGATGATCTAAACGATCACATTCTGGTGCTAGCAAAAATGAAAGTGGGTAGGTCTATGTGGATCACCTGACAGAAATAATTAAAGCCAATAGAACCCTAAGACACCAGCAAGATGAAAAACCAATAAGATGGGAAAATATATATCTGGGTGATTGAAAAAGGCTTTGAACTCTTGAAACAAGGCAGAGAGGAGGATTGTCGCGATTCTCTTTCCACGCGAACCTCCTGATGATGTTGTTAATTAAATAATGTATATATTAATACATATTACAAGTTTTATTTGCACATATTAAGATGCTACATTCAAGAAATTGCCCCAATAACACTCGCGTTTCTTCATCGTGTCTTTCTCTCAGAACACCTCATTAACAAGTGCTGCAAATTATTCATACCCCCACCAGTTTCATGGCTATAACATCAATTTTGATACCGAGAGCTGCTGAACTCTTGCGAGCACAAGCAAAACTACCTTTTAAAAATAAATCAAAATAAATACAGTTTGCAAATGAAAAATATTGCTCTCTTTCTCGCACTCACACGGCGAGGTTTTTTTCTTTAATAATTACTAGAGCTAGAAACAAGCAAACCAAATGTTCCTAACCCGTAGCCTGCTCGCACGTGTACGGAAATGAATACACAACAGTACAGTGCGACTAATAGATTTGACACAAACTTAATTTAATTACACCAAAAGCTATGCAACAAAGCAGGATCATTACAGTACTCCCCTACTTTCTGAGTTATTTTTAGAAGAAAAATGAGTCAGGAAGTAATTCGGTCAGCTTGTTTTTACATTGAGCCCTTTGCACATATTATGACAGCACTAAAGCTTATATATTTAACAAAAACTAGAAAACCAATGTATTGATTACATAGAGTAGCGGCAGGCATCAATCATCTGATATAATTTAAAATGTTTATCATTTACTTCAAAATCTCTCACTTAACAGTTCTAATAATGTTCATTTTGCTTTGCCATTTCCTTTTCTGATTTTAATGTTCTATGGCAGAAAGGTTTTAGAGTCTC
Organism: Timema podura; assembly: GCA_033556935.1. Classification (NCBI taxonomy): domain Eukaryota; kingdom Metazoa; phylum Arthropoda; class Insecta; order Phasmatodea; family Timematidae; genus Timema; species Timema podura. The sequence continues at coordinate 45,199,214 of JAVRXN010000011.1, read as the reverse complement.
ACTTTAATTGATGTAATACACTAGACTAGTGATACAAAAGAGAATTATTGTTTAGAGTTCATGTACACTATTTTCACATGATAATATAATATAATAAACAACATAAAAAAAACATACACATTGCACTGCACATAATTAGCATGAAACTCTTGACAAAACACAAAATATAATATCTTTGACATTTCAGACTAAATTGGTAGGTCTCTTGAATAACATTCAAAATATACACTATCCATATTTGGGTAGAATTATACCCTAAGTTAAATTCACATTACAAGAGGATCTTAAAGATTTCTCATATACACACTAGGTTTAAAACACAATTTACTAAGCTCATAGTAAAATCCTAATAAAAGCTTTATCATTATGAGGACACAAAGCCTATTCCTGCTCCAGCCATACTTCCCTACTTTCCCTCTATCTTTGTCACTTTCTCAAAATAAGGTTTAATTTCATCCAAATGTTTAGGCTGATACACCTCTGCCATTACAGTTCTCGCTCGAACTCGTCCATCATCTTGCCTCTGTCCCTGATTAGTATTTTGGGTTCCCATGTCTCTTTGTTCTCTGTACCTTGGTGGGTGATAATACTGATTATATCCCTTCGGTCCCTGATTGTGATCATGTTGCCTATACTGTCCCTGGTTGAATCGTGGACCACTATCTTGGTTTCCCCTGCTCCTATTTCCTTGCTCTCTCTCCCAATGTTGTGATGGAGGAGGTGTCCTGCCTTCCCTCTGAAAATGATAATTAGTTCTACCTTGTCCTTGTGGATGGTATTGACCCTTAAATTTCTGGAAACCTGACCAATTTGGATTACTTTCTCTCCCTTCACTTCTTTCTAAATTTGAAGGTACGTGCCCATTTTGTGTTGAATCATGTTCCTGCACATCCCCTAAATATTCCCACTCTCTAGTTCTTTGACATCTATCATCAAATGCATTTAACACCCGTTCCATGTCTTGAAGGTCCTGTAAATTCGCGCCAATAAGAGCATCCTGTACATTTTGAGGAAAATGATATATTAAATGCCCCATGAGCCTATCTTCCTCTATCGGGTATTTCAAATACTTTGCTTGTATCTTATATTTGTGAAGATATTCACACATAGTTCCTGCTCGAACACTGTATTTACCATTGAAAATCTGCTGCAAAAAACTATCTTGTTTTACCTGTGACCAAAATTTTCCCAACAAAGCATTCTTTGCTTCCAAAAATGTATCCCATTCTCCTTCTACAGAATTTGCCCAGGACCTAGCTTCCTCTCTTAATCCTGATAACAAAATAGCAATCTTATTAGCTTCACTAAATCGTTCTCCTTCCAAAGTACGCTCCACTTTTCGAATATATTGGATTGCCGAAATATTTCCTTTCTGCCCCTTGAATTTGGGAATTGAAGATGACATCTCCTCATTCATTCCTCTAAACAAGACACTATTATGACAAACATGACTATCAACTTTCTCTTTATTTTTGACTTCGTTAAATTTGCATTCTAAGTCCTCCACTTTGTTTTGTAATTTCTCAAGATTTTTCATATAGCTATCTTTTAACTTTTTGACCTTTTCCTCTATGCTTTCGCCTTTTTGAGTTAGTACATCTTCTACTTGAGACGTAATATAATCCCTGTTCACATCCAGTTGACCCTCCAATTCTAACCTAACCTTACTGACTTCTCTTTCCAAGTTAGACTGAACTATTTTGACATTATTTTTTATTTGAACAATTTTGAACTCAATACCTTCTACCTTATTTTCTGTGCTTTTGACTGTCTCTATAAATTTCTTTTCTAGCCCTTCTATTTTTTCATTCACTTTGTCAACTCCCCCTATTAAATCAAAATGAATTTTTCTTAAATTATCTTGTTTTTGTTCCAACTCGTTTTGATTTTGTTTTACAGTGATCAAACTCTTATCTAGATCCATTACCTTAACATTAAGTGCCTGGTGCGATATTTCCAGGTTATCTAGTTTACACTCTAATTTTATTCCTAATTCTTTAATATTGTTTTTTATTTCTTTATTATTGTTTACTATTTGTTTAATATTATTTTCTATTTGGGTTCCCAATTTTTTATTATTATCTTCCATCTGACTCATCATAGTCATGATAAGTTGTTCAATTTTTTTGTTCCCTTCCCCTATTAAATTCTTTTCTACCTGAGCTGGATCAGAATCTCTTTTACTATCCTCTATGTCTACAGTAGTTTTTTTTAATATCGAAATTTCATCACCCCCATCCTTTAATTTTGAATGTCCCTTTGAGCTATTTTCATCTAATATCTGATCCTCACTATTATTTCCTGACTCCCCTTCTTCTACCTGTTCTGTCACAGAAATGCACCCTTCATGTAAGTTTCTACTGTTTGCATTTCCCACCTTTAGTTTGTTTAATCTACTCTCATACATTTCATTTTCCCAATCCTCGTCACTCTCCTCTAATCCTTCTTGGTTATATGGTCTGTTCATGATGTCTTTATCTTCCGAACAAAATGGAAACTGACCTATCCCACTACTACACTCTTCCCCAATTAAATCCTCCTCTGATTCTAACATCATCAACTAAAAGAGTTGTTGAATTTCTTAAATATATTAATTTCTAAATTTAAACACCTTTTAAGTTCTACTTACTTCATTAAATGTTATAAAGAATTCCCTTACTACAATGAACCCATCAATCAATTAGTTAAAATAATTAAATGTAACAAACAAAATATATATAACTACTGCTCTTCTGTTGATCTGTCCCTCGGTGATTGTCCAGCATCCGTTGATGAAATACTTCGCTGCTATCCACAATGACATTAATTAATTAAAATACTGAAATGTGACACAAACATTTTATTCATCCCCTTCTATTCTGTTGATCTGTTCCACGGCGATGGTCCAGCATCCGCTGCTCTGTTGCCTCACTGCTGTTATCAATAACATTAATTGATTAAATAATGAAATAATACCATGTAGCAAAACATATCTACGCTATTCAGTCGACCTGTCCCTCGGTGATTCGCCAACATCCGTTGATCGGTTACTTCGATGCTCTGTTGCTATTCTGCATTGTTGATGAAGTACCTACAGGAATGCCTTTGTGTGTCACAGCTGCTCCATTGCTGCATCTGCCCCGCTGCTGCATCTGCCCTTGAATTGGTTGGTAGCACCTATTAGTTCCCCGTGTTCTCCGCGAGTATTTTATCAAGCCGTCGGTGAGCACCTCTTAAATTCCCGAGTTTACCGTGAGTGTTTTTTATCAAGCCGTCGGTGAGCACCTTTTAAAATACCGAGTATACCGTGAGTATTTTATCAAGCCGTCGTGAGCACCTCTTAAATTCCCGAGTTTACCGTGAGTGTTTTTTATCGTGCCCCGCGATTGGGAAAGCCATTTGTCGCGATTCTCTTTCCACGCGAACCTCCTGATGATGTTGTTAATTAAATAATGTATATATTAATACATATTACAAGTTTTATTTGCACATATTAAGATGCTACATTCAAGAAATTGCCCCAATAACACTCGCGTTTCTTCATCGTGTCTTTCTCTCAGAACACCTCATTAACAAGTGCTGCAAATTATTCATACCCCCCACCAGTTTCATGGCTATAACATCAATTTTGATACCGAGAGCTGCTGAACTCTTGCGAGCACAAGCAAAACTACCTTTTAAAAATAAATCAAAATAAATACAGTTTGCAAATGAAAAATATTGCTCTCTTTCTCGCACTCACACGGCGAGGTTTTTTTCTTTAATAATTACTAGAGCTAGAAACAAGCAAACCAAATGTTCCTAACCCGTAGCCTGCTCGCACGTGTACGGAAATGAATACACAACAGTACAGTGCGACTAATAGATTTGACACAAACTTAATTTAATTACACCAAAAGCTATGCAACAAAGCAGGATCATTACAGGATAATTAAGGGAGAGGTGAAAAAATCGGAATGTCTCTAGAAAACAATAGTAGATTTAGCTCATAATAAGAGTGGAAAAAATAAAACATGTGAGAAACAAAAATGGTTCAATCGTAGATGTGAAGAAGGGGTGAGGAGGATAAAGTAGGCAAGGAATAAATGGCTACAGGATATATAGAGTCCTGAAAACCAAATATATACTGAATTAAAAGTAGAGATATGGTAAGGGTGCTAAGAACAGAAAAAGGGTCCAATTTACAAATATAGTGGTACAGTCTAAAGAGGAATATCAGAAAGGCAATAAAAGGAATATTTTTTTGAAAATTAGGGAGCTTCAGGGTGTAGTGACGAAAAACACTATGTTTGCCAACTAAAGAATGGCAAATATATAACAGACGAATAGAGGATCTTTGAGTGCTAGGATGAATATATTTTAGTTAGATTCTGAATTGTCATGACCACAAGGAAAAATGTAAATGGAATAATGATGCTGTAGAAGAGGCAAAAATGAGAAAAAGGTGAAAAAAATTGAATCTCCTCGAGAAAGTCAGATAACAGAGAAGACGATCAAGTAAGAGGGAGAAATATTGCATAGAGAAATATTTGAGCTAGCTATAAATATATGAAAAGAGGAGAAGATACCAGAAGAATAGGAGTTGGTGGTAATAAACCCAATTCACAAAAAGAAGACAAATATGGAACTCAACAACTCTACAGAAATTTCGTTGATGAACGTGATGTACAAAATACTCAAACAGAACATTCTGGAAGAGCCGAGGCCTCTTGCTGAAGAAGTCGGAGAATACCAAGCTGGCTTTAGGTATAGCAGAAGTACAATAGATCACGTCTCTAAGATGTAACATCTATGTTAAGTGTTATGGGCCTATAGCAAGGACATTGAGATGATCTTTTTGAACCTTTCAAAGGGTATGATAACATCCACACAGATAGAGCATGTAAAAGTTGCTTCAAGAAATTAAGATATCTCTGAAAATAAAGAAGATGACTAATGCTTGTACGGAAATGTAAAAAACAAAAGTGAAGAAAAGAGGGATGCTGTCAAACGAGATGGAAATAAAATCAGGAGTAGGCAAAAATATGTGATATCGCCAGTTAAAATGAACTTGATTATATAAAATGTCAAGCGGAAAGTGAAAAAGAGAACGAACTGGATATCACATATCAGTTGGTCGTAAACGTTGACATCCATTCAAATCCAGAACTCGATTTTTTTTATTAATCATAGGAAGTCCTTCCTCCTAGGGATCATGAGAAGGTAAAAATGGTTGATATATTTTATAAACACACACATTTACTTCTGTATATATATTTAATGAATTACTTTAAATCAATAATCTCATACTTGTAGGTTGACACCTGCCCTTATCTCTCTGGTGGTATTTTACGCCTATATCTGGGAACACCTAGGAAATGGGCCAATGTGGAATAAGGTGGTGAAGAGGAATGCAGATTTCTGCAAAGTGTCCATGTGGAGGAACATGTTGTATGTTCATAATTTTTACCCTGTCGAAGAGATGGTAAATAACCTATATAATTTTATTAAAAATTAAATAATCATAGGCATATTTGTATTTCCACTAAAGCATATTTACGCTAAATAAAATATCCTCAAATTAAAAACAATAATAGCCAGCTTCAAAGCTTAGTGGTCAGTGCACCTAGCTATGAGACAAGGGGTCCCCAGGTTTTATTCCAAGCTGGTACCTGGGGTATTTTTCCTGAAATGGAAACAACCCCAACGGTTACCAGGATTTTACTAGTTAGGCTTAAGTTAGGTTTGAGTGTTTCCACTAGTTTCACACCTTCATATGGTATATTACCGTCACCTCATTTAATCAGGAAATTGAAAGAGCCTCCACGGAAAGGATGTACGATTGGTATATTCGGGCGTCCTATGGACAACGAACATAAGAATTGGCTAATCTTTCCCCTCCTAGACTACGAATGACGAGGCCCAGCCGCAACATATTATTATTATTATTATTATTATTATTATTATTATTATATTATTATTATTATTATTATTATTATTATTATTACTAACATTAATAGAAAATTTTGTAAGTTTTCATGTAAATATTCCTTGATTTGAGTGGAGGGTAGAGTGAGAAAACATCCAGGGGAAAACATTTTAAAGTACCCGGTGGGAATCCAAACCTAGACCTCGTGACACAAACCAGACAAGACAATACTGATTCTTTTACACTCATGCCCAGTAGTATGGGTTTGAAATAATTTTTTTTAACTGTTATTTAATTGCAATACGAGATTTGACAAACAACGACTTAAAACGTACTTTGGGTACAGGAAAATAAAGATGAGTAATCAATATTCTGGTCTGATACACGCCTGGAGTTACAGTAAAATTGGTTATTTTAATGAAATATATTGGAGCTTAAAACCAATTAGTCATGCCTGGAAACAATTAAACACAATAGCAAGGCGTGAGTACCAACCAGAATACCTGATTGATGTATGCGTCTGAGCACCTAGTTATAAATACCGAGCGCTATTCCCTTATAGGTGGTGTTATTTTTCATTATAAATAGGAAATTTGTCTCTGTGTATATTTCCTCTTGTAGTGTGCCCCTCACACCCATCAGCTGGCTGTGGACATGCAATTGTCGCTGGTAGCACCTCTTCTGGTATACCTTCTGTTCGTCAGCCAGGGCTGGGGGATCTTACTTCTGGTGACGCTTCAAGTGATCCCCATTGCTCTACGCTACAACGTCAACGTTCAAAACAACTTATCTTTGCTCTTCTACAATGGAATAACGTGGGTAGAATATCACTATTACAATAAAATAGGTTTCAAATCAATGAAATGTGCCCCTGCTTCAGTGACCACATGGACTAAGGCAGATGTTGGCAAAAAAAGTCTCAGTGTAGCCACATGTGTGGTGAGTATGTAATATAATTCACCATCCATGTAAGAATTGAGAAATTAGGTTGCTCAATTAAACATATAAAAATACACACTTTTTTTGAGCAAGTAAATTCAAGACATGTACACATTGACTAATCTATTACAGCTCCTTCAAATGTACATTATAACTGGTCAATTTGTAATTGTAATACAATTTAATGCGAAATATGACAATCCGTTTGGCTGATGGCAGATATAAAACCAAGTGTTGGGAAATGGAGGGGATTATTTGAGGCTAGTTTTGTTCTGTGACTCATTTATAAAGTGTATTAATTTACAAAAGCTATACGCCGTTAGTAAAAAGTTTATTCTTCCATGCGAGCTGGTAAACTCAAATTTACCACACTTTTACGACCAATTCGCCCCTTGTTTTGATTGGTGAAAAAGCTCCACAGCCTAGGCCTAAGGTATCACTTTTACAATATTCTTGACTTTCGATGATTGGGAGAGATTTGAATCCTGGTCTATTGTACTGAGAATGGTGTACAAGTGCGTGAATGTGTGTATATTTCAACTATATTTAAACTTAAACTTATTTATCTTTAAAATATTTGCTTAAATATTATATATGCGTAAAGCCTGAAAGCGTAGCAAGATGAGGTGTTGAAAAATTTATATTTTTTTAAGTGCTTTAAGGTCTACATTAAAGTTGAAGTTTTGCTCATACTAAATGAATCCATCCTCTGCAGCTGATCATTTATATCCATCCCTAGTAACTTTTTAGTCAATGGGCTATAAATTAGGAAGTTTAGAATAAGTCCACCCATATTATAAGATAAATGTGATGAGAAAAACTCAATGATAAATAACATTTATAAAACTACCCTCATAAAACCGGTAGAGATTCTTGCCTCAATTTATATGACACAAACAACCCAGTCCATAATTAGCTGACACCTTTTTAAAGACACTACAAACCACCATTATTGTTTAATACATCATTAATTTCGGAATTGATTTAATAAAATAGCAGGGTGAGAATTAAAAATGGGTGTTCACAATATAAAATGATAAGATACATTATAAATAATGCCGTGTAAGGTACATATAGTATTAAAGAAGTAAAGAATTTAAAAAAAATCACTCCTTTATTTATCCTCTCCACTTCTCCATATATTGAATGACCTGTTTGAACAAGTGTCAAAAGATATAAAACTTCCACTATCTCATACTATTTTCCTTTTTGTTCACATACATTTAACTAAAATAACTTTTCATTTCACTACTGTTAATATTAGCACATGCCTTCACAAACTTTTTTTGAAATGAACTTTATGTACAGTAAATTCTAACTTTTGGATTATATTTGTTTGCCTTAATTATTTCATTTAGATTTTTCTTCCATTTATTTGGGTTATTCAATGTACACTTGCTTAACTGACTAGTTATATCAGCACACGACTTACAAACTAACTTATATCTAGAACAAACACAGCATCCAACCCCCGGCTGTAAATTTATCACTGTAGGAGGGAAAATCAACATTTAATATATGATACTTTGAGAAGGACATTTTTGTCGATAGTATTTGAATGTGGAGAGAACGACCGTTGATTTGTCTCCTCTTCCTGGGTGAAAGGAGAGAGGGTTGACCAGATGTGAACCTGAGTCGGTGGCCTAACCGTCAGGAAGGGGAGGCAAATGTATCTTCGAGTGCCTTCTTCGCAGTTTGAATTTGTAGTTTCCCATGGTGAAAATTCAAACAAGGTGAGGAAGGGTGGAAGATAATGACCAGTTTTTAGCGGTCCAACCGAGGTTTTAAATAGGATGGGACCGAGAAAAACTGGCATTCTCGTGTTAGCACGTCGAGGGATACTCGGGCGACCCGAGGGACGACCGGGTGTAATAATTGTAGCGGCCAAAAAGGGAGTTATAAAAAGAATCATAACAACTTTTCTCGGCCTTGCTAAAAATCAAACTCTAGACTCTTAGCTCAGTAGACAGAAACGCTACCGATTGAGTTTTTTTAACTCTAATTTTTATTATAAATTTTAATAACATATTTTTATACTTTTTACACAATTTGACTAGTTTTATAGACCTTATGCGCATATATTATCTTATTATTATAAATTTAGCTTAATTCATCTTGTCTATGATCATAAATGACTGTAATTATTTTACAAGTTATTTTCTAAATCTCCTACGTCTTAAATTCAAATATAGTTGTTTAAACTGGCCTTACAGCAGGCATAAATTAAAATTGAAAGTATATACATGAAAAAATATCCTCATACATTACATAGATATTGACCAAGCTTAGTTATTATATAGAATCCAAATTAATTCTGATCAATCATCATATCATTAGGCCGCCAATCAGTGACTTTATCTTATTTAACTTTCAGATAAGGATGTTTTTAATGCGATCTAATTTTATGTCTTATTTTATATTATATATTGTATATATATATATATATATATATATATATATATATATATATTATTTATAATATGTTTGATTTTAAGAGAAAGATTTTCATCTATAAATATCTACTTTACAGATTGAATCAATCATATCTTACAGGCAATATGACCTACACTTTACCAACTCACCAAGCAACACCTTACATGTTTGGAATCGGGCTTGGCTATTTCTTATATAAAAATAATAATAAGATACACATTTCTAAGGTAGGTAAGACTATTGTTTTAAGAAGTTAATCTTTTTTATGTTTGAAGTTTATTAAGTTCCAAAGAGATTCTCAATAGCTGTAACACGACGTAGTTCTGAAGGCCTACAATATAATATTTGTTTATTAAAATGTGGAGGCTTATGTTCAAACTTCTGATTGGAGTTAGAGAAGGATATATTTGATTAATTGATTACTTACCTGCTTTAAAGCAAATGCGAAGTTATTTTCTCTAAATAATTCTTCTCTATCCCCTATTTTATTATTAGTGTGGTTAAAATGCTTACAGGCCAAACAGATATTAAAAGAAATGAAATATAAAATAATGTAAAAACAATATACATTCAATTATAATTACAGAAAGCTGAATAGATATATTTCTCTGGTGAATTCAATACATGATTATATCTAATCTGATCCCAAGTGATCAATCCTATACCCACGGATGAGATTGGAGATATATTAAAAGTATAGTGGGATCTGGTTAAGTCCTGTATGGAATAAAAAAGAATAACATTTGTGTTTATGGTCATTTTACTATCCCCATTATGAATTTTATTAAAGCCAAGTTGGAGTTCTTAAAAATATTTTTAACTTTCCTAGAGTTATTATGTTCAACCTAACAACGTCGCTTACCAACCATCAGAACTATTCACAAATTCGTTGTAATGACTAATTAATGAAAAATTCAAGAGTAAAAATACCTTCATTTACGACAAAAGTGAGTCAGAAACCATTTTAAGAAACCATCGCTAACGCCCTTCAGGCTTTGAGCTCGAACCTCCATGTCATAATTAAATCAGATTGAGTTGGTCTTTCCTCCCACCATTTTCTATCATAGGTATGTTAAGTTAATGGATTAACTTAACTATATGTTCATAAAATATTCTAGTTGAATAGTTTGCGTCAAAAACAAAACTTCTTTTCCTTTCTAGAATCTAGTTTACGGAGGTTGGTTGGCCACCGCCTACCTGATATACCTTTCTTTCTTCTCGATGTCTGAGGTAGTTTCCCTCGAATACCAGTATGACGCAGTTAAGATGTCTCTCTACTATGCGCTGTCCCCGATTGCCTTGTCGTTAGCGCTCTGTTGGGCCATCCTTGCTTGCGCTACCGGGCATGGAGGTGAGTCTGTTCATTACAAAATGTCCCAAAAAATCAACAGATTGATTTTCAAATTGTTAATTTCTATCCAATATCTTAGCTTTTCTTCGGCTGGGAGATTTAGTTAATACTTTTGGTTTATCTTGATTTTTAATTTTTAATTTTCCTAGACATAAGTTAGGTTGATCTGATATCCGTTGAAATTTTTATGGAAGAAAGAGTAGGAAGAGATTGGTCACATAAATAAATATACTATTACACTAGTCAGCATGATATCAGATGATTGGAAACTAATATGTGTTTTTGGCTCGCTTTTTGATGCCGATTCCAAAACTGTTCTTAATTTTCTTCTATCACGTACAGTTTTTTCACAATGGACCAAAGTTGACTTCCAACATTTATCGCTGAGAACATTATATGTGCCAGTAGGTAATGCGTATTGTTGGAAGGAAATTTCGCAATACAGACCTGTAAGCCTTTAGGTTGGCACAACTGCTGCTGCTAGGAGTCCTTGTCTTACCTTGGAAGTGTTGTGACACTCAGACGCTTGAATTTCCAGATTTATTTCGCATTGTATTTCGTATTGTGTTTGCATTTCCAACGCTGTTCTCAGTTTATTTCCCTATTGTGATTGCAGTTATAGTTGTAGTCTTACAAAGTCTACACGCAAGTGTGTGAACAGTCCAAATTTTTGTTTACATTTGTGGAAAGCAAAGAACGGACATAAGAAACTTTTTGAAGAAAGCTCACTATGGTTATTTTAAGTGAAGCCTGGTGACAGTGATAAGACATGGGTTACAGACAGTTTGCCACTATTGTGTTGCGAGGTTAAGGTTATGGACAAAAGTTAAGAAGACGTGCATGTAGTTTACAATTCCTATGGTGTGGAGGGAGCCTAAATACCACCTTAATGACTATTACTTCTGTTTGGTTAGTGTTCAGGGGTGCAATTCAAAAAATAAGAAGCAAATAGTGTATCCAAGCATTCCTTCAGTAATTAGGCCAGTTCCACATGGAGAAGACCTTCCTGCGCCTCTTTCTCCAGCTGTTTTAGAGAACATGGCAGAAAATGATGTTGAAAGTGAACATGATGTAATCTCTGAAGCCAATAATGATGATTTCTACAAGCCTGAAGACGACTTTACTCCACAAAGTTTCTTGCAGAGGGAACTTAATGATCTAGTACGTGATCTGAATTTGACTAAGGAATCTGCAGAACTACTTTCCTCCCGGATTAAAAGTAAGAATCTTCTGGCACCAGGAACACATTTTTCATGGTACAGACACAGAGGACAAGAACTAGTTCCTTTATTTTCAAAGAACGATTCCTTAGTTTACTGCAATAACACAAACGAGTTTATGAACTTCTATGGCATTGAACATGATCCTAATCAGTGTAGACTTTTTATTGGCTCATCCATTAGGAGCCTCAAAGGCGTGTTACTACACAATGGGAACGTGTATGGGTCTATTCCTGTGGCCCATTCAGTTGAAATGAAAGAGATATTCGAGAACATGAAGGTATTGTTAACAAGTATCAAGTATGCGAAACACAAATGGCTAATCTGTGATAACTTCAAAGTTATAGGAATTCTATTAGGACAACAAGCTGGGTACATGAAAACTGCCTTGCTTTCTATGTTAATGGGACCATCGGGCAAAGCAAAGGCATTGGAGTGTAAGAGTTTGGCCAGAGCGGAGAAATTATGTGCCTGGAACTAAAAACATCTTGCATGAACCGTTTGTAGACCCCCAAAAAGTATTGCTTCCACCACTACACATCAAATTGGACTTTATGAAGCAGTTTGTAAGGGCTCTACCACAAGATGGGCCTTGTTTCAAGTACCTTTCTATGAAATTTCCCTTTATCACACAAGAAAAATTGAAAGCTGGAGTTTTTGTTGGTCCACAAATCCTCAAACTGATGAAGGACGAGGATTTTGAGAAAACGATGAATGAGAGAGAAATAGATGCATGGACCGCCTTCCAATCTGATATCGAAAACTTTCTAGGGAATAACAAAGATCCAAATTACAGGAACATTGTTGAAACAATGTTAGAAAACTTCAAGATGTTGGGTTGAAATGGAAGATCTGCAAGGAAGTCAAAAAATAGAAAGTTTGAAAATTAATGGAACACTAGTTACTATTTTTTTTACCAAATAGTCACGAAAGTATTAGGATAGTTCCTTACAGTATTAGGACAGGTCCCTACAATATTTAAAAAATGTGTTTGTAAAAAAAAAGTCTTGTGTTTGAATATATTTGTGCTTAAAATAGCTAAAAATCTTGAAAACATAACCTCTTAATTTGTGTAAAAACCTGACGTGATAGAAACAAATGGAAGTCATTTCTAGAATCAGCATGAAAAATAGATTCAAGAACACTAACTTTTGAGAAATCATCTGAGAAAAAATTAAAAAATGCAGACTAGTGTTATTATTCGTTTCAGATTGTGCAAAGTCTAACGCTAAGGTTTTTTGCTAAGTGATTCTGGAGTTTTGTCAAATTCCATGATGATTGTAATCATTCGTAGACTCTATATATCCTATTAATGTGTAATCAATAATTATCCCCGTATTAGTGGTCTATAATATAGTATAAGAATTCAGGTTCACACCAGAGTGGATTACTAATAACGTGAAGGTTGAGAATTTACATGAAAATATTTTCTCCGTGTGATTATTCAGTGTGATTTTCTCTTGCTCAATCCTAGAAAATATGATTGAATTTTATCCAAACCACCCCAAAAATAATCCTGATCTATTCAAATCATGTGTATAATTTAATTTAAACTCTCCTTTCTGAAATAAGAAAGCCTCATACAACTCTATTTATTCCGGTAATGGCTTCACAGATACATCAATACCACAAAAGTAATCTTCAAATATCATGGATATTTCTGTAGAGATTCTAATTTACTTAAGAAACTTTATCTCGTTTCAAATACCAATAATCTTAATCACAAAACTGAGATAATGTGCATTAATCAGATATTTTATGGATTCCCTTTAATTAGGTCTCTTGATGTAATACAAACAAAGTATCTAAGACCTCTAAAACAGTGATGATCTGTATATTTTCACAAAAAACTAAAGAAAGTCTGAAATGTATTTTGGATTAAATACAAATCATGTTATTTGGACATAATTTAATGTATCCAATCAAAAATGTAATGTTGGTTATACTATAAAACACTATTTATATAATAACTTTATTTTAATACAAACTAAGTAAGAATTAACAAATTCCTATTTATATAATGCAAGAATTCTGAATTCTTGTGTGGTAATATATTTTAGTGTTTGGTCACTCTTAACGTACTCTACTAGTTGAAAGCAATTGACCGGATACGGTTGCTTGTGTTTCTGCAGGATGGCTCAACTATGCTCTGTGCTGGCGTGGGCTAACTATTTTCAGCAAGATTTCTTACAGCGTGTACCTAAGCCAGTTTTTGGTCTTATTTTACAACGTGGGCACCACCAAGTCATCGCAAGAGTTCAACGTCTCCACCATCTATGTAAGACGTTAATAAAAGGGTTAGGTGGTCAGTAGAATGAGTAGATATGACGTGCGATACTTTGACAACCCTTTCTGGGTGCGTTGTAAGTTATCTTTTACCTCATTGGGGTGTAGTAGATAAACTTATATAGAGGTGAATACTTGTTTTTTTTTAAATTAAACCATCTCAATTTAAGCTGACAGTTTTTTCCTACAATTATACGTAGATGAGTTATTTAAGAAGAGCTTGGTTAAGTTCTCGATGAATGTTTATACTCGTAATAAATCCTACGATATAATTTACACTCTCCGAGTCTTACTACCCGTTGTGGATGTTAACACATTCACACTATAGAGGCACGGAGGAGGCAGGAAGAGATTATCCTGAATTTATTGTTTTCATTGTTCCTTCAATAATGATGTTGAAATTGAAATCTTATAAATATTAAAGTTAATATTTTGTCACTTTTTTTTCAAGGTAAGCTTGTTTGAGTTTATCCTCGTTCTACTGGTCTCAACAATTATGACATTACTTTTTGATCTACCTGTGCAAGAAGTCAAAAACATTATCATGGATACTAGTAAGTGCAACCTTTATGTTTGAAACTTTTTAGAAATATTTATAAGATTATAATTCATCCAAATAACATAATTTAAATTTTCTTCAATGTCCCTATATCATGAAAAAGAATAAATTAAAGTTTATTAATGTAGTTAGTGGATTTAACTCTAATTTTGGAATGTGTTTAAACCTTATTGGATGGATTTAACTACATTAAAAAAAACTCCAGATAATTGTTTAAAGATATTTTTCTTATAAAATAATACTTATACTCTACATATTACATTCGAGCTATTACTAAAAGCAAGCGTTTTAAATATCTAAAATAAGTTTGAATTCGACTTAGATTTAAATTGGATTAAGTTCTTATGAATTTATAAAATCAGGATTCTATTATTATTTATATTAAAGCTTTTTGACATTCATGATTTGGGTAAAAACTAAAGTCCAGTGTGTCATACTGAAACCAGAACTTACGACCCAAATAAACAATTAATTTTAAGGAACCAAGACCGGAATAGGAAACAAAAATGAAATTGTTTAAGAACCAGAACAGTAATTGAAATCGAAAGGCATAGGTCCATAAAAGTAATTAGCAGGTATTATGTGTTTTAGATTGATATAATTATTTTCGATAGTTGCATTTTATTTCCTTCTTCTTTAAATTAATTTTATTTTGAAATACTTTATTTTCCCTTTTCTCATGATTTTTGTCAAAGAATTTTCTATATTTTTATTTAAGTTGCTTTTATTTTGTTGTAAATTTTCTTTTGAATGTTCCTAACTACTATTTTATAATCGTGTAATAACTATTAAATAAAAAATAAAGTAACTGGAAACAGAAGAGGAACCAAACAAAGAACCGAAAAGAACAGGATCATTTTTTTTAACTGGAACCAGAACCAGAATCTGAAAATAATTGTTTGAAGAACAGAAGCAAGAATATAACCGATAAATATGTAGGTTCGTGTCCTAGCTAAGACCATAGTATTGTTCATATTGTGACAATATAATTAATAAGCCCCTAAAAGATAGTTTAATTTAACAATTTAATTAATAAGCCCCTACAAGATATTTCAGGTTAACTATACCGTTTTATTAAATACCATACAAATAAATTATTTTTGGTTAATTTAATAAAGAATATTTTTATAGATTTTTAAATTATCCTATTCTGGTTTAGTAGTATATTTGCAGAATCCATACGACCATACTCACTTAAATTACTTAGTAATCATCATTTAAAGTAAGCTATTAACTATACGCTATTAACGTATATATATATATATATATAATATATATATATATATATATATATATATATATATATATATATATATATATATATACGGTATATATATATCTAGAATTAGTTAAATAGGTTTTAATATATACAATTTGTGCACATGTATTATTTTAGGCCTAATTATATTTACAAATCAATAAAACGAAGTAAAAATAATATGTACTCCTAATAGTGCTTGAATTATTAAGTTTTGCACAAGTGTTTATTTTTACTACGTTTAAAAAATTGAGATTAACGGCCGGAGGGCTTGTTATTCTGACAACATGCCCTATATCCACAAATATTGACACTATTATCGCAAACTGTGGCAGCCACTCAGTTGGTAGAGCCCTCTTGCGGGCTCACACCATGGAGCTTTTTTAAATTTATTTATACTTCTAGAAAATAGCTTTGCTTTTTATCATATACAAACACTATTTTTTCAGGTTCTAAGAAGAAAAATTAGTAAAAAATTAAACTTCAGTAATATAAACTACTACATTATAAACTTCAAGTCAGAAGATGTACAAGATAAGTATTTTTGGGGCTGGTAGTGTTGAAGATATATTTTATTATCTTAATTTTACAAGTGATATCTTAAAATACATTAAAAAAACACAATATCTCAAGTGGACAAATAATTTTATCACAAAATTATCTAACAATAGTGTTAGTGCATAAAATATTAACTATACAATACTGCTTAGCTTTATTTTAGACCTTTCAAATGGTCCTATCTACACAAAGAAAAATTAGTTACCTAATTTAAGTACCTAACATTGTAGGTAAAAATTTTCTCAAATTTGAAAAAATTCTATTTTGTTTATACCAAGTAGTGTTTTTCTATTAAACATTTAATCATTACTTAACTAGCTAAACGATAATAAAGGTGTGTAACAAAATTTATTTTAAATTTTACTCAAATATTTTTCAGTATTTGTTTAGTATTTGAACACAATAATCATGTGATTTAATTGTTAACCACAACATTAATAAAAAAAACTGTTTATGTGTACATTTGTTGCTTTGTTGTTGACTCTGGTAAGATAAGGTCGTAATTATCACTAGTAACCAACATTTTAGGTAAAGTCAAACGAACGCTTATTGTTTCAAAAAAGATATTTATTTACGTTCTCCATTTTCTTTCGACACCCCTTTTCCCCAGCCTGTAAACCTAATATATACTAGTACATTTTAATATTAGTACAATTTATACCTATTATTCAAAATTATATATAACCCAAACAAATAGTCTTAGATGTCTGCCATGCAATTGATTGGTTTTTTGTTGAATTGGCGGGGGTGTTAAGGTTGGAATTCTAGCTGGGTGCACTGGAAGTGGTTCTAGACATGTCATAGTAGCAGTGGCGTATTCTCTGAGTATGATAGATCTGCGCCAGTTACCCATAATTATATGGATTAGTTTCTTTATTCTATGCTGTCTGTGCAAACTGTGTAAATAGTAAAGTTTAGATTGTGAATTAATATACATGTATAATGTATCTATCTATATATTATTAAATTTAAACCAATATTGGTTCATATTCCAAGAAAATCTTGTTTTAGTCATTATTCCTCCAAAAGAATCTACCTACCCAGCTTATGAAGCTCAGGACCTGCTGCTTGAAAACAGTAGTTAAAGCTAGAGAAATTCTTATGACCTTGATCAATGTCTATAGGGTTGCAACACTTCATCTTTCCCCTCGTCTACAAACATTGGCCAATGATCTAGAGGTTTCACATCCCAGGACCTACTGAATATTTATCGCAAGTAAAAGAGTGTTCCAACTATTGAACAAATATTCAAGAATCAATATCACAATGGTTTTTATTTACTAAGCTAGTATTACTCAAATCAATAAAATTAATGCAAAAAATATTTGTAAAATAATCGTATAAACAACACGTTTTAAATTACGTACTGATTAAATACATATTTGATTATATTTATTCATTCTAGACACATGTATCATCATGTATTTGGCAAGCATATTTACCACCATTTTAGAGTACACCCAGGTGAAGTAAGGGAGCGGATAATGAGGAGTTAATTTAACTGTAGTAGCTAGTCAATGTTTTTGTGTTTAGTATGCCTTTTTGTTCTTTTAGTTGTTGCTTATAAATTTATAAATTTTTGCAGCATATATTATCTAATTATTAGTCATTGTGATTATATATAATTATACATCAAAGAATTACAAAAGTTAGGAGTGTTGTTTCACAATTCCAAAATGATTCATCAGGATAATGTAGAATTAAATTTATTTTCAGACGTAAATGTCTTAGCACTAAACCAAAGAAGTATCGATAGAGTAATAGGCTTAGTAGGAAAAGATCTCTTTGTTACTGTTATCACAATTTACGGATCTAAATATCTTCTGGAGCATAATTAGGAATTAATAAACTGTTTAAGGCTCATACTTGGGCTCTATTATTGCAACGTGAGTTGGACAATCTTTCTTATTTCTCCTACCAAGTTTTGATGAAGGCTTGAGCCATGTAGTATTTCACTTTAAATTTTTTTTTTTTACTTTTCGTATGGCTACCTGTCAGTCCGACACCTTAGCTTTGTCGGTAGTTTTACTGCCCTCTGAACTAATGGTTCAAGGTTTGATTTACAGCATTGCCGAAAAAAACCATAATTGGTAAAATTTGGATTTCCCTTCTAACAATGATGAATCAACGGCCGAGGGGCTGGGTGCTGTGTCTCTTCGAGATTTAAGTTAGTTTATAAGTCGTGTGCTGACACAATCCCTATAATACCTCAAATATATGAAAGTTTTACTTGTGTGTACATTTAACTACACTCAACCAATTTTATAGGATATGTCACTCATATTCAGTCAGGAGTATGCTTATAACCCTCTTTCTGTGGATTCACACATTCGCTGTAAAACTTGAGCAGTGCGGAGATTTGGTCACATGAGAGCTCTAATCAAATCACATTCACTTTCCAACGCTTCTACAGAAACCCGGTCCAGAAGACCCGATTAGCGCATGCGCAAACATTAAAACATGCATTATTTATAAAAAGATAGCATTCTTAAAACAGCGTATTTCAAAACTGATGATGAAAAACGACTATTTATTGGAAGCCACGAGTTGTATCGATGACAAAATCAAACCCAAGCAGTAAGTAAAACATTTAATTTTATTTTAAATGCAGTAGCTTGCACTGATTGTTATATTTTAGTTTTTATGTTTGACGTTTCACTGCCACGAGTGTGTGAACAGCTAGCAGCACCACAAAGTGGTGCTAACTTACTGTACTGATTTAAAATTTCAATACGTGGGAGTTCAACTTTAGCTCAGATATTTTTACTTAAATAACTGATTATATAGGTATTGCGATGAACTGCAGTGTGCTGTTTTTTGATATTCCATTACAATTGTAGTGGATGATAATCATAGGTAGTTTCACGTTTTGGTGTGTTTTGTGCTTAGTTTTGGTTTACATTTATGAAGTCAGAATATGTAGTAGGTTTTAAAGGTGGGTATTCACACAAAGAAAGAAATAAGTCTAAAAAGATTGACGAGGGGATTTGGGAGGCGAGAAGATTCCCAAAATAGTATTAGAATCAGAAAATATCACAAATGTTTGAGAAGCATTTACTTAAACTAGATTTATTCATGTCTAAATATTTCCAGGTGAAGCATTTCTTTATCTTATTTGTCAATGGTGGTTAAGAATCTTTGACCCCGAATCCTCCCTCCAGCTTTTAGAGTACAGCATATCAATTAACATTCTCAGAATACGCCACTGGATAATAGATAGTTTAATTTACCTTCCTTTTCTCCTCCTGTCAATGAGTCTGAATTTTCTTAAAAAAACCTAATTATACCTTTCATTATAATCTAAAGCATGTATTAAACTTTGCATAAACAAACTAATAAAAATAAATCGTATGGTCAACTCAAAGACTTTCTCTTTCTTTTTTCTTATAATGGAAACATTTAATAAAAACTCATAAGATTTGTGAACAAAAAATGATTGCTGTAATATTT
Organism: Timema podura; assembly: GCA_033556935.1. Taxonomy (NCBI): domain Eukaryota; kingdom Metazoa; phylum Arthropoda; class Insecta; order Phasmatodea; family Timematidae; genus Timema; species Timema podura. The sequence goes on along the minus strand of JAVRXN010000011.1, from coordinate 45,179,273 downwards.
CACCTTAAGATTATAGTGAAATAATACACACTGTTACAAATACATTAAAAAAAGAAGAACATATCTCTTCTCTAGAGATCATAACAATCAATTTAATACTTCAATTACTACATAAAAATATTTATGTTTACTTATACCACCGTGTTTAGAAAGAAGGCAGTAACTAAATTTTTTTAATATATCATATTTTGTATCAATGAATTCATCTTGAATTCCTATATCTATTTCAAAAATTAAAGAGCAGTAAACGACCATTTTAGTGGTAAAAATTAGGCGAAATATCTTACTGATTTTAAGTATATTTGATCTCTACAGAGGGATAAAGCAGCAACTTCTTTTGCCAAATACAAAAAAGCAGTAACCATATAGCATCTGATTACTTACTGTTTTCTAGCAGTGTAAAACACTGATTTGTTGTTGGTCTCTGAAAAAGAGACAACTGAAGCAATCTTCTCTCTCATTTAAAAAAAAATTATTTACAGTATTTTCCAAGGTAAGAACAATTTTTTTTTCTTACTATTTCTTAAAAAAACTAATATTTAATTATTTTAATTGATAAATATTGGTAAATTTGTTAATTTGTGAGGAATTTTAATAATCAAAATACATAAGCCTAACCTCTAAATTTAGGTTTTTGTTATCAAGTTTTATAAAACAAACATATTTTGTGAATTTATTTACAGAATGTCAAGAGGAAAGAAAATGTTATAAGTTATACATCTATAAGCTAATAAGTATAAATTAAGTTATAGACATGAGAATGATAAATATATTAGTCTAATGAAGTGTTCAAACCTTATTAGTGACAAAATTAGTGAAAATGAGCTAACTCAAGCCAGTATGGAAGAACTGTGGCCAAAGAACAGCAACACCATCCCAACAAAATCTGCCCAATCAAGCTCCAATTCCAAATTTAGTAAAAATGAACCAACTCAAGCCAGTATGGAAAAAGTGTGGCCAGAGAACATTAACACCAACTCATAAAAACCAAATAAAAAAATTATGAAAACTACAATATATCTGAAATAAATAAGTAGTGATAATATAATTATGTACTGATGAAACTATTTTATACATAGACAAGGTTGAAAATGACGAGTTACAACTTCTGTAGCAGATGGGGGAAGGAAGTCAATCGACAGTTACAGCTGATGGTGAATTAGTAAATTCTAATATACTGCCATTGGAAGATGCAGATATTATTTCTCTAGAGAAAAATATGGAAATTGTAAACAATGAATATTCAATTTCAGAGGAAGAAATTGAACACAACATTCACCAAACACATATCTGAATGGAATAATCTTCTGTAGTATCATCGAGCATTATAATAACTATAACAGAGGATAGTTTTCAGCAAGAATTAATAGAAAATTGGATTTACATGGGAAAAACCAAATGTAGAAGAAACAGAACATCTGATGATGAGACATCTCAAGAAAAGCAAAAGTTCAAACATCCCATTCAAGAAGCCTGTGGAGGAAAATGTATTAAAAAATGCTCGCAAATAATTTCTAGCACAAGAAGAAAGTAGATTTATGAACAGTTCTGGTCTAGGTCTTGTATGGACCAACGAATATTTATTTTGAATATCTACTCGAGGATTCCAATAAAAAAGAAGACAAAAATGTATGGGGCTTCACAAAGCAATTTCATATATATTTATTACTTAAAAGGAAAAAATGGTGTTGTGTTCATTGTCTGTAAAATATTTTATTTGACTACATTAGGATTAAATAAAAAGAATGTTTAGGTAAGATTCAACATTCTGAATAAAACTGAGCCAGGAGAAATTATGCCAAAACAAGATGGAGGAGGCAAAAAGGTCCCCAGAAACTACAGTTGAATAAAGTTGATTGTGGACCAAATTGAAACATCAAGATTTTTTTGAAAAACATCCTGGTACACAATGCTCTTATGAAACATAGAGGAAAATTGTTTCAGCAGAAAACATACATTTTACTAAACTGAGACATGAGGAGTGTGAAGTGTGTGAAGTTACAGGCCTACACAGTAAAAGTCATGGAAAAGACAGTCTAAATCCTGACTGTCAGGATTGCAATGAATGGGAGACACACATCAAACGGGCTGAAAAAGCTCCTACTTTGTACAGAACACAAGCTAATGAAAGTTCTGATCCACTTGGAGTATCTGTATCAGCAGATTTACAAGGTTATAATGCTACCCCAAATGTAATAATTTAAGTCAATTATATTTTCAAAACATATTAGTTGTTTATAATGAGACATTTGTGCATGTTGGATCCAATAATACAATATTAACATTCGCTTGTGTATGGCATGAGGCTACCCGTGGACGAGGAAAGAAAGATATAATTTCTAATTTTCATGCAATTTTTTTTAAAACATGGATGCTGAGCACTTCAAAACTTGGGTTGATTATTGTTCATCTCAAATTAAGAATCGGGCCTTCCTTGCTTTCACTGTCTATATTGTGAATTCTTCTTCAGTGAATGCTATGACAATTGATATTTTCTAATTTGAGCCTGGGCACTCATTTATGTCTGCGGATGGTTTCCACGACCAAGTGAAGCTCTCGTTAAAGCGACAGAAAAAAAATTATTTTTTTACTTTGTAACATCAGTACAAAATAATAAAACAAAAAAGTAGTGGGTAAACAAAAGGAAATCGAAGACTTTTATGACTTTAAAGACTTTTCATCCACATACAAAAGAAAAAACAGCGGTTTCAACTCTGAGAAAGTACTGTTAGCAAAATTAGTACAACTTCAGACAATGAGGGGTTGACTTAAACTTGAATATAAAACAGACTTTGATTCGGAAGAATTTAACCACTAAATTTTCTTCTCAAAGATATAATAAAGAAGAAGATGATACATGATCCTATACAGCTTGTGTTACCAATTGGAATATAAAAAGAAAAACATGATGGACTTTTTATTGCCTGAGAACAGGAGAGCTTTAGCGAAATCTCCAAACTAGTGTCTAGTAGTTCGTTTTTCATCTGTTCATCAAGTTAAACTTTATTTCGCATGTTCTTAAGTAATGAGCAACAATCGATTTAAATGCTTTGAACTTTGAAGTTCATTAATATGTAATATTATAGTATCTCGAAACTTTCTACAATGTTGTTAGTCTGAGAGGTTTATTATTGTACAATTACCAGGATAAATATCAATTTAGGTACTAAAATTGTAAATTGTATTCATACTTGTTATTTTGAAATGGCTTCATTATCCATTAAGGGATGCAAACTAATAAAGCAGTATCATAATCGTTCATCTTAACAAGGCAGTAAGAAACCACATACTGCTTTTTACTTTCTCTCTATCTTACAACTAGAGAAAGTATTGTGATTGTCAAAAAATTCGAACTCGAGATTTTGATGAATTTTGACGTTTCATGACTTCCTGAATCCAAAAAAGGGGTTTTTGAATTTCCGTCTGTCTGTCTGTCTGTCTGTCTGTCTGTCTGTACCTCCAACTAGAGCCTAAACTATTTTACCTATTGAGCTGAAACTTGATATATAGAGTTTTCATAGGGTTGCCCCGAGGGGTTTTTGGAATTGGATATCTACCCCTAAAATTAAGGGTAGTTTACTGAAGGGCAAAAAGAGAAAAAGTCGATTTTCTCAAAATCGGCTCTAACGATTTTGATTAAATTTCATTTATGAACATATATAAATATTCCAAACAAAATGGCTACTCTCAATTTTTCGGCAAAATCGTTTTAAGGGCTCCGGTCTGATGCGTAAATTAAAATTTTTTATAATAGCTCCGAAACTATTTGAGATATGAAATTACTTAGCATTACAAATATGTATATATATTTATAATACAAATATTTAACTCGAAACATATTTTTATAAAATCAATAACTTTCAATATATACGCAATTATATATATATTTTTAACTTTTTGGGCATTAAAGCTTAAGTATTGCAACCGTAAGAAAAACTAACCTGAAATGTTGATGGATTTCGACGTCTCATGACCCCCCGAACCCTTAAAAATAGTCTTTGCAATGCCGTCTGTCTGTGTGTCTATTAAAACTTAAAATTAAGGGTAGTTTACTGAAGGGCAAAAAGAGAAAAAGTCGATTTTCTCAAAATCGGCTTCAACGATTTTGATTAAATTTCATTTATGAACATAAATAAATATTCCAAACAATATGGCTACTCTCAATATTTCGGCAAAATCGTTTTAAGGGCTCCGGTCTGATGCGTAAATTAACATTTTTTATAATAGCTCCGAAACTATTTGAGATATGAAATTACTTAGCATTACAAATATGTATATATATTTATAATACAAATATTTTATTCGAAACATATTTTTATAAAATAAATAACTTTCAATATATACGCAATTATATATATATTTTTAACTTTTTGGGCATTAAAGCTTAAGTATTGCGACCGTAAGAAAAACTAACCTGAAATGTTGATGGATGTCGACGTCTCATGACCCCCCGAACCCTAGAAAATAGTCTTTGCAATGCCGTCTGTCTGTGTGTCTATTAAAACTTAAAATTAAGGGTAGTTTACTGAAGGGCAAAAAGAGAAAAAGTCGATTTTCTCAAAATCGGCTCTAAAGATTTTGATTAAATTTCATTTATGAACATTAATAAATATTCCAAACAAAATGGCTACTCTCAATATTTCGGCAAAATCGTTTTAAGGGCTCCGGTCTGATGCGTAAATTAACATTTTTTATAATAGCTCCGAAACTATTTGAGATATGAAATTACTTAGCATTACAAGTATGTATATATATTTATAATACAGATATTTTATCCGAAACATATTTTTATAAAATCAATAACTTTCAATATATACGCAATTATATGAATTTTTTCTAACTTTTTGGACATTAAAGTTTAAGTATTGCGACCGTAAAAAAAAACTAACCTGAAATAATGATGGATGTCGACGTCTCATGACCCCCCGAGCCCTAAAAAATAGTCTTTGCAATGCCGTCTGTCCGTGTGTCTATAAAAACTTAAAATTAAGGGTAGTTTACTGAAGGACAAAAAGAGAAAAATTTGGTTTTCTCAAAATCTGCTTAAACGATTATGATTAAAATTCGTATCTAGGCGTTGATTAAGATTATAAATAAACTGTCTATTTTCATTTTCCTATGAAAATGATTTTTAGGGTACATTACAGAAGCGTTAATTTCCGTATCTCCACAACTATTGGAGAAACTAAACAACTTATCATTGCAAAATTGTAGGACTATTAGAAATAAAAAACTTTTATTTGACATATATTTTTATAAAAACAGCAGTTTCTGAGATATTTGCAAATATATTAATACAATTTTGTGAGCTTTAGTTGTAAACATATACTACTTAAGTCTTAACGCAATAGTACTCCAATGCCATAGAGTAATTAAATATAAGTAAGTATCTAAAAAAAGTTTGTTATTTTTCCTTAAATCTCTTAGGAGAAATGTTTGCATAGCAATGATCTATCTCCATTTTAGACTCAATAGTCAATATTTACATTTTTTATTGGTCAAAATGTATAAATGAATAATTAAATATCAATGCGATGACTTGAAGATCTGCAACATCTTTTAAAATGTTAAAATTTTAACCAGAAATCGAAATTTTAATACGAAGTGTTGACCCTTGTGGAAGACATTAAACTGTTTGAAATGTTCTTAGGTGGACAAAGATGCGCCTATTTTCTCATTGATTCTATATCATTGTATATTATTTTATGCGTGTTCTTATGTGGAGTGGTGATGATACAATGTACATTATTCCGTTCAGAAATCTTACGAGTTTATAGAAATAGAGAGAAAGTCTGTGCGGTGTGCCGTACCATTTATTTTACTGGATGATATACAAAATAGTGACATTGCAATTTAACTAAAAGGAAATATGCTATTTTCAGTAGCAATTTTTTTAAATTTGGTTGGTTTCTCAACAAAATCACAATCTAGAGATAATTTTACATAATATAAGATATATTTATTTTTAGATAATACAAACAAAGTGACGTGGGACACTTTAAAACTAAAAGTCAAATTTCTCAGTTCTGGAGTTTGTATATATACTGCCCTTCTTCTAAGCAAGGCAGTATAGCTCAGAAACTATTGATTTAAAAAAAATATATTTTCGATAAAATTATCTTTATTTTTAATATAACTAAAACCTACTATGATAAGTTATTTCATATATCAAATAGTTGCGTAAATATGAACAAACTTTGAAATTTCCGCGTGTCCTAAGTACCAATAAACTCATTTTAATTGGAAAAATAGTGTTTCCATTTTGTTTCTAGTGTTAAACAATGATTAGCTATAAAGTGTAAACAATATTACTATAGCGGATGTGAGAACACATGTTTTTTCTTCTTTTGCCCCTCATTAAACTACCCTTAATTTGAGGTTTGGATGTCCAACTTCAAAATCTCCTCGGAGAAACCTTTTAAAACCTTAGATACTAACTTTTAGCCCGATCGGTCCGTGTTACGAACATACGATATCGCTAAAGTCGTTTTTTATATTTCAGAGGACATGAAACATAAAAATTTATCAAAACCTTAAGTTAAATATTTAAAGAATATAATACTTATTTATCCGATGGGTCAAGAGAAAGTAAAAATTAGATCCATCCCAAATGTTAGTGATAAGTTGTTTTTATTTGGGGTTTTATTCAGGAGCCAGTCGAAATCTTAGGATCATAAGGGATTACGATTACAATTTGAGTGAACACCGAATTGATCACAATTCCTTATATTAATGTCCAGGCCCTAATATCTGTCTAGCGAGCTAAGGGTTTCGGTTTTTATTCCCACCAATGCTGGAAAAATTATGCTTGGTCAATCTGCTATCTCCAATCTCACTTTAATAAAGTTGTGATCTGGTGGTTGTGTGTTGTGTGTGCTATGGAATTGGCTTTTGTATAAGTCACACGCTAATATATACATTAGTTACACTATTAAATCACCAGGAAACCACCGTATATAAGTCAGTGACTTTTCAAAGCGGACTTTACCTACTTTGTTACTATGTTCCGGCAACTAGTATCTGGAGAACATATGTCCTTCTCAGACTGCTCTAACACATCATGGCTGTGTCCTCCGAGCGTAGTCACGCACGTATGGGCAATTTAGGAACCGATAGCTCCACGTCTGCCATCGATCCCTGTTGTCAACCGAACACCTGCGAAACTCCACCCCTTTCCTCCTTCCAAGGTCAGACTTCCTTATGTGGAAGGAGTTGGCTTCTCCTTCCGGGTGTGCTGGTCACACACGTGAGAGATAAGACCAACTCCACTTTTAAATACAATTGGATTATAGAGGGAATTTTAAATACATCTAAGATTAAAACCATCCATCACCTTAATTTAAGATTAAGAAACCAGGATGGGATCCAATAAAATATCTGAATGATGGTTAGACAATTACATTAAATATGAAAGAGATTCTAGCCGCATACGTAGCATTATCACCGGAATTCTTATTTTTGTATCTCGATATGTTTCATATTTGTACTGATCGTTCTTGATACATAATTGTTTTCCATTTTTTATTTATTTAATTTATAAATAACCGCTGCATTTCAATAAAAATAATTTATTATAAATATATTATATTAATTTTATACATGTTATGTTTCTACATTCACCATTTACACTATAGCCCTTCTTATAAGGTATACCATAATATAGTTAAGTAAGGAAACATACTGCTTCCTTTCAATTTGAACGAAGATCAAGATCTAATCATGAAGCTATTTTTACTCCAACGTAACCTAGTATATTTTATAAGCCTTATTGCACACTTAAATTAGATAAAGTAATATAATAAAGTAATTGCAGCCACAGCCATCTTCTAGGTGCACCTAAAATAAACTTATGTTAAGAAGCACATTTATTAAAACAAAAATATCTTTAAGTTAGTCACCTAATGTTCTAAGCTGATGTGAGATCAAATTTTGCTTAGAATAAAACACGAAAAACCATCTACTGTACGTTGGATTTTACTGAGTATTTCAAAATTATATTAGTTTTGAATTTATGTATCATAATTATGTTAGATGACATTACTTCCATCGTTTGTTATTTTAAATATTTTAACCATCATTTATTGTCAATTCTATTAGGTGATTTTGTAGGACTACATTATATTAAATAAATAAAATTATTTAATCCAACAATTTATATTTTATTCCAACGTGACTTAAAATAATTTTTAATTTTTTTTAAAATCAGTTTACAGTAAAACAGTAAGAGTTGAATCTTAAGGATTTCATTATTTTTTGTTTCTTTTTTTCACCTCACTACCAGTTCGGTTTATAAGCACATTAACCAATTACGTTAATGTTTTAGGTATGACTAAAGTTGAATTAAGAAGATGAAGTTTATTTCTCATTTACACAAAGGTAAAGTGGAAAATCATTGATAAAATACACTCTCGGTATTCTTAATGGGATTCAAAGCCCAATATCATCGTTAAAGGCAGACCAGTCTGTCACAAGAGAGACGTTCTAAGACCAAACAACCACCGAAGTCAGTCAAAGCTATAATTAAAACAATTATTATTCTCAAGGTATGACCATAGAACATCGAGATATTAAGTTTGAATGAGATTTACCAAACCATTTCGGGTGTCATCCCAAATATACAATAAGACGTACAAATGGACAAACAGTATTGAAAACCCAATTTTTATTTTATTGTTCTGAGTGCCATTAAATTTCAAGGTCCTTAATAATATAGAGGTCAGAAATGTTCACGATTACAATTATTTACCTCTACATAGAAAATAGAAACATTCAATGGGTGCTAATTTAGTGTTGACATGAGAGCCAGAGCTGATAACGAATAATAGCTATGAGTACTAAACACGCATTCCCGTTCATTCAACAAAGTGATTCATATCTAGCTCTAAGACGTACGTGGCTGAGATGGGTGTAAATAAAACTTTCCGCGTAGCTGTAATAAACACATCTGCTTCGGTGGCCACATAGTCTAAAGCGTCACTATTGCAATAATATATTAGAGTGTAGATGATAGAGAGATCGGGGTTCAAATCCCTGTCGGGTGAACTAAGGGTGGTTTTTCAACATGATATTTCACTCTCGACCTATAAAATTGCAGATACACACATTCTAAATTCAACATTTCTCATCCCTAGATCATTAGCGTTTTTATTATATATATATGTATAACCTAAATAAGTAGAAAGACGTGGTAGTACAAAAAAAATCAACAAATATAATATCTGTCTAACTTAAGATAAAAGCACGACTACAACGAACGAGTTTAATCATCTCGAGAATAAATACTTTTATATACTAATACTAGTAAAAATAAATGGTACGGCACACCGCACAGACTTTCTCTCTCTTTCTATAAACTCGTAAGATTTCTGAACGGAATAATGTACATTGTATTATCACCACTCCACATAAGAACACGCATAAAATAATATACAATGATATAGAATCAATGAGAAAAGAGGCGCATCTTTGTCCACCAAAGAGCATTTCAAACAGTTTAATGTCTTCCACAAGGGTCAACACTTCGTATTAAAATTTCGATTTCTGGTTAAAATTTTAACATTTTATAAGGTGTTGCATATCTTCAAGTCATCGCATTGATATTTAATTATTCATTTATACATTTTGACCAATAAAAAATGTAAATATTGACTATTGAGTCTAAAATGGAGATAGATCATTGCTATGCAAACATTTCTCCTAAGAGATTTAAGGAAAAATAACATACTTTTTTTAGATACTTACTTATATTTAATTACTCTATGGCATTGGAGAATTATTGCGTTAAGACTTAAGTAGTATATCTTTACAACTAAAGATCACAAAATTGTATTAATATATTTGCAAATATCTCAGAAACTGCTGCTTTTATAAAAATATATGTCAAATAAAAGTTTTTTATTTCTGATAGTCCTACAATTTTGCAATGATAAGTTGTTTAGTTTCTCCAATAGTTGTGGAGATACGGAAATTAACGCTTCTGTAAAGTACCCTAAAAATCATTTTCATAGGAAAATGAAAATAGCCAGTTTATTTATAATCTTAATCATAGCCTAGATACGAATTTTAATCAAAATCGTTTGAGTAGATTTTGAGAAAACCAAATTTTTCTCTTTTCGCCCTTCAGTAAACTACCCTTAATTTTAAGTTTTTATAGACACACAGGCAGACGGCATTGCAAAGACTATTTTTTAGAGTTTGGGGGGTCATGAGACGTCGACATCCATCAACATTTCAGGTTAGTTTTTTTTTACGGTCGCAATACTTAAACTTTAATGTCCGAAAAGTTAAAAAAATTCATATAATTGCGTATAGATTGAAAGTTATTGATTTTATAAAAATATGTTTCGGATAAAATATCTGTATTATATATATATATATACATATTTGTAATGCTAAGTAATTTCATATCTCAAATAGTTTCGGAGCTATTATAAAAAATGTTAATTTACGCATCAGACCGGAGCCCTTAAATCGATTTTGCCGAAATATTGAGAGTAGCCATTTTGTTTGGAATATTTATTAATGTTCATAAATGAAATTTAAACAAAATCGTTAGAGCCGATTTTGAGAAAATCGACTTTTTCTCTTTTTGCCCTTCAGTAAACTACCCTTAATTTTAAGTTTTAATAGACACACAGACAGACGGCATTGCAAAGACTATTTTTTAGGGTTCGGGGGGTCATGAGACGTCGAAATCCATCAACATTTCAGGTTAGTTTTTTTTACGATCGCAATACTTAAGCTTTAAAGTCCAAAAAGCTAAAAATATATATATAATTGCGTATAGATTAAAAATTATTGATTTTATAAAAATATATTTCGAATAAAATATTTGTATTATAAATATATATACATATTTGTAATGCTAAGTAATTTCATATCTCAAATAGTTTCGGAGCTATTATAAAAAATGTTAATTTTCGCATCAGACCGGAGCCCTTAAAGCTATTTTGCCGAAATATTGAGAGTAGCCATTTTGTTTGGAATATTTATTAATGTTCATAAATGAAATTTAATCAAAATCGTTAGAGCCGATTTTGAGAAAATCGACTTTTTCTGTTTTTTCCCTTCAGTAAACTACCCTTAATTTTAGGGGTAGATGTCCAATTCAAAAATACCTCGGGGCAACCCTATGAAAACCCAAGATATCAAGTTTCAGCTCAATCGGTAAAATAGTTTAGGCTCTAGTTGGAGGTACAGACAGACAGACAGACAGACAGACAGACAGACGGAAATTCAAAAACCACTTTTCGGATTCAGGAAGTCATGAAACGTCAAAATTCATCAAAATCTCGACTTCGATTTTTTTGACGATCACCATACTTTCTCTACCTATAAGATAGAGAGAAAGTAAAAATATTATACTACTATTAAGTCACATGGCTGACTCAATCACTGACATTAATGTTTACCCACTTCCAGGTGAGCTAAAAACATGAAATTTGGCCAACTTATAGATTCTAGCCTGTAACTGAAGAGAGAATTCCAAAAAGTTAAAAATTTTAATTTTTAACCTCCGAAAAATATTCTAAATATTGGAGCAACTTTAAAGTCGATGAGGTCCTTTCTTTGCAGGTCTCTTGTGGCTAAACGGTAAGACATGTCAAAAAACTGCTCTGGACTTACATTAGTTTACATCCACTTGTAAAGGAAACTCACGGGGGACTTGAGTGTGAAGCCCTCAACGAGCAAAGTGAGTTTAAAATTTAAAACCATAATTTTCTAAACAGATTTTTTATATATATGGAAAACTTCTTTTCGCTTTATGAGGTAATTGTATTATATTTGAAATAAGTTACAAGAAAGCTGGATGGAAACATATAAAAGGAACAAACATAATATGGTTTTTACAGTGAAAATAAGAACATATATCACAATTTATCTTGTTCCCATTGGACAAAGAGGTAATGGCCGCCTCTTGAAGAAAATCATCGTTACCACTGAATCCCCCGACTTAGGTTTCATTCTATCGGAGCTTATTAGGGTGAGAGTGTGAAAAGCGCAACACAACTTCCTTAAAAAGGAAAGAACAACAAAAAAATGAGGAAAGGGAATTTTATAAAGAAAAAAATGTTAGTACACTTAGATAGGCACATGTAAAAGGGATAACATAAAGGATAAAAACAGGAGATTGAAGTTGGATTCGAATATTTATAATATGCGTTGCGCGTTTCACATTCCCTTCCAATGAGTTCCGATAGAATGAACCTAAGGTCGGTGGAATGGGCAGTAATAATCGATTTTCTTCAAGTGGCAGCCATTACATCTTTGTACAATGGCAGCTATGTAAATTATAACTGTTTTTACTTTCTCGCTATCTTACAGGTAGAAAAAGTATTGTAATCGTGAAAAAAATCTAACACGAGATTTTGATGAATCTTGACGTTTCATGACTCCCTGAATCCGAAAAAGTGATTTTTAAATTCCCATCTGTCTGTCTGTCTGTACCTCTAACTAGAGCCTAAACTATTTTATCGAATGGTCTAAAACTTGGTATCTAGGGTTTTCATAGGGTTTCCTAGTGAAATTTATAGAATTGGATATCAACCACAATAATTAAGGGTAGTTTACTGTAGGGCAAAAAAAGAAAAATTCTAGTTTCTCAAAATCGGCTCTAATGATTTTGAAGAAATTCCATTTATAAACATTTCTAAATATTCTAAACAAAATGAATACCCTCAATATTTCACAAAATTACTTTAAGGGCTCTGGTCTGATGCTTAAATTCCCATTTTTTTTCTCAAAATCGGCTCTAATGATTTTGAAGAAATTCCATTTATAAACATTTCTAAATATTCAAAACAAAATGAATACCCTCAATATTTCACAAAATTACTTTAAGGGCTCTGGTCTGATGCTTAAATTCCCATTTTTACTTTCTCTCTATCCTACAGGTAGAGAAAGTATAGTGATCGTCAAAAAATCAAACTTGAGATTTTGATGAATTTTGACGTTTCATGACTTCCTGAATCCGAAAAAGTGGTTTTTGAATTTCCGTCTGTCTGTTGTCTGTCTGTCTGTACCTCCAACTAGAGCCTAAACTATTTTACCGATTGAGCTGAAACTTGAAATCTAGGTTTTCATAGGGTTGCCCCGAGGTGTTTTTGAGAATTGGATATCTACCCTAAAATTAAGGTAGTTTACTGAAGGGAAAAAAGAGAAAAAGTCGATTTTCTCAAAATCGGCTCTAACGATTTTGATTAAATTTCATTTATGAACATTAATAAATATTCAAACAAAATGGCTACTCTCAATATTTCGGCAAAATGGCTTTAAGGGCTCCGGTCTGATGCGTAAATTAACATTTTTTATAATAGCTCCGAAACTATTTGAGATATGAAATTATTTAGCATTACAAATATGTATATTATTTTATAATACAAATAATTTTATTCGAAACATATTTTTATAAAATCAATCATTTTAACTATACGCAATTATATATATTTTTACTTTTTGGACATTAAATTTAAGTATTGCGATCGTAAAAAAAACTAACCTGAAATGTTGATGGATTTCGACGTCTCATGAGCCCCCGAACCCTAAAAAATAGTCTTTGCAATGCCGTCTGTCTTCTGTGTCTATTAAAACTTAAAATTAAGGGTAGTTTACTGAAGGGCAAAAAAGAGAAAAAGTCGATTTTCTAAAAATCGGCTCAACGATTTTGATTAAATTTCATTTATAAACATTAATAAATATTACAGAACAAAATTGGCTACCCTCAATATTTCGGCAAAATGGCTTTAAGGACTCCGGTCTGATGCGTCAATTAACATTTTTTTAAATAGCTCCGAAACCATTTGAAATTATGAAATTACTTAGCATTACAAATATGTATATATATTTATAATACAGATATTTTATCGAAATATATTATTATAAAAACAATAACTTTCAATCTATACGCAATTATATGAATTTTTTAACTTTTTGGACATTAAAGTTTAAGTATTGCGACCGTAAAAAATGTATAAATGAATTATTAAATATCAATGCGATGACTTGAAGATCTGCAACACCTTATAAAGTGTTAAAATTTTAACCAGAAATCGAAATTTTAATACGAATGTTGACCCTTGTGGAATACATTAAACTGTTTGAAATGCTCTTAGGTGGACAAAGATGCGCCTCTTTTCTCATTGATTATATATCATTGTATATTAATTTTATGCGTGTTCTTATGTGGAGTGGTGATGATACAATGTACATTATTCCGTTCAGAAATCTTACGAGTTTATAGAAAGAGAGAGAAAGTCTGTGCGGTGCGCCGTACCATTTATTTTACTTTCTCTCTATCTTACAGGTAGAGAAAGTATGGTGATCGTCAAAAAAAATCGAACTCGAGATTTTGATGAATTTTGACGTTTCATGACTTCCTGAATCCGAAAAAGTGGTTTTTGAATTTCCGTCTGTCTGTCTGTCTGTCTCTCTGTCTGTACCTCCAACTAGAGCCTAAACTATTTTACCGATTGAGCTGAAACTTGATATCTAGGGTTTTTCATAGGGTTGCCCCGAGGGGTTTTTGGAATTTGATATCCACCCCTAAAATTAAGTGTAGTTTACTGAAGGGTAAAAAAAGAAAAAAGTCGATTTTCTCAAAATCAGCTCTAACGATTTTGATTAAATTTCATTTATGAACATTAATAAATATTAAAAACAAAATGGCTACTCTCAATATTTCGGCAAAATGGCTTTAAGGGCTCCGGTCTGATGCGTAAATTAACATTTTTTATAATAGCTCCGAAATTATTTGAGATATGAAATTACTTAGCATTACAAATATGTATATGTATATTTATAATACAAATATTTTATTCGAAACATATTTTTATAAAATCAATAATTTTCAACCTATACGCAATTATATATATATTTTTAGCTTTTTGGACATTAAAGCTTAAGTATTGCGATCGTAAAAAAAACTAACCTGAAATGTTGATGGATTTCGACGTCTCATGACCCCCCGAACCTTAAAAAAATAGTCTTTGCAATGCCGTCTGTATGTGTATCTATTAAAACTTATAATTAATGGTAGTTTAATGAAGGGCAAAAAGAGAAAAAGTCGATTTTCTCAAAATAAGCTCAAACGATTTTGATTAAATTTCATTTATAAACATTAATAAATATTCCAAACAAAATGGCTACCCTCAATATTTCGGCAAAATGGCTTTAAGGGCTCCGGTCTGATGCGTCAATTAACATTTTTTATAATAGCTCTGAAACTATTTGTGTTATGAAATTACTTAGCATTACAAATATGTATATATATTTATAATACAGATATTTTTTCCGAAACATATTTTTATAAAATCAATAACTTTCAATCTATACGCAATTATATGAATTTTTTAACTTTTTGGACATTAAAGTTCAAGTATTGCGTCCGTAAAAAAACTAACATGAACTGTTGATGGATGTCGACGTCTCATGACCCCCCGAACCCTAAAAAATAGTCTTTGCAATGCCGTCTGTCTGTGTGTCTATAAAAACTTAAAATTAAGGGTACTTTACTTAAGGGCGAAAAGAGAAAAATTTGGTTTTCTCAAAATCTGCTCAAACGATTTTGATTAAAATTCGTATCTAGGCGTTGATTAAGATTATAAATAAACTGGCTATTTTCATTTTCCTATGAAAATGATTTTTAGGGTACATTACAGAAGCGTTAATTTCCGTATCTCCACAACTTTTGGAGAAACTAAACAACTTATCATTGCAAAATTGTAGGACTATTAGATATAAAAAACTTTTATTTGACATATATTTTTATAAAAGCAGCAGTTTCTGAGATATTTGCAAATATATTAATACAATTTTGGGAGCTTTAGTTGTAAACATATACTACTTAAGTCTTAACGCAATAATTCTCCAATGCCATAGAGTAATTAAATATAAGTAAGTATCTAAAAAAAGTATGTTATTTTTCCTTAAATCTCTTAGGAGAAATGTTTGCATAGCAATGATCTATCTCCATTTTAGACTCAATAGTCAATATTTCCCTTTTTTATTGGTCAAAATGTATAAATGAATAATTAAATATCAATGCGATGACTTGAAGATCTGCAACACCTTATAAAATGTTAAAATTTTAACCAGAAATCGAAATTTTAATACGAAGTGTTGACCCTTGTGGAATACATTAAACTGTTTGAAATGCTCTTAGGTGGACAAAGATGCGCCTCTTTTCTCATTGATTATATATCATTGTATATTATTTTATGCGTGTTCTTATGTGGAGTGCTGATGATACAATGTACATTATTACGTTCAGAAATCTTACGAGTTTATAGAAAGAGAGAGAAAGTCTGTGAGGTCTGCCGTACCATTTATTTTATCATACCTTCGAAACTATTTGAGATATGAAATTACTTATTGTTGCAAATATGTAGATATATTTATAATACAAATAATTCATTTGAAACATCTTTTTATAAAACAAATATATTTCAAGCTATACTCAAATATATAATATTTTCGAACTTACTTTGAGGGTGCTTTACAGAAGCGGACATTTCCGTATCTATGCAGCTATTTGAGATACTAAATAGCTTACCATTGCAAAATTGTAGTACTATTAAAAATAAAAATTTTATACGAAATACATTTTTACTAAACCAACAGTTTCTGATATCTTGGCAAATATATTAATACAATTTTGTTAGCATTAGTTGTAAAGATATACTACTTAAGATTTAGCGTAATTATTCTCCATTGCCATAGAGTAATAATATATCTCTCAAAATGTTTGTGTTATATTTCCTTAAGCCTCTTAGGAGAAATATTTGTACAGCAATGATTTTTCTCCAATTTGGACTCAATAATCAATATTTACATTTTTGATTGGTCATAATTTATAAATGAGGAATTTAATATCAATGCGCTGACCTGAAGATGTGCAACAACTAATAAAATGTTGATCGGCAGTGTAAATTTTAATAAGAAATGTTGACCCTTGTGGACCCAATGTTAATCTTTTTTTATTGGTCCAAACATACAAATTAGGACATTAATTCTTTAAAAATAAAAATATAGAATTTATAACCGGGACTCAAATATGTTTTACGTAAGTATAGTTCAATTTATTAATGGGTTTGCTAGTGTATACTATTTAGTTTCAAATATATTATAAGCTATTAGTAAAGATCACCATTTTTAAACAGTAGATTGAGAAATTCCGTGTGGGGTTCCATACAATTTATTTATTTTTGGACGGTATTAAGATATTCATGACAAGGTGTAGAGCACTGTGATTGTTGGACTGATGGTCAAAATGAGCCGGTTCGTTATGCAAGGTTTTAACAGTCTTAAACTCCCCCCAGTAGTTCCGAGATCAAGGAATATGCATGCAAAATGAACTAGCCAATTTCAGAGATTGATGATATGTTATGAATATAAATGAAATAAGAGAAGCTTTATATTTTTTTTATATATAAATCGAATTTTTTTCACATTTTATATTATGAAGCATTATGATGAGGCGTTTTAATGAAAATTTAAAGGTAATATGTGAATTAACTTTTGTATATTACCATTTTCTTAGATTGGCAATCAACATTTATATCAATTATTATCAAATACATTTATAATATTAAATAATGATAATACACATTAATAACATGGAGATAATCTTATGTAATGATTAATTTTTTTTTAAATCTAGAGCCAGTAGATACTGTTGCATTCACAAGTGACTTTATAAATTCAATTTTATTATATTTATCTTTTTTATTTAAATTGCTGTTGCTAAGATCTCTTTTTATTATATTATTGGTGAAAAAAGCAATGTTGGGATTAGACTTTTTGAAGATATTTGAGATGCGATGGGTTTTAGGACCAGTGTAAGTAAATTTAGCCCATTTCTTATTTTCATTAGAACTATTTTGGTTATCAGTAATAAGGATGGTTGAAATAGTATTAGATCTTAGTTTTTTTCAGTTTGTTTAAGATTTTGTAGATGGTAGAGTAAGAATAGCCATTATAAGTTGCTATTAATTTGATTGTGTTAAGCTCAGTTTTTAAGTTGAATTTATTGAGTGGGATATTTAGTAATCAATGAACTAGACTATAGAAGGCAGCGAGTTTATGATAAGATGGGATGAGTAGAATCATTAGGGATGATAGAATCAGTATGGGTTAGTTTCCTGTATGTTTTGTAAATACATTTGTTGCTCAAATTTATGGAAATATTGAGGTCTAAGTAGTTGTTACTGCAATTAGTTTCATTCTTAATGTTGAAAGAAAGATTAGGATGAATGATGTTGATTAATGTGGATACATCAGAGAGATTGGGGTTATTTTCATAAATAATTAGGATATCGTCTACATATCTTCAATAGAATTTGATGTTAGCATATTATTTAGGTTATTGAAAATCATAGGATCAATATTTTAGTAAGAATATTTCTGATATAATACATCATATAGGGGATCTCATTTCAAGTCAATCATTTTGTAAATAAAATTTATTCTTTAGTTAGAAATAGTTTTGAACTAAATTGGAAATAGATCTAAATTAGAAATTTGATCAATGTACTCTTTAGTGAATACCAGTAATGTTAGAAATTCCTTAATGATGTTAATGGTTTATGATACTGGCACATTAGGGTAGAAGTTGGAAATGTCTAATGACATAAATTTGATATTTTTGTTGATAGAAATAAATTTTCAACTTCCTAGTTATGTGAATAGAGCTTTCAATATTGAATGTATTAGGAAGTTTTAAGATTTCAGATAATATTTTGCCTATCATTTTGGCAAGTTTGTATGCTGGTGCATTTTGGTAGTTTACCAGAGGTCTGATTGGAATATTCTGTTTGTGAATTTTAGGTAATGACGTGAAGGTGGGGGCTTGAGTGTTCATGTTAAAAAACCTTAAAGTATCTTTATGTTGTATTATTAAAGGAGAATTCTTTATTGTGATTTTGAGTTTTTTTTTATATTTGTTGGTTGGGTCAGTTTTTAATTCTATTATATTGTTCTTCTGAATGAATTCTAGGATTTTTGAAATACAGTAAAACCTTGGATTGCGAGTAACTTGGTTTGCGAGTGTTTTGTAGGACGAGCAAAAATTTTCAATAAATTTTGACTTGATAAACGAGCGATAACTTGCAATACAAGTAGTACTATGGTTACTCTCTATCTCCTGGGCAGTGTCATTGGATAGGTTCTTTATTCAAGTCGCACCAAAAAAAAAATATTCCAGTGATCCAACATATAGCAGTGATTCTGTTAGTGACAGTGAAAGTCGTCCTAAACAATAACCCACCTCCTCCTCTCCTCTCTCTCGTCCACCTCACACCAGCCACCATTAAATTTAATATAAAATTTGATTACAGTACAGTTACATTTAAATAAAAAAAATAAAAAAGTTATTAATCATTTTTAGATTAAATATTTTTGGATTGTGGAACGAATCATCTGAGTTTCCATTATTTCTTATGAAGGAAATTCACTTTGATATACGAGTGCTTTGTATTACGAACACGTTTACGAAACGAATTATGCTTGCAATCCAAGGTTTTACTGTATCATTTTTATTCATGAGGACAATGGTTTTATCTTTATCGGCTTTGACAATGATTATGTTGCTGGATTTCAATTTTTGTTTTAAAATAGAGATAGATTTTGGTTTGATTGGGTTAATTGTTTGGTCTAGTATGGTTGGAAAATATTTTATGTATTTGATAAGTGACCATGATTTTGATCAGATTTTTCTCACCTGAGAGTATTTTATTGATGGCATCCTTACTTTTAATTAGTAAAGATCGAATCTCTTGTTTGATAGTCGGTTGTTTGATATTAAATTTGTAACTTTATTGGAGGATTTCTTCATCTTTGTTGTTCAATTTTAGTTTTGGTAAATTAAGATATCTAGGATAAAATTGAAGATAGAATTATGTACTCGTAGTTTTGTTTGCTATGTTTGAAATAAGGTATTGAGTTTTTTGTGTTTAATACTAGATATTTACTGTAAATAATGTTTTCAACTTTAATATTGATGATGTCTATGGTTTCATTTAACAAATTAGGGTGAAGTAGTTTAGCTAATTAAAGATAAGTCTACTAAGATTGTTTGTTTAATGTGGGATATTTAGCTATTCCTGAGTTTTCTATCCAAGTCTTAACTTTATTTATAATACTCCTTACTTTAAACTACTTTAAAATGTTCTCTAAAATGTTACCTAGCATGGTTCAACTATTGCGTAGCTTACACGATATAAATATAGCATGGGCGTAGCGGAGGGTTAGTTATAGGGTTCAAACACTCCACATCTTCCAGAACATTTCTGAAGTATTTACTGTTGATTGCAAAATAATTTTTGTAAAACTATTTATCTTACTTTTACTATTCAATCCATTCTTCATTGATCGTAGTTTATCATCTAAAAGCATCAATTTTTCTAAAATATGTCGGTGGAAAAGCATTTCAAATAGGTTCTAAATGCATCTAGCTTTGATAGTAAAAAAAAGTTAATGATCTCTCTAAATTGCTTTCTATGAGCATCAACATTTCTGGAGTAGGACGACTATATAATTATTTCTAGGGAATATAATTTATGAAAAAATCTAGTCTAGCGATGATAAAAATAGCTTTTAGAGGCATCAAATTTTCAAAAATTTTCTGGAGGAGGACTACTCCACAATAGCTCCTACAATTGTACAAATTAAAAAATCGGGGAATTCTACACTTTAGTTCTCTTAAATTAGTATGATTTTAAAAACTCTCCACTTTTGAGGACCATTTCAAATCCATTCTAGATCATATAGTTTTTAAATATTAACTAGGAGGAAGAAAAATTAATAAAAAAATATTTCCTACGGCGTTCAATATTATATATTAACTTATATGCTAAAAAAATTCCTAAAATAAATAAATGTTGATATTTCCCCTTCCCCCATCACACAAATAAGGTCCCACTGTCACTTTTTTAATAATTTTCTTATTTCTCAGAAGTCTTAACATCATGTCATAGATTTACAGTTTGGAACTCTCCCAAGATTAAATTCTTCCTACGCCCATAAGACTAAGACTGCTACCTATCAAGGCAAACGGGATGTATATTATATATAACAGAGAAAACATTTAAAGCGAATTAATTGGGTGTGACATGAAAAATCATGGAGAAGTCAGATACATTATAAAATGTCACTGAAGTTTTTAACTTTTTTTTTGCAATAATTTATGAAATTCATAGTAGAGATTATAACCACGTCCAAACTCTTTGTTTCATCCCCAACTAATGTGATTTATTGATGATCTTTGTGCCAAGAATTTAATAGAAGGCAATGGAAATTATGAGATTATGTACGTTGGCGTAAAGCTTTTATTATAAAATACTGGGAAAGTAAATATTATTATTTTGTCTGGAAAATCTGGGGCGGGGGAGGTAAAATAATTCTAAAGTGTAGGCCCAATCAGCGCTTTTTGAAAGCGTGTGAAATAAATAAATTTTATCAGCAGAAATTAGCTGGGTTTAAAATTGTATTCAGCCACTACTCTTAATAATATATTTAAAAATGAATGACCACCAAAATTTAGGGCCAATGTTTAGTCATTAGCCTTAAGTTGCTTTATAGTGTGTAGGGTATATGTCAAGAGGCTCAGAATATATTCAAAATTTGATGACAACAAAAGCCTCGTAGTAGGTTGTTTTGCGTACCACTAATATCTTACTTGCAATTTGAACTATCAAGAATTGTGTTTTTATTTAAGAATTTAAAACAAACATTCTTTTTGTATTTGAGTGGTTTTTCCCTCGTTTAAATATTATAGGAAGATATTTTGATATGTAAAGGTTTTCCTCTCAGGTGTTTTACGCCCTCCACTTACAGTACCCTTATTGTAAGTTTATATTCAGTGTGACCCGTAGCACCTACATAAATGTAAAAAATAATTCCTTGGTTCTTAATGTCCTAAGCGTGCTATTCAAGTATTATTTATCTATATGTCAAAAAAAAGCAAATTTTGTGTTATTTTAAAATTTAACATATTTTACTTCTTGCTTCCTGGTCATCTCATTTTAATTATAGATTATTAATACATTTCTTAAATAAACTTTACTTTAAAATGGATTCTTCGTTGGATTGGAAGATTTATTCTTTGAAATTTGAACGTTTTTCAAATGACGGGAGACGGAAGTGACCCGTGACCCGGTAAATTCAAGTTAGAATAAAGGGCTTAGAAATCTACCATCTTGATAAAGAATGATGTGATTCTAGTCCACGGGCTTGCAAATTAAGTTAATCACGATTGAGGAAAGTGCTACACCTCAGGAAATAGTTCCAAGTAATAGTCTGAAGTGCGAGGAATCTACATAAATTAAGGTGGGAGCTGCATATTATCATTTTATATAAATCACTCCAAGACCAAATCTCACGAATTGTTCCAGTTATTTTCTCAAAAAGCCATTTTTTTTATTCTTTTAACATTTAATTATAAAAACAATTTAATCTACCAAAATCAACAGCTATCGGGGAGCCAGCATTAAATGAATACACATGAACAAATTTAGGTCAATCGATCTGTCAATCAAGGAAATTATACTTCAAAAATAATTAATAAATTATATTGTTTAATTTTTCAACATTTTAAATTTTTGACATGGAAGAATAATATAAAGACTAATATAAGAATAATATAAAGACCATATTTTATTTTACTTAAACCTCATTTGTGCGTATCCGAACATTTATTTAAACTTTTCATCATCTAAATTATAACAAAATTTATTTTATTATGTTAGAGACTTGTCTTTTTTTTAAATATCTAATTTCTTTTTCTTCTTATACAAAATAACGTTTTCCTGCCAAATAAAATATCACCATAGATTTTATATATTTTTCTTGTAAACCTATATGATTGCTTGTTAATACTAGAGTGTGAGTGGAGCATTACAAGAGTGGTAAAAGGGAATTCTATAAGACAAACCAAAGACACGTTAAAAAAAGACTATTAAATTGCTTTGTTGAAGATTTTTTTTTCTGAATTATTTTTTTGAAGGTATTGCGATATCCATGACAAGGTGTGGAGCACTGTGATTGTTGGACTGATGGTCAAAATGGCCCGGTATGTTATGCAAGGTTGTAAACTGTCCTAAACTCCACCCAGTATTTCCGAGATAATAAAATATGCGTGCAAAATGAACTAGCCTATTTCAGAGACGGATGATATGTTATGAATATGAACGGAAGAAGTGAAGCTATACGGATTATTATTTTACTATATATTTTTTTCACATTGTAGATTATGAAACATTACGATGAGTCGTTTTTATTAAAATTACAGGTATTATGTTAATTCACTTTTTATACTACAATTTTCTTAGATTGGCAATCAACATTAATAACAACTAATATCAAAGATATCTGTACTATTAAATATTGATAATACACATTAATAACATAGAGAGAAACTTACGTAATGATTATTTATTTTTTAAATATCTAAAACCAGTTTCAAAACCATTAGTTTCAGCTGTCTTACCATGTTCTAAACCAGGGATAGGTAAACTGGATGTATCCCTACATTATTATTAAATCCAGTATTTTATTATCTGTTAGTATGTTTAGTTTGTAGTATTGCATTATTGAAATATTTTATATTTTATTCAATAATCTGCATTGAATGCTAATATATTTTAAGTGTACTTACACAATACAAATCTAATTATAAAATTCAAAATGGTCCAAATACATGGAGTCCAAACTTGAGAAAAAGAGAAAAAAATAGGCTGTCAACTATTTTATAATAGATTCTATATTCCTTTTAATATACTCATATAAATCTTTACGTTTTAAATGAACCCTAACCTAAAAAGGATACTTTTCAATTCAGTCTATCGCCATTATTTTCTGATGACTTTCTGTCTGTGTGTGTGTCTCTTTGTCCCTGGCCATAGATCCAAAACGATTATAATATGGATATTTCTCAAACTTGATACTAAGATCTAATACTGTCATAAATTGGGAGTTTGTTTTTTTCCTTTTGATTACTGATAAGTGATTTTTAATATACTAATTCCACGATTTCGAAAAGAGCTCCAACAAGTTATTTAAATTACATATCTAGGATCTGTTTTACATTACAAATATCCTTGTACCATTGGCCTTTGAGAAAAAATTCATTGAAATGTAGGTTACCATTGGGATAATTTTTTAATTTAAAATATTTCAAGGACGGCCTTAGTGATTTTGTTTAATATGAATATCTAGGATTTGTGTGGTATGACAAAGAGCTTACCATACTTAATTTTTGGATTGAAACTCGTTTATGTGTAGTTTACTGAAGACTTATTTTAAAATTGTCTTATATAATTTTAAAGTGGGTCTAATACTCTAGTTACTAAAGAGGATCTTGGGAGTGTTAATATGACAAATAATAATATATATAATACTATTTTTTGGGGTAGAATTTCGTTATTAGGTGTTTTGCTGATAAATAATTTAATTAAAATTTGAAATATATTAAAAATGACTCAAGTGAATTGGTTTAAAATAGGGTGTGGGTCTTACATGAGAAATTGCACTGTATCGTTGCTATTGTTGTGAAAATTCCTTTTAAACTGGTTTACAAATTACCGGTTTTTCAAATTTTAACATATTTTAAATATTGTTCTAGTTATTTGCTTACAAATTTTACATCCCAAATAAAACTGTGTTTTTTTTTCAAAACTCGAACTATTTTAAAAATGGCTCTAACGATCTGGTTCTAAATTAGTATCTTTGGACTGTTTGTCATGAAACATTAAATTGTATACTTGTTTAGGGGGTGAATATTAATTTTTATAAGGTTACTTAGGTAGCTTTTTATATCAAGAGAATGTATTGTAATCGTAAAAATGTTAGACCTCACGATTATGATGAATCTTTATATTTTGTGTGTGTCTGAACCCAAAATATTGGATTTTATAATCTGCCTCTCTCCTGACGGATCGAATATGGTCTTGATAAGCTTTGGTCATTTTGTTATTTATATTTTATAAGGTATATTACGGGATAAATTTATAATTTTGACCCGTCATTTAGTTAAGGAAAGTTTTCGGGTAATTTTTTTATTTAATTCCAAATTTTTTGAAAATTCTTTATGATTTGTTTGAAATGAAGCATTTTCATTTTTCAAAATCTGTAAAGGAAAGGGTGACATATAAACATCCAAAAACATCGGGATCGGGGAGAGGACATATTTGAAAAACAAACGGATCTTTGCTAAGAAACGATCACAAGTTACGGTATTTTAAAATAAATATAGTTTATTGGTAAATAAAAAAATGAGTAAATAAAGTTTGAAACACAGAGGAGGAACAACCAGAATGAAAAAGGTAAATAAACAAAATTTTCGATAAGTGAATAAGATAAACAAGAGAGATAATTGCTATTTTATTTAAATAAGATGTTCATGACATATTTGTATTAATTATAATAAAATATAATGTAGCATCGAAACCAAGGAAGCTGCAAACTTTACAATTACTAATTTATCTTTAATCAAATCTCAATGGCCATAAGGGCTAAGTAGGATACTATTTCTTGTCCCACAGTGTTCCTACAGTAGGTTTTAAACCTACACAAGCACGAAAAGGACCGCTCACAACATGCAAAGCTCATTGTATAGTAAAGAAGAGTCTTAACAATACAAATGTGGACGGAAAAATTTATTTCAAACATTTTTCAACACAAACTGCTGCCCTTTCTTCTAAGTTCCTTCATTTATTTTCTTCCATATGATAAAAACAATGCAGTTTCGCCATCAATGAGTCTTTATTCATGTTGTTATAGCTACAAACATTTTCAATTTCTGTTTAATTTACACAACTTGTACTAATTATGTTGCTCAAATTGTTCAATATATCCAGGCTATACTCTGATAATCTACTTTTAATTTAGTCTACAAGAGTGTTACAATATGATACATAATTATCACACTGTAGTATTCTGTGCTGTTTAATATGGAGCATTTGTTCCTCCATCTAGTCTTGCAGGAATTCTACTTCTTCTTGGTAGTTCTGGTGGTTTGATGCCACACTTCTCGGTCATCTGAGTACAGTGGTTCCATTGTCAAAAAAGAGTCAAATCCAAATGATTCTAGAAATGTAACAGTGATCTAAAGTATGTCTGTAACAATAGCGTAGTTGAAAACTTTTGTTAGAGGGCCTTCCACTAAATATAAAATTGTGATAGAATTATACTGAGTAGTAAAATAAAATAAAAAATAATTTAAAATCCTTAGTGGATTTTAACAGAGAAATGTCTTCCCCTCCATGAGTAGAATCATTCTCTGAAATGTCAGTCAATTATGCAAATGTGGTTTAGATGTTATCTAGTAGAGATCGCAAGGCTTCTACTCTGCAGTATCATCTTGTGTCACTGAGTTATTTTAAAGTTTTTGTACCGACTAAGAAATTTTGAGCACTTTTACGAAGATCTTCAAAAACTACATGTTTTTCGTGGATTTCCCAATTAAGTTATATAAACATTTTAGGATAAAAAATGTGTTCATAATAGCCTTCACTCCTGTGCAACAACTACCAATGCATAAATTCAGTATGAGGGCATGGCAGTGTATATACATGGCCATTTAATTTTCTTTGTGCAAGCTAGCTGCTACTACTTTGTGTTGCTCACGCATATTTGTAGCACCATTATAGCAATAAGCACTCATGTATCCTATACCAAGGCATAAGGAAATCCAAATAGATTTTAGAAGAGTAGCTAGCGTTTCTCTATCAGTATTTTCAGCTCTTTAGAAACCTAAAACTGATTTATAAACTTGAAGATTATCATCCACATATCTCAAGACAAACGCAACCTCTTCTTGCGTCAAAATGTCTTGCGTCTCATCAAAAATTAGAGAAAAATCTTACTCCTGTTAACTTTCATTGAGATTGAGTATTAATTTGGGCATCAATGATTAATACAACAGATTTCTAAATGTTTCAGTGTAGTATTGAAAATTATTTTCTTGATATATGAAATACCTTTTAATTAACATGTATTTTGCACGAAGTTCAATTAACTCTAAAAAAATGCCTTTGTTTTTGAATCCACAGACTCATCTTGTCCTCTTAAATCTATGGCTTGTCTCCCACAAAATTTAAGGTCTCCCATACGCTTTTAATATATAGTATGTTTTCTTCTACAGAATAAATGTTTGAAATATTGAGCACTTAAAATTTCAGCGACAGTTCCACTTCTTATGGCTTTATTTAGAAAAGCCAGTTTTTCAGCGTTATTCAAATGGGTTTGGCATTCTCGGTGGTTTTCAAACTTTTCCACAGCCTTTCTCCTGTTACACCTTCCTTTTAAGTAAATGTATCATCTGTTTATTCATTAGCTTTTGATAATTTACTCGGCAAACGAAACAATATACTTTGTCTGTAGATGGAGTATATTTCGTCCAATTATATGTCCTTTAGCATTCAGGCCTAAATTTTCTTCCAGCTGTTATAGGAAACTCCGTTAAGATTGGCTGAATTGGCATATCATAAATATACTTTTTGCTAGCATTGGATCATAGCAAGGGTGTCGAAAACAATCACACTGGGGAATTATTCAACGGTGCTAGTTGACCTTTGAGCCTCAGCCTGGGCGTCAGATGCGCTGTCGTCAGGACATGATTCCGAAGTAAATGGGGTTGGCTCTGGTTTCCGTGATTTATCCTCTGACTCATCCTCCTCGATCCGTATCTTCTTACTCGGAGGTTTGAATAAAGAAAGAAGCGATCTCTGACCTTTTCTTTGACCCTGAAAAATATTAAAATGTTCTAATATTTAAATTCATTAATATATTTGATAATTACTTCATTTAAACCAACATTGGTAAAGAAATTAAATTTCGAGCAGTACATGTGTTGTTATCAAGAAGTTGAATGGAAAGTTTGGATCTCGTGTTTGGTTAGCCTAGTTGGTAGAGCATGTGACCGGAGATCGTTGGTCCAGCGTAGAGGTCCCCGAGTTTGAGTTTCAGACAAGACAAATAGCTTTTTCACTAATTTTGCTTTAATTAAAAGAATACAGTACATAATTCAATCATATTTAATTGAAATATATAAGGATTAGAAAATGTTTGATTACGGTCAAACTGGGTCTATGGTCAAAATATCTCAATACGGATTACTGTCGAGCCTCGAAGGGTCGGTGTCGAACTGGGCCAGTGGTCGAATCCTAAAAATATGTATTTGTTTTTAATTACTGAAAATGATTAGATTAACAAATTTGTTTATTTTATAAATTTACTTTTATTCCCAAATTTAAAAACTAAAAATTAGTTGTGTGTTCAAATCCTGAGGGACAGGGGCGGATAGGTGAATTTGAAAATGAATAATGTAATAATGAAACATTGATACTCATCATATTGGTAATTATTTGGAGCTACTGAAAAATCATCTAATGGACACTTATAAAACAAATTTACGAAAGGTTAATACAATAAAAGATAAGCAAGGTAAACTAAAATATAAACTAACAACAATCGCCACTATTAATTAGCTGGCATTTATAAGTGGGAAAATTTATTTTGGCAAGAATAATGGGGGATTCCTGTAACTTGGAAGGGTAGAAGTGATATTGTTTTCCTAGGTCTCTGACTCACGCTGGACGTGTAAGGCCAGCACCTTCGCCTGCCGCTTCACAACTGAACTTAATACTAAACGAGCTTGTATAATATGTAGCATGTCTACTATATAAAAACATCTACAATCGTGTCAATGAAGGAATAAAATAAAAGGATTAAAAGAAGGGAATTAAAATTAATGTATTCCTTTATGATAAAACCGATATCAACCCACATGGACTGTATGTTAGCGAATACGATTCCACGCCATGTTTGGCCTTTCCGGCAGCACTGACATCAGTCTTCATCTTCCGACACACGTGGTTGAAAAGGAAGACCTTATTCCTAAACTCGTCAGTCTTTAGAAATAGCGCCACTGTCTATGAGGAATCTCCATAAAACTACTTTTACCCCACAACTTGTGAATGTGAGGAATGCCAGGCCTCCACCGTGGTTCGGATTCCACGTTAAACTGTAGGTCCTCCATTTCGTCTCACAATCACCCTACCATTGCACATTAGCGTAAGTGCGTATAACCCGAACGGGGTGTAAGACGCGGTGCTAATAATAATAATATAATAATAATATTTTACCCCCCCCTCTTGCCATCCTTAGATCCTATATTTGGGTTCCTTTCCGAGCTAGAGACAGGGTATATAACGAGTGTGCTCGAGACCCATAGTAAAGCATTTCATTGTACTAATCATCGAAGAAAGGAATTTTATTCCAACGCCACCAAATACTGATTGCCATGATGTATCTGGCGTGTGTTTCTCCTCCACGTCGCAGAAGAAGTCTACTCTAATTCATTAAGTATTTGCCAGTAGTTATACTTTTGATGGATATGTCTTTCAGACATAGTTTGTAGTGATGGAGAGATTGTTTTGATGTGTCTTACTGACAATAGTTAATATTATGTATTCTAAGTCCTTCAGACATGTTGTTTTTTAGTCATGGTGACTAATTATGTTTACTAAGTCCTTCAGACGTGTTGTTTTTAGTCAGAGGGACTAATAATGTTTCTAAGTCCTTTAGACATGTTTTTTATTCAGGGTGTTTTCTATGTCCTTCAGACACAGTCAAGTTCTCTGGCTGTCCCTTTTCTATGTCCATCAGACGTAGTTTAAATGCGAGGGCTCTATGCTCTATATATGTGTAGGACCAGGTGTTCAAGTTTATCTATTCTGTGAATTCATACTTCTCTACCTTAATACATAGTAATATTTAATGACGCCCTAAATGGCAGGTTCACTTTTGTTATTTCCTTATGGTTACAAGCAGGTCATCTAGCATTTTCCTCTGGGACCTAGTTAGGTCAGAAAACTGTATGCTGTCTAGTTGGCACGTTTTGTGTTACTATTTGCGGAGCGAAACTTCTGAGAAATACTAGTGTAAAGTAGTAGCCCGCGTAGATAGTACTTTCTTTAGGCACTTGGGACCTTTATTTATCTATATAATTAAAGATAATATCTACTGTGTGTTTTGTATACCCCAGGGTGTGGGTAGTCATATGTAATATTGATTGCTCTGGCAGTACTCATTGGTAAGTACCGGCCATATACAATTATTGTTGATGCTTGATTGTTAGCCATTTGCAGTTTATACATTAAATATAAGAGAATATCTTACAAAATATTTCTCCGTTGGTATATGTGACCCTCCTTGAGGTTTAATACAAGCTAACTAGCTTAATTGATATACGCCTTAGTAACTCTAAAAATATATAGGATAAATTAGTATGTACCTATTAGAATTTTTTCACCATTATTCATGAGCAGACCTTTTTAGTTTTAGTCGAGCGACACCCCTGCAATATTGTATAGATTGTATTCTCTCGAGGTAACTGTCCATTTTACCATGGCTGTGTTGACTTAGACACTTATTCTCCCTAGCATCAGTCAGTACTTGTATTTCTGGAGTTATTAAACCTAAACACCTGTTCTATTCTGATTTTTTTCTTTTTTACTCTGTATCGCCATCAGGTGTTCCGATCGAACATTTTCAACCTTTATAATTGTCAATCCTCGGTCCCGGCACAGATTTATCTGATTGCCAAACCCTTCCTTCACCTCCGACAAGATGTGTATTAATCACAACTTGTGAATGTGAGGAATGCCAGGCCTTCACCGTGGTTTGGATTCCACGTTAAACTGTAGGTCCTCCATTTCATTTCACAATCACCCTACCATTGCACATTAGCGTAAGTACGTATAACCCGAACGGGTAGTAAGACGCGGTGCTAATAATTATAATAATAATAATAATAATAATAATAATATAATAGTCAACCATACAATATAAAATCTTGTTTATCTGATGTAATCCTATATCTTATTATTTGTTTGTAATAATAAATTTATTTATATTATTCAATCTTTTTCTTGTACTTATAATAATATATGTTACCTACCATTTTAAAGTTTATAGGTGTAAAAAAGTATTTGGTAGAGAATGTTGGATACCATGTATATATTAAACATGTTGCTTAACTGTTTAACAATAAATAACTAAAGTATGCATGTTATTTTTAGGTAATCTAGTTAACATGACATAGTTTGAGATTTTGCATCCAAAATATTGGGGTATTACCATTCCCCTTAAACCCCTCCCCCTAAACCAAATCTCGCCCATGGTGCTAGGTGTAAACAGGATAATTTTATGCATTCATCGTGTTTAGAAACTAGATATATCAGATAGTTCATTCCATTAAATTATTATTCAGGTAATCTATATTTTGTAGCAATATCACAGTATAGTAAATAGTTTTTAAATTGACTTAAATATGTTCTCTTTTAGCAAAGACATACTATAAAAATTGATGTCAAAAAAGTGGTTGGGCTCTAAAATAATATTAGATTATTGGTTTTTGGGTAGAACATATTAAAAGGTAGTTAAAAGATGTGTAATTTTTTTAAATTAAAAATGTTTAAAAAATCCAAGGGATTAGTTCAAATTTATGACTGGTGATGGTTTTCCAATAAATAAGAATAGTTTTATGTTTATAAATTAATAATTTTTTTGGGTAGTTTGAAAATAACTTATTTTTGTAGATTTAGAATTTTTTAGAAGTTTAGAACTATTTGATCGATTTGGCTTAAAATGTAAGTATAGTGAGTGTTTATTGTTATTAAAATTTGATGTGTATGTTTTTATGAAGATTACTTACTTAAGGTATTTTACTGAAAACATATTTTTGAAATTTTTTTTAAGAGCTTTAATACTCCTATATTGAAGAATTTAAGACTATGGCATACAATTTATTGAAAAAAATTCTTTTTGGACATTTATAACATAGGCCCTATATAATAAATCATAATCGGGTAAATAATCATTTAATTTTGTCAGCGTATAAAACTTGGCCAAGAACATAGACTGAAAACGGTTTGTTCATTTATAGATTCTTAAAAATACATTAATTTATATTTAGGTATCACCTCAAATTTAATATGTATAAAGTAAACAAGCTCATGTGAAATCCATGAATTGATATGCGACTTACTAAAGATAAAATGATCCTCACCCCTGTTCTATATCTTAATAAGATAATTAGTATCATATGATTATTGCTGTTAATGGGTTCTCGATGTCCTTGTAAATAATTGCTTTTACTTTTCCGCCACCAGGAGCTAATAAATAATTATATCTTTAAAAAAAATCATGGTGTAGTCTCAAAACTCAGCATAATAGCAAATGTCAAGAATAAGAATCACATGATTATAGTTTTATTCTTGATGCCTAGTACTACGTAATGTGTTAATGTAACTGTAAAAGAAACGACCGTGAAAGTGTTTTAATAAGACAGTTTATCTCAGTTCGAGTTGGGCTAAGCAACTGGTGAGACAGATACAGCCTTGTTTGATATCAACACTAATGTACATATTTGATAATCACTCATGGTTAGGTAATTTTGACTTAACAAAGGTGTTTTCGCTAGGTTAGTAAAATTTCCTGAAATGGCCGTACAGTCCCTCGGAAGGATGTTGAAATATTTCACTCCTTATAGGATCATAGCGTTTCACACCATCTTCTTTGTCTTCCATGCGAAAGGGTATTCAAAAGATCTTGTTGACGGTGAAGTGACCGAACCAAGAGAAGTTCTCTTGGAGACCTAATACAAGAGAACACACTCACCGGTGGACTACGTCACAGTTTTAAACAACGAACTGAGAATGTCATACGAGATGAACTGTCGGATGGAAACATATTTCTGGATATTCCTCCGCTGAATAATTCAAACGGTAAGATTTTTTTTAACGACTTCATTGCAAAAAATTAAGGCCGACTCAAATTCATTGGATTTAATCAGATTAAGATAGTAAGATTATTACTTATAGTGGACCAAAACTATCGTCACATCAAATGATAATAATTTGGTTGTTATAGCTGTATATTCTTTTATACTAAAAAAATTAAACAAAATAATTGTTTATGAACCATTTTCAAATATACTCAAATTTATATTTACCATTAAACACTCTCTCAGCATTGTTTTAACCTACTGTTTATATAAATGCTTAGTATAAGAAGTTTAGGTGAAGGTATATTAATAAAACAATCACTCATATTATTCTAAAAAATTATCACAAAACAATATTTATGTTAAAAATACAACTAAATAAATTTGAAATTAATTGTGTTAAGTTTTAAAGCATTTAGTTAATTTAGGAACAAAATAAGCTTGGTTTTTTTAAATTGGCATATGATTAAAAAACCGCATTAAAAAAAAAAGTTTCATACAAAGTTACTTGTTTTTGAGACAATGGTAAAAATATGACATAATTTATATTTTATTTAGTGGTCGTCTTCACGGTCATCTGAAGTTCAACTATTTTTTTTAATGGGAGCCTGAATTTTTTATTGTTTAATATTATTTTACGTAAAATAAAGGCTCTCTTATCTGAACACTTTTTTTACCCTAGGCCTATTTTTGATATTTAATGAAGTAAAAAAATACGTATGATGGTTTAGGAACTGTTTTTATTTTTATTTCCAACTGGAATCTGTATAATGTGAAACAAACACAAGCAAAACGCTATCACAAACAAAAAAAACAAACGTTTGTTCATAAAGGTCTAAATGTAAAATTACAAAAGCTGTTCGTAATGATGACCTTCTATTTCGGTACACGTTCCAATTCGCTTTATAAAATAACTGTAAGTATTTAATATATTTTCTCAATCAATATCTCTGCAAGCAAATCTACTGTTTTCCATCACGTTTTATGGAAATGTCGGTGCATCATGGTATATAATTTCTTTTAGTTAACTCCATAAGAAATAAATGGTACGGCGCACCGCACAGACTTTCTCTCGCTTTCTATAAACTCGTAATATTTCTGAACGGAATAATGTACATTGTATCATCACCACTCCACATAAGAACACGCATAAAATAATATACAATGATATAGAATCAATAGAAAAGAGGCGCATCTTTGTCCACCTAAGAGCTATTTCAAACAGTTTAATGTCTTCCACAAGGGTCAACACTTCGTATTAAAATTTCAATTTCTGGTTAAAATTTTAACATTTTATAAAGTGTGGCAGGTATTCAAGTCATCGAATATTATTTAATTATCATGTATACATTTTGACCAATAAAAATGTAAATATTGACTATTGAGTCTAAAATGGAGATAGATCATTGCTGTGCTAACATTTCTCCTAAGAGCTTTAAGGAAAAATAACATACTTTTTTTAGATACTTACTTATATATAATTACTCTATGGCATTGGAAAATTATTGCGTTAAGACTTAAGTAGTATATGTTTACAACTAAAGCTCAAAAAATTATATTAATATATTTGCAAATATCTCAGAAACTGTTGTTTTTATAAAAATATATATCAAATAAAAGTTTTTTATTTCTAAAAGTCCTAAAATTTTGCAATGATAAGTTGTTTAGTTTCTCAAATAGTTGTGGAGATACGGAAATTAACGCTTCTATAAATTACCCTAAAAATCATTTTCATAGGAGAATGAAAATAGCCAGTTTATTTATAATCTTAATCAACGCCTAGATACGAATTTTAATCAAAATCATTTGAGCAGAAAACTAATTTTTTCTCTTTTTGCCCTTCAGTATACTACCCTTAATTTTAAGTTTTTATAGACACACAGATAGACGGCATTGCAAAACTAATTTTAGGGTTGTGGTGATCATGAGACGTCAACATCCATCAACATTTCAGGTTATTTTTTTTTACGGTCGCAATACTTAAATTTTAATGTCCAAAAAGTTAAAAAAAATACATGTAATTGCTTATATATTGAAAGTTATTGATTTTATAAAAATATGTTTCGGATAAAATATTTGTTATTATATATATATATATACATATTTGTAATGCTAAGTAATTTCATATCTCATATAGTTTCGGAGCTATTATAAAAAATGTTATATAATGCATCAGACCGGAGCACTTAAAGCCATTTTGCCGAAATATTGAGAGTAGCCATTTTGTTTGGAATATTTATTAATGTTTATAAATGAAATTTAATCAAAATCGTTAGAGCCGATTTTGAGAAAATTGACTTTTTTTCTTTTTCCCTTCAGTAAACTACCCTTAATTTTAAGTTTTAATAGACACACAGAAAGATGGCATTGCAAAGACTATTTTTTAGGGTTCGGGGGGTCATGAGACGTCGAAATCCATCAACATTTTAGGTTAGTTTTTTTTACGATCGCAATACTTAAGCTTTAATGTCCAAAAAGCTAAAAATATATATATAATTGCGTATAGATTAAAAATTATTGATTTTATAAAATTATGTTTCGAATAAAATATTTGTATTATAAATATATATACATATTTGTAATGCTAAGTAATTTCATATCTCAAATAGTTTCGGAGCTATTATAAAAAATGTTAATTTACGCATCAGACCGGAGCCCTTAAAACGATTTTGCCGAAATATTGAGAGTAGCCATTTTGTTTGGAATATTTATTAATGTTCATAAATGAAATTTAATCAAAATCGTTAGAGTAGATTTTGATAAATTCGACTTTATCTCTTTTTTCGCTTTTGTAAACTACCCCTAATTTTAGGGGTAGATATCCAATTCAAAAAACCCCTCGGGGCAACTCTATGAAAACGCTAGATATCAAGTTTCAGCTCAATCGGTAAAATAGTTTAGGCTCTAGTTGGAGGTACAGACAGACAGACAGACGGAAATTCAAAACCACCTTTTCGGATTCAGGGAGTCATGAAACGTCAAGATTCATCAAAATCTCGAGTAAGATTTTTTTGACGATCACCATACTTTTTCTACCTGTAAGATAGAGAGAAAATAAAAACCTGGCGGTGTTGAATCTAGTGATTTAGCAGGCTAATTAATTGGAGCACCTCTATCTATCTATAGGCCATTGTAATTCCGTTCCGTCATTGAAATCTAGAATAATGAACACCACATGAAAACGCATGTTCTGTCTTTCTTGTAGATTTAGGTTTACTAGCAGCAAAGGCAATCCTTGATATAGAAAGGTTCTGTATTTGTCTTCATTCGATGTACCAAAAAAAAGGGGCCAATCAATTTGTTTCAGTTAAGTCCGCAACAATAGTCCCCAGTCCAAGAGCGCTGTCTTTCAACTTGGCGCAGCAATCGCGGAATATCTGCACTTCAATAATGCTTGTTGTGTTGTTAAACTTCTCTATGATTTGTGAAGCTTGATTAGTCGGAGAATAATACATTAAGGAAAAAGTTCCTATTTATAATTACTGGTTCAAATGCCCATTGGCAGAATGTCACTAGATTGACAAAATCAACTCCATGAAGCTCTTGATGTAACGACACGTGGTAAGGATGAAATCTATGATCATTCAATATTTTGTTCATACTACTCTTTGATATTCATAAATCACTAAAAATCACGCAAGATCCTACATGAGGCTGCTAGGACTGCAATCTTATTATGTTCATCGGTGACATTTGCTCAGTGGCTTCTTTTCTTCAAATGAACAATTCCATTTTCCACAAATTCTTTAACTACACAATAAAGAATACCTATGTGGCAATGCATTTCTCTTTGATAAAAATCAGAGTACAGTAGAATAACATAATATTACTTTTCTTTAATATTCACCACTCACCACTCACCACACATTTAGGTTCACAAACGATACGGCTTAACATAGTTTCTAGATAATTTTTTCACAATTACAATATTTTATCTTATTATAAAAACGTAAAAACTATTTTGACTTATTTTAGGTGTACCGAACAAAAATAGAGAATCCAGCAATGCCCAGAAGAATTATGTACAAAATATTACCACAGATGAAATTTCGGATGGTAAATTTCCTTCAATGGACATATTTGCTTTTTCACCAGTATTCGCACCCACCTCCAGCAAGGTTCAAACAGAGGACTGCAGGAGACACAGCCTAATTTTCTTACATCAACTCAAGAAATATAAACTATGGGCTCTGCAAAGTAAGTAAGATAAAAATTTAAAATAATTATATGTTCATAATTTATATTTACAGGGTGTCATATTTATATACAATTTCAAACAATAGTCACTAAGGATCCAAAAAAGAGCGCGATACAGTATTATTTTATAGTTAAAGAATTTTCTAAAGTATCTCAATATTATAAGAACATATTAATGTCTAAATTAATATTTCTTAATTCTTATTACTGTATTGTAACGAAAATCAAAACAACTAATAAGTTGGGGAATAAATCATTTTGATCTTTTTTCAATGGAATATCTAGTTGGGCCGATCATCTTAATTTAATCATATCAAACTAGCACATTTATATGATTACTTAAATTTGTATGGAATTTTTAGTCCATTCGTATAATTATAAGGTGTACTTTAATAGTGATTTCAAGAGCAGAGCTAGAATGTAAACTATGAATCCACGCCAATGATAATTCTATCAATTCTCAAATATTAATTATATTAATTGAATATCTAAAACAATTTATTTTAAGTTTAAATGAAAAATAAATAGTAATTAATAAGATATTGTCAACTTAATAGAATATAGTAATTTATTAAAAAATATTTTACTTTTACTTAATATTGATCCATCTCTAAATTTGCTTATTAAAAACACATCAAGGAAAAAGAGAATACTTTTCAATTGAATTAATTATTTCACTACAATTATGTTTAATTTTGTACTTTAATTTTTTAGCCAAGAGAAATCAAAATATTCTGTTTTCCCCAATAATGAGGGTGGTCTGTCTTCTCTGACAGTAGCACAAATTAGTAATGGGGAAAGCCCACAATTATATAAGAATATGTAGTATAATTATTCTAAGCAACTCATCAAATATTTAGTTTGCCATGAAGATCATTTATAGCGCAATGAAACAGAATTCATCTATAAATAAAAGTTTTGTAATTATTAGTACGTCTAACTACCGAACTAGAATGCTCAAGTTTATTCCTAGCATGTTTAACTTGTAAGTAAACTGCAATTTCTGATTTCAAAGCGATATATTTACGACCAACAATTTTTGTTTGTTATAGGATTATGTATGTTTCTACCCCACGTAAAGTTATATTTAATTATGCAAATGGGAGGATAATTCAGTCAGGTAGAAAGATGTATATCATGAATTTTATTATTTGTAAACACAATTATTTAACTAACAGAATATAATTATTATTGGCGCTGGGCTTGAATATATAATTTTGAGTATGTTGAACGATCTAGGTTAAATACTCGTATGACTATGTATATTTGATCACTACTGATTTAACACCTCTCTTATGTTGTAGTGTACGATTCCTCAGCTAAACTGCCGTCTGGTGTACTACGGGGTAACACGAACCAACTCGGGGATTTTGACCAATGCCTGTCAGTAACGGGCAGCGAACCAAGTACCCCAACGGAGATGATTCGAGGCCAATACTGCCTGGCGTCAATAGACATATCCGCAACCCCACACGTTGCAAGTTCCAAAGAGTCCTTGGAGACACCTGTATATTGGGCGAAGTCAATGGAATTAATCAAAAGTTCTCGCCAAGATGTAAGTTTCATTAACAAGTACTTTCTTGCTGTTTACCGATTTTTCAATTATAATGATTGTACTAAATCGTCAATCTCATTTAGTATTGTTTGCTAGTTATGGCCAGGGCAGGGTTTTAATCCCTGACTAGTGTCTTAAATGAAATTCAATTCTCTAAGGACGTATGTTTTTACTAAGTTATAGCTTCACCATATCCCTCTAGTGTGAATATTTGGAGATTCACTTCATGACTCAAGTACAAGAAAGAACTTAATAAAATATCACTGCAAGGGATAGGTATTGGGAGAAGTAGGGTATAGCTTATTGTAAATGCACACGCATAGGAGTGAAAAGTAGAACAAGCGTCATAAAACCAATTTAAGATTTTCAATATTTCTTGTACTTTCTTCAGCCAGGTCACTTCATCCCTCAGTTCTCAACGATCAAATGGGGGTTGTGCGTGCCTCATTCCTGCACTCCTGATGACGTGAGACGTGAGTCTTAAAAACGCTTTGAGGCATTTTGACACCTCCCTCACGGGTCTACAAATTGAGACCCAGGTGGATTCAGACATGTGCTATAACAATCAACCCACGGAGCTAAGCGTCGGGACTGTCATTGCCATGTGAGTGACACAAAGTGATATTTCACGTGTGTTGTCTCTTTCTATGTACAGGATGTTTCACTTGCTTGGGGCAATGAGTTTCCAAAAAAGTTTTGAACTTAGGGCCTACTTGGCCAATGAGAAGCACTCTCGTACCCACAGAGAGTGAAACATCCTGTGCATCCGGTGATTGTGTTTATAATAATAATATTATATTATTACTACAATTATTATCATTTTTACTATTCATTTAATTATATTCTAGCTGTATTCTTGAATTGTAATAAAGTTATCACCCTAAATTGATATTCACGTATTCATGACAATCTCATTTAGAATGTTTTGTTGATTAATGGGATTTTGGTGTTAGCCTTTCGGCTGGGTATATTAGCTTTTAAATTCTAAGTTTTCTTCCCTACTTTATTATTATAAATAATCTAGATGATTGTACTCCAAACGTATACTAAGATGTGGCAGGGGGGAGGGAGGCTGAGCCTGTCTCATTAACACATGGGTATATGTTTCTGTTTCTTAATGTCCTATTTTCTGGTGATAGAGTTTTAGAGTTTAAATCTTTCTTAATGTATTAAAGCATTATTTTACATATAAGATTTTACCACTCCACTTCTTAAAGTGTGTGTAAAATTTAAATCTATAATATGTATAATTACTAATCCATTATTCTGGACATGTGAATTCTAGAAATGGTTGACTAATTTTGTAGCCTAGTTTTTTTTTAAGACAATCTAG
This sequence comes from Timema podura, assembly GCA_033556935.1. NCBI lineage: Eukaryota > Metazoa > Arthropoda > Insecta > Phasmatodea > Timematidae > Timema > Timema podura. Next base: position 45,139,409 of record JAVRXN010000011.1, on the reverse strand, counting down.
TTCCTAAGTTCCAAAGTGTGACGTGATGGAAATGACAAGAAAGAGGGTAAGGCCTAATAGCCATATAAGGTTGGATGGGGTAAATCTGAGAATAGTACAGTACATAAAGTATCTTGGAGGTGTGATTGAGGAGAAAGATGGAAGTAAAAATGTTTTAATGCGATGATGACATCAGTGAGAATTGTTCTATAGGTGCGTAAGAGATCTTCTATGTAGAGATAAGTCCCCTAGAAGTGTATGAATTAAGAATCAAATATCATAATCTATTACATATGTTTTAGTACGAATTTAACCGCATCTAGATATCATATTTTGAAAATTTAAAAATAACTCCTGTACACAGGAATGAAACCAGGGACTTTTGGCTTGGAACGCCAATACTTTGACAAATGAGCTATCCAGGAAACGTCCCGTTCCAGGGTCATTTTTCAATCATATTTATGTCATAGTCTATCATGGATGTGCGGAAATCGTCGGCTTAAAATATTGATTTATTAAGATCCCGAGCGTTCATAACGTTCAGCCGATGATTTCCACACGCCCATCATAGAATCTTCCGTAAAAATATGAGTGAAGAATGATCATGGGTACGGGACGATTCTTGGATAGCTCAGTGGTTAAAGATTTGGCGTTGCAAACCAAAAGTCGCGGGTTCGATTACCGTACCCAGCTGTCATTTATTAATTTTCAGAATATGATAGGAAGTAATTTACAGAGCATAATTTGTACATATGTTCACACACGCAGCAGAAACATGGTCAATGAATGTAAGAGAGACTAGGAAAATGAAAGCCACAGGAATAAAATTTGTGAGGAGCATGTTAGTTGTCAAGAAGGAAAACAAGATTTGGAATGAAGTTATCCAGGGAAGAATTGAGATAAAGTGAGTACATGAGATAGTAGAGGAAGCAATACTATGATGGTATGAGATGAGGATGAAAAAAGAGAGGACGCCAAATAAAATATTGGAAATGAAGGATGTGGATAAAATGAGAGGAGAAAATTGTAAATAAATGGTACGGCGCACCGCACAGACTTTCTCTCTCTTTCTATAAACTCGTAAGATTTCTGAACGGAATAATATACATTGTATCATCACCAATCCACATAAAAATACGCATAAAATAATATACAATGATATATAATCAATGAGAAAAGAAGCGCATCTTTGTCCACCTAAGAGCATTTCAAACAGTTTAATGTATTCCACAAGGGTCACACTTCCTAAAAAAAATTGATTTTTAGTTAAAATTTTAACATTTTATAAGGTGTTGCACATCTTCAAGTCATCGCATTGATATTTAATTATTCATTTATACATTTTGACCAATAAAAAATGTAAATATTGACTATTGAGTCTAAAATGGAGATAGATCATTGCTGCGCAAACATTTCCCCTAAGAGCTTTAAGGAAAAATAACATACTTTTTTAAGATACTTACTTATATTTAATTACTCTATGGCATTGGAGAATTATTGCGTTAAGACCTACGTAGTATATGTTTACAACTAAAGCTCACAAAATTGTATTAATATATTTGCAAATATCTCAGAAACTGTTGCTTTTATAAAAATATATGTCAAATAAAAGTTTTTTATTTATAATAGTCCTACAATTTTGCAATGATATGTTGTTTAGTTTCTCAAATAGTTGTGGAGATACGGGAATTAACGCTTATGTAAAGTACCCTAAAAATCATTTTCATAGGAAAATGAATATAGCCAGTTTATTTATAATCTTAATCAACGCCTAGATACGAATTTTAATCTAAATCGTTTGAGCAGATTTTGAGAAAACATATTTTTTCTCTTTTTGCCCTTCAGTAAACTACCCTTAATTTTAAGTTTTTATAGACACACAGACAGACGGCATTGCAAAGACTATTTTTTAGGGTTGTGGGGGTCATGAGACGTCGACATATATCAACATTTCAGGTAAGTTTTTTTTACGGTCGCAATACTTAAATTTTAATGTCCAAAAAGTTAAAAAGTTCATATAATTGCGTAATGATTGAAAGTAATTGATTTTATAAAATATGTTTCGGATAAAATATTTGTATTATAAATATATATACATATTTGTAATGCTAAGTAATTTCATATCTCAAATATTTTTTGGAGCTATTATAAAAAATGTTAATTAACGCTTCAAACCGGAGCCCTTAACGCCATTTTGCCGTAATATTGAGAGTAGCCATTTTGTTTGGAATATTTATTAATGTTCATAAATGAAATTTAATCAAAATCGTTGGAGCCAATTTTGAGAAAATTGACTTTTTCTAATTTTTTCCCTTCAGTAAACTACCCTTAATTTTAGGGGTAAATATCCAATTCCAAAAATCCCTCTGGGAAACCCAATGAAAACCCTAGATATCAAGTTTCAGCTCAATCGGTAATAATAGTTTAGGCTCTAGTTGGAGGTATAGACAAAGAGACAGACAGACAGACGGAAATTCAAAAACCACTTTTTCGGATTCAGGGAGTCATGAAACGTCATTCATCAAAATCTCGAGTTCGATTTTTTTGACGATCACCATAATTTCTTTACCTGTAAGCTAGAGAGAATGTAATTAAAGGATAGAGGTGGATGGATAGAAGAATATGAAGGCATTTTACTAAAATGACCCAGCCTTTTGATGTTAATGATTATGAGTTCCTAAGCTTTGCATGTCTTTAAATTGTGTCTAAAAATGGATCATTTAATGTTTCTGTGTTTGTAATTATTATTTGATAAAAATTAATAGAAGAAAACTCTTTTGAATGGTGAAAAAAAAAATTTCTGTACATATGCCCTTAATACAGCCACGATTTTTGTGTTTGTGTGTGTGTGTGTGTGTGTGTGTGTGTGTGTGTGTGTGTGTGTGTGTGTGAGAGAGAGAAGAGAGAGAAATATACCACATTCTTGAATCTTGTAGGTAATTTGCAGTATTCGCTCCCTGTGTGGCGTTCTGAGGTTTATTTTTTCCAAAATGATCTTCAACTCTCCATCCATGTAAATGTGGATACACATTCCTAGCTCAATAGAGTAGTTCGTAAATTAATGTATAGCCTGAACAGGTAATAATGAGCCGTACTAAAAAAATACGTATTCCACCTTCTTTATCAAAAGCTCTTTTACTTTGCAGATCAATGTTCTGTGCTGTGATTGCTGTAGCGTTGATTGCAACCTTGAGAGACGATGGGACCATTGTTCAATTGCAGTCTAGGCAAGTAATCTCGTTAATTTAACTAGTATTAGATAAATGTTTTCGATGTCTCAAATGAGTGAAGTGTTTTTATAAGCTTTACTTTCTCATATCAAGAGAAAGTATTGTGATCGTAAAAAAAAGCTATTTCGAGATAGTGACTTTTTACGATTTATGTGAACACAAAACCGAAAAAGTGGATTTTAAAATTCTGTCCTCCCCCTTTTTGTATCTCTGTCTGAAACCACGGATCCTAAAAGTTTTAATGGAATTTTTTTTTTTAAATATGATATTTAGATTTTATAGAGTATCCCACAAAATTGTGTTTTTTATATTTAACCCAGTCATTCAATTAAGGGTATTTTAATGATTTGTAATTTTTTTGAATATCATATTGTTATAAAATGGCTTTAAAGATTTTGTATGAAATGCATATCTAGGGTTGGTTTGACATGGAAAATAGCACTATATAATGGGTTTCTGGGCAAAAATTGCTTAAAGGGTACTAAACTAAGACTGATTTTTCAAAAACTTTAAATATTTAACAATTAGTTTTAATTATTTGATTCCAAATTATTATCTTGGGAGTGTTTGATATGACAAGTAACCAGTGCATAATTGTTTTGGAAGTAATGAATAATTCATGAGTAGTTACAGGTGACAAATTTTTCAAAATATTGAAATATTTTACAAATGGCCTTGACAATTTAATTCCAAATATTTTTCTTGGGAATATTTGATATTAAAATTTACACTTTATATTTGTTTTTGGGGTGAAAGCTAATTTATGGTTATTTTACTGATAACTGTGTTTCAAATACTGGAAATAATATAAAAATGACCCTAACTATTTGATTCCAATGGTGTATCTTGGGATTGTTTTACACGAAAAATATTACAATGTTCACGTGGGTTGGAGTAAAAAATTGATAAACGTTGTTTGCTTTAGAATAACTTTTGAAAATTCTAAATACTTTGGAAATGGTTAAAATGTATATCTGGGGAGTTTGACATGAACAGGACATATAAAGCTGTATAGTGTACCTGTTTTTAAGGGAAAATTAAGTTTTGGGTAGTTTTGCTGATGAATTTTTTTATTTAAATATTTAAAAAATTATCCTTAGAGATTTGTTTTAAAATTAAGTCTGGGTCACTATTTTACTTTATATTTAATAAAGTATCCTAATCTAAAGTGAATTAAATTATGTCTAATTTACTTAAGAATATATATAGAAAACTTGAATTGAAAAAATTACATGAAATGTAATTCAAAATGGGAATTTTGGAATAGTTTTCCTTATAAATAAGACTGCCTTTTTAATTTTACAAATAACAAATATGTTTAGATTACTTCGCAAATAATTAATTTTAAAATGTTAAATTGTGCTGGATTATATTTGAAGAGTTTGGTTTAAATTTAAATTTGAGAGTGATTATTTCTATTAACCAGATGATTTTTTTATGAAGAAAACACACTTAGGTGTAGTTTACAACAAATGCCTTTAAATTATCTTCGAAGCCATAGTACACAATATGAGAATGTTTGTGGCGATTGAATCATACCATTTATATTTATTTTAATGGAAAGTCATTCGATGTAATGACAGAAATTTTAGAATATTGTTATTAGCAAATATTTATGTTATGACTGGTCGCTAGTTCATAGAAGATGGGCGCGCACACACACACAATTAAATTTAACGAGAGAGATGTTAACTATTCTATTACTAACTAGTTTAATGACATGAAATATAAAATATACAATTGTTTACAAGAAATGCTTGCTATATGGTATCTGTCCTTCGGTAAACTACCCTAACTATAATATTTACATAGACCATGCAAAGGTCTTTAGTTTGACAGTATCCTCTTATGAAATACTGGACACAACTGTCTGATATCTAGTCAGTCTCTTTTCCCTGCATAAACTCCGAGTCATAAACCGGCCGCTCATCCTTAACTGGAATAATTTATATGGTCAGTATCAAAGCCATTGTATCAGGAATAGGAATGCACTTATGTAGCTGCACATTCATAAAGTAGAGTGTACACACTGTTCAATAAATTGTTTGATCCCAACATTTACAAAACGTGTAATTTTTTTTAAATGTGACGTTTTATGTAAGAGATATCTAATTGCATACAAATCCCAATATAACTACTGTCTAGAACGTCGTAGATACAAAGGTGTGTTATACTTTATGCAATTGAGGCTAGTGGTAATTATCTAAGTAACCACCTCAAACTATAGTGGACAGAGCCCCATATCTGTTTTTGTAGAGATATTGGCTAACGGTTCTATTCTAAACTGGGACAGGAGGAAAGGGAAATAATTTCAAAAGTCACCAGTTCTGGTTAATTAAACTAAAATTTGGGTAAGAAATTCACTAGCTCCACCCAGTCATATTCACTTCAACTTCACCTCATCTCATTGGGACATTGAAAGAGCTTCCACAGAAATGATTCACGATTAGTACATTCGGGCGTCCACTGGGCTATGGTATTAGGTACTGGTATCTTTCCACAAACCGAGGTACAGATTGATGTAGCCTAGACAAGACATTATTATTATTATTATTATTATCTAAGTTAAAATGGCTATACATTTCTAAACAGATCAGATTGATTGACAAGCAAATTTATTATATAAAAACGATAATTTATACTTTAAATATTTATTTACAATGAGCCAATTCTAACCAGTCTACTTAATGACACCTTATATTTAAGGCAATGGAATCAAGGTCTTCTCAAATGTGTCTAGGGCTTCCCACTGGTCTCTTCTCTTTAATTTTACTTTTAATACATTAATAAAATATTCTAATATATAAATAAAACTCAATGAAAACAGCTCGCAAAAGAACTATATTGACAAAACGGTCACCACTTACTAGTGAAGATAGTGCGCCAACATTTGCAAATAAAGTGTTTCATGTGGTCAACAACACGAATCCTCCAGCTACTAATTTCAGAATTCGACCTGTTATTTATTCTCTAAATATATATATCTCCTCATTCATCCTCACGAGTCTTAGTTTTATCACACTTTTGTCCCACTTATCCACAAAAAAAAATTGGAAGTGCCAGGGATCGAATATGGAACCTATGGATGAATATAAGTATGTGTATGGGCTTAATATTTTTTTTACCATTTCTGTTAAAGCTTTAATAACATTTTTATAAACAATAATTACTTATTCTATGGATTTAGGAAATCAAAATTCACTGCCACGCTTCAAAAATGTACGCCCCCTATTGCTATTTTTTGATAGACCCCCTCATTACACCCTATAAAATAAAATTATTGTGAAAAAAGTGAGTTAATTTATGAATGTTAGTCAAGCTATTTATCAATCGTATGCTACGTCCCACCATGCTCAGCGTCGTCTCATCTCCCACTATCGTGCTAGCCTTAGAAACTGGCCACATTTCCCCAACGAGCCATCGAGACCAGAAAGGATGTTGAGTCTAGTGCTTAGCGAACCTGCTAGATCGCACTAATACGGGGTGATGTATTTTTCCAAACCTAAGGACTCAAAATAACCTCCAGATGCTGACAAGTTGGAATAAAACTTAAACTTAAGAGACACAAATAAATGTTCAAAAAACTCTCTCTATATAAATCACAGCTTATTATATTGTACTAACTTTAAACTATATAAATGTATATAATAATATTAAGTCATCATAATAGCCAACACTGTTATAAATTATTGCTCGCTCAACCGTGTGTATAAATTATCGCGTTCAATGCAGGAGCCTAGACGGGGATCGTGGTATTGGATTTTTAAGGGCCACTGTCCATCATCCATTTCCTCTGGTGTAGCCAACAACCACATAAGTGCTGTAGCTAGATTAGAACCAAAAAGTCGATAGATTATCGCTCTAAGAAAAATTAAAATTCGTCAAATTTGTTGTCAAACAAAAAATGCTTTATTAATCTGAAATTAATGTAAGCTACATAAGTAGTAGAGGTGAACCAGGAGCCGGAACAATGTTATTTGGATTCTGAATGACAGATAGATAGTATAGATCTATTTTGTAGACCAAAGCATTGCATTAAGTGTTCTTGTATTACGATAGTTCAAAAAATCAAAATTCTACAGCATTAAGATTTAAAATAACGGACATGAAACTGACAAAAAATTAAGGAACAACACCAGTTAGAATATTAGTCACTAGGCGCTAAAAATGATTGTCGTTTCAGACTCGTAAAAGTTGCTAGGTCTAGTGACGAAATCGCTAATGTTGCAACAATGGTCTCCTCGGCTACTTCCTTTGTGTCCGCTCCTTCAGAGTGAGGGTCGAAGATACCCTCTATTCTTCCCGTCCAATACCACAGGGCTACTGCCTTTCCCCCATTCTGTATTCATTGTCGTGTAAGACATGCCAGTCCTGCACGGAACGATTTTGTTCTAGTTCGTGGATGACACTGCAATCTTGGCACAGTCCCGAAAACCAGGGTGGTCTGGACCAAGTTTACCTTCACGATTCGGAGGCTGTTAGCATACCTTTAGTCCCGGTCCCTGGATACCCAATCCTAGAAGACTTAGGCAAATTGTTCGCACGTTGGATGACTGCCACTGTGAGTAGAACTTGCCATGGTCCAGTGCTCACCTGGGCTTGGGGTGACCCTGGATGTGAGATGCAATTGGGACCCGCACCTGCGTTCGTTGGTGGGTAGGGGCTCAAGGGGGCCTTGGTGAATATGGTTATGCTCTTCGACCAGTTAGTTCATCAGCATACTGCCACAAGTTCATACTTTTCTGCTCTGTGTGATGTCCATTCTGCTCTATTCCATTTCTGTATACTCATACCTAGCTAAATACAGATACAATCGTCTCCGTACTGTATACTACCAGTTCCTTCGCCTGATCCTCAGAGCTCCACCCCTCATCTCAATCCAAGTTCTCCTGACAATATCAGGCCTCACCTTTCTGGACAGACATATCCGCAGATTGGCGGAGAGGTTTTTCAGTCGGGCGCTCTCCAGCCTCAACTGGATGGTCCAAATCATTAGCGATTATGACGATACGGTTCACCTACACCGTCGTATCAGGGATGGCGTGGTTAACCCATTAATTGATGTCAAAAGGTGACCAGGCCGTTAAATTGAGGGCTTCGTGTCCACTCCCTCTAGTGGCGAGAGGCTGGGTGGAGTGGCCAGGTAGCATGCGATGTCTGCCTCAGAGCTGAAATCCTAGAAAGTCAGCAGGATGATTAGCAATGGTTCCTGTTTATGAGATGCCAGAGACAGCGGGTTAAGGGCACTCATCAAGGGAGGACCCCAAAACGGGTCTGTTAGGGGCATTGCAGGAGTCTCAAGGCTCCATCACTTTCTATGGGTGATAGATTCTAAATCTGGGGTGACCTATTAACTTTTTGATGCCAGATGAGGTGACGCTCGAAGACCCAAATGGATTGGTAAGTATCGGTCGCCAATAATATATTTCTGTTTACACTTAAGTTGATGTAGTTTATATATTCTTGTTTTTAAGATAAATAAAATTAATGTGAAAAGATAGAAAGAAAGAATTCGTTACACCACATACAGATCTTCGCAACCTAAGGTCAAGAAATCCTCCTCTGCACTAAGCAGTAGCACTATGAACGCCAGTATATTGACCCCTATCTAATGGAAATTTAGATCACTCCTATACTACGAGTGTTTTGCTGACAACACTAAACTTCAATCTATCACTCTCAATAGTCGCTACTAGACTATTATTTAATTTAAATGTAGGGAAAAAACTCCTTTTAGTATCCGATCAAATAATTGGTTCGATTGGAATTAACACGGAACACACCTGTTTGGATTTGATCTCAACACTTTTAAAAGTTAAATCAATATTATTTTATTTTAGCACCGCGTCTTACTACTAGTTAGGATTATGTACTAATTACACTAGGTGACATGGTGGTTTAGGGACCTCTGTACTGGGGGTCCAGGGTCCAATCCGTAGTCCCGGCTCAGATTTATCTGATTACTAAACCTTATTACACCTCTGACAGGACGTGTATTAATAATGACTTGTGAATGTGTGAAATGCCAGGCCTCCACCGTTTTTCGGATTCCACGTTAAACTGTAGGTCCTCCATTTCATCTCACAATCACGATACTATTACACATAAGCCTAAGTGTGTATAACCCGAACGAGTAGTAAGACACGGTGCTAATAGTAATAATAAAAATAACAACAACATTGATGGAATAAGGATTAGGAATGCTCAATTTAGAGGAAATGTACCCGCATGTGTAGGGAGGAAGAGTGGAAGACCATTTAGGAAAACCTTCCTCAATGCACCCGGCAGGGATTTAACGCTAATCTCCAATGTCATGGTATTTGGAAGTCTAGTCCAACACTAGACTAGCGTGTTAGACCACGTGGCCACTGAAGGGAAACTAATATTTTTAAATTTATTTAAATATATATGATTGTAGGTTATAGCAAACAGTGCTTTCTTGTCGACTATATTAAAATCAAGCTCTGACCACCAAGTTGCTTTTTAAAGGTTTTGCATTACTACTTTGTAAAAAAAAAAAATATTGTTAGACAATATTGCTAGAAAACTGAGGTAAATTTCTTACACTATTAAATATGGAGATACATCAAGTAAATACTTTCATTCTCAATTATTATTTTCACAAATTTAGATATATTCTAGATGGTATTTTATAGAAATATATTTATAATGGAAATACTTGTTGGAAATAGATCAAAAATATTTTCAGATTTTATTTGCTCAAAAACCATGTTAGTAAGATGATTAACTTCTGGTATTGGGCAAAAATGCACACATCAATATTAAACTTGGTTGGATTTTTGATTTATCAACTTTTGATGCCATACTTAATTGATTTAAATTTTGCATTTCCTTTATAATTACATAGAATGAAACATTTTCTTTTTATGGAGTTTGACTTAAATATCCTCCGAGGGAAGTTATGATTTAAATTTCAATCTTTCCAGATAATATAGGAAAAACCTTTTAATTTATTTAATGTTTTTAAGCTAATATATATATTGACCTAATGAAAGTTTGACATATGCAATATGTAGATATGGCATACCATATATGAATGAGATAAATTAGATTTAAATTGATTGAATTTCTTAAAGATTTTTTATTTTATATCTTTAAGGAAAAGTATAAATTTCATGAACATTTTCTGCTTAGAGTTTATAATTAATTTCTACGTTTAATGTGACCCGAATCCATAAAAACTTGGTTTTGCCATTTTGTCCGTCCAAGTGTCGGTATTTGATGTCTGTACATCTCAGGGCCTACAGCCGAAATCAATGGACGTATCTGGTTCACCTCTATATTTATATTTTATACTGTCGTCCTCAGATCGTGTTTTTTTTATTCTAGCCTTTAAATTAATGGTGTTTGTTAAATAACAGAATTATAAAAAAAAAAAGCTTGGCCTTTTTTGGATATATTTGTTTAAAGGTAGTTTATTGATCACTTTTTTAAAACAAGCATTATTTATAATTTTTTTAAACATTCCATACAATTTTATACAAAAAGAACTATAGGGATTATTAAAATGATAGATAAATGTTAACTTTTCCAAAATTATATTAATTTAGGGTTTAGTAACTTACATTATAATTTGGGTAATTTAAAACTGTTAGTATTTATTATTAAAATCAATTTGGCTGTCTTTGAATATTTTCACATGATATATAAGAATGTATTTTTAGTTTTAGACATACAAAATGTTTAAGGGTTGTTTACAATTGACTAAATTTTGGAAGTTAAATTTTTTTGATGGAATGAAAAATTTGATTGAATAAGAAAATGTGTTTGCAATCTTTAGTAAAATAGATGATAAAGAGCTAACGCTTGTGCCGTACCACTTACATTCATCGTGTATTAAAAAATATTGGTGATATATTTAGTACAGAAACAAAGATTGCTCATACTCAAAGTTTTTACAGGAACAAAGGTTTTAATTTGGTAAAACTCCCAATAGAGATTAGTTTAATCAACAAAATACTATATTACACTTAATGTAATTGAGAAATAAAAACAAACTGTTATGATTCAGGTAAATTAGAGAAGACGCTGATGGCATTCTCCGTCAAAAAGACCCTGTCGGAACTGCTTCGTGTGGAACCAGGAGACGGGGACATACAATGTATCAATGGTATACGCGCCCTGTGCACGATGCTTTTGTATATGGTACATAAGTTCTTTTCTATGGCATTTATGCCTTATAGCAACAGAATTAACTTCACTCAGGTAAATAACGCTTTTGTTTTACAACATCCCAAGGTAGATACTAGGGATTGCTAAGTCTCTTAGTTAGAAAAAAATGTGATTCTTCATTTAGCTATATTACCTTGTCAAGTCATATGTGCGTGCCTTATAATTATTATTATTATCACCGTTTCTTACTACCAGTTCGGTATGTACGAACTTACGTTAATGTGTAATGGTAGGGTGATTGTGAGATGAAATGGAGGACCTAGAGTTTAACATGGGATCTGAACCACGTTGGAGGCCTGACATTCAACAAATTTACAAGTTGTGAATAATACACCCCTAGTCAGAGGTCAAGGGAGGGTTTGGCAATCAGATAAATATGTGCCGGGGCTGAGGATTGAAACCCGGACCCCCAGCACAGAAGTCCGACAACTTACCCCTAGACAACCAGGTCAACTGCATGTCTTACTATTCTTTTAAATAATAATAAATAATTTTATCAGTATTTTTAAGTGTTACATTTGCCTATAAACGTTACTAACGGCCTAACTTAACGGTACCAACCACTTGAAATAAACATTTCTTTACTTTGTGGATTCCTTATGAATGTACAAGTTCTCAAGCTTCAAATCCCCTAAAACAATCATAGACTATTTTAGAGATTTCTTTTGTGACCCTGTTTAAAAATGACTTTATTCTTTTGAGAAAAGTTGTATTAATATTTCTCACCATTTACTTTAATCTAAGGACTTGGCCATTTGGCGTAAATATTGATTGAGAATTGAAAGACACAAATAATAGAGTGGGAATAAATCAGTGTATTACTAGACTGGCGCTTTACTGATAAGTTATATGTCCCTAGTTTCACTTTATTTCTGAGTGACGTGTTAGATAGTCATTGTTCAACTTTAGTTCAATCAATAATTCACATATCCTGTGTTCCTTGTGTAATGTAACATATTTACCTATATGCTCTCAGAGTAAGTTATTTTAATATTATTTTCACAATTTCTGTTTCTATGGATTAACAATGTGTATAGTTAATGGTTTATTATACCGATAATATAAACACAAACAGGCTATTAGAAATTATCTTCGCAACCACTCAGATACGCTAGTTTTTTAAGGTAAAGTCCAGATCTTTACATATTTCTTTTAAAAAAATGAGATCGTCCATGTTTGACATACTATTGGTGCAGCCTACTTCGAGATTCGAAGGAATTGAATTGAATCTCACAGAGAAAGTTGGAAAGGTCACAATCGCTTTTAGGGTAAATCGGTAGGAAGGTGGTATTCTATTAATGGGTAGTCTCATTAATTTATTTTTTTAGAATAAACGATGTTGTGTAGATGCAATAATTATTCTTATATGTTCTTCCCAATTACGCATGTCAATAAACCTAAATCTAAATAAAAAATTATAATAATAATTTAGTAATCATATTCATGTCATGCGTAGTAATAACTTAATGATAAAAGGTTGTGTTTGGATCTTTACCTATCTGGCGCCCTAATACAAAACAATAGTATCTACCACCAACGAATATGTAGGCTAGCATGCATATCGAACACCATCAAGGCGTATATTGTGTCTGTCAGAACACGAATACAGGACACCCGGCTAAAATACACCACGTATGATTACACATATTTCACTTTATAATACTAAAAATAAATGGTACGGCACACCGCACAGACTTTCTCTCTCTTTCTATAAACTCGTAAGATTTCTGAACGGAATAATGTACATTGTATCATCACCACTCCACATAAGAAACACATATAAAATAATATACAATGATATATATAATCAATGAGAAAAGAGGCGCATCTTTGTCCACCTAAGAGCATTTCAAACAGTTTAATGTCTTCCACAAGGGTCAACACTTCGTATTAAAATTTCGATTTCTGGTTAAAATTTTAACATTTTAAAAGGTGTTGCAGATCTTCAAGTCATCGCATTGATATTTAATTATTCATTTATACATTTTGACCAATAAAAAATGTAAATATTTACTATTGAGTCTAAAATGGAGAGAGATCATTGCTATGCAAACATTTATCCTAAGAGATTTAAGGAAAAATAACATACTTTTTTTAGATACTTACTTATATTTAATTACTCTATGGCATTGGAGTATTATTGCGTTAAGACTTAAGTAGTATATTTTTACAAATAAAGCTCACAAAATTGTATTAATATATTTGCAAATATATCAGAAACTGCTGTTTTTATAAAAATATATGTCAAATAAAAGTTTTTTATTTCTAATAGTCCTACAATTTTGCAATGATAAGTTGTTAAGTTTCTCCAATAGTTGTGGAGATACGGAAATTAACGCTTCTGTAAAGTACCCTAAAAATCATTTTCATAGGAAAATGAAAATAGCCAGTTTATTTATAATCTTAATCAACGCCTAGATACGAATTTTAATCAAAATCGTTTAAGCAGATTTTGAGAAAACCAAATTTTTCTCTTTTCGTCCTTCAGTAAACTACCCTTAATTTTAAGTTTTTATAGACACACAGACAGACGGCATTGCAAAGACTATTTTTTAGGGTTCGGGGGGTCATGAGACGTCGACATCCATCAACATTTCAAGTTAGTTTTTTTTTTTTACGGTCGCAATACTTAAACTTTAATGTCCAAAAAGTTAAAAAAATTCATATAATTGCGTATAGATTGAAAGTTATTAATTTTATAAAAATATGTTTCGGATAAAATATCTGTATTATAAATATATATACATATTTGTAATGCTAAGTAATTTCATATCTAGAATAGTTTCGGAGCTATTTAAAAAAATGTTAATTTACGCATCAGACCGGAGCCCTTAAAGCAATTTTGCCGAAATATTGAGGGTAGCCATTTTGTTTGGAATATTTATTAATGTTTATAAATGAAATTTAATCAAAATCGTTAGAGCCGATTTTGAGAAAATCGACTTTTTCTCTTTTTGCCATTCAGTAAACTACCCTTAATTTTAAGTTTTAATAGACACACAGACAGACGGCATTGCAAATACTATTTTTAAGGGTTCGGGGGGTCATGAGACGTCGACATCCATCAACATTTCAGGTTAGTTTTTCTTACGGTCGCAATACTTAAGCTTTAATGCCCAAAAAGTTAAAAATATATATATAATTGCGTATATATTGAAAGTTTTTGATTTTATAAAAATATGTTTCGAATAAAATATTTGTATTTTAAATATATATTCATATTTGTAATGCTAAGTAATTTCATATCTCAAATAGTTTCGGAGCTATTATAAAAAATGTTAATTTACGCATCAGACCGGAGCCCTTAAAACGATTTTGCAGAAATATTGAGAGTAGCCATTTTGTTTGGAATATTTATTTATGTTCATAAATGAAATTTAATCAAAATCGTTAGAGCCGATTTTGAGAAAACCAAATTTTTCTCTTTTCGCCCTTCAGTAAACTACCCTTAATTTTAAGTTTTTATAGACACACAGACAGACCGCATTGCAAAGACTATTTTTTAGGGTTCGGGGGGTCATGAGACGTCGACATCCATCAACATTTCAGGTTAGTTTTTTTTACGGTCGCAATACTTTAGCTCTAATGTCAAAAAAGTTAAAATATATATATAATTACGTATAGATTGAAAATTACTGATTTTATAAAAATATGTTTCGAATAAAATATTTGTATTATAAATATATATACATATTTGTAATGCTAAGTAATTTCATATCTCAAATAGTTTCGGAGCTATTATAAAAAATGTTAATTTACGCATCAGACCGGAGCCCTTAAAACGATTTTGCCGAAATATTGAGAGTAGCCATTTTGTTTTGAATATTTATTTATGTTCATAAATGAAATTTAATCAAAATCGTTAGAGCCGATTTTGAGAAAATCGACTTTTTCTCTTTTTGCCCTTCAGTAAACTACCCTTAATTTTAGGGGTAGATATCCAATTCCAAAAACCCCTCGGGGCAACCCTATGAAAACCCTAGATATCAAGTTTCAGCTCAATAGGTAAAATAGTTTAGGCTCTAGTTGGAGGTACAGACAGACAGACAGACAGACAGACAGACGGAAATTCAAAAACCACTTTTTCGGATTCAGGAAGTCATGAAACGTCAAAATTCATCAAAATCTCGAGTTCGAATTTTTTGACGATCATAATACTTTCTCTACCTGTAAGATAGAGAGAAAGTAAAAATACGACCTCTATGTCACATGTTCTATATTAATTGTCCACACTGAGTTCGACTATGTAGTCACATGTTCTATGTTACTCTTGTTTACCTCTAATTTAAATCTTTAGTCACATTTTTTATATTCCTTGTCCACCCAGAGTTCAAATGTGTGGTCACACGCTCTATGTTACTTGTCTTACTCTAATCCAACCACTAAAACACATGTTAAATCATGCTTTGAGTTACCTTCTAGTTCCATTACTAAGTCACAGGTTCTATGTTCTATGTTTACTTATATTTTCCCAACTTGATCACATGATCTGTAGCTATGTATCTGATGACGTACTGTTTGTTTCTTTCAGCTTAATCTATTACCTGTGTCTATGCTAATAAAAGCCTTCCCCATCTACGTGTATGCATTCGTCCTTCTTAGCGGCGTCCTAACTGCCTACAACATGAGCCGCGAGATGAAAAGAAAAGGTTACATTGATTGGAAAAGAAGATATCTGGCAAGATTCATTAGGTAGGAGGAGTTATTTATTTTGTCTAGATAGATACGTATTTTAGGACGACTATACTAATTAGTTAGGATTGCTATAATCCTTTTTTCGGTTTGTTGGATTCATTAGTCAGGAGGACTGGATTAATTAGTCTCGGTTACTATATATCTTCGATCAGCTAGTACGATCCATTGTGTAGGTGGCGTGGATTAGCTAGTTATGATTAACTTGATTAATAAAGTTAGGAATAATAAAATCATATGGTCAGATATAAGTATTTATTAGGTAATAGAACTGGATTAAATAGATAGGAGGACTTCATTAGTTGAGTAAATATAGGGGATTATTTGGGTAGGAATACTGTATTTCTTAAATCAGAATGTTCACAAAATCAAGGCTAGTAACATATAATGTGTAGAAACATTGATTTGAAAGATTAACTACATTAAATCAGATAGAAGGAATGGATTAATTTAGGTAATATTGTTATATTTCTTAGGTAAGATATTGGATTCGTCAGGAAGGAGGGGTTTGTTTACTATCCTTATCCTAACTATTATAAATGCGAATGTGAGTTTGTTTGTTTGTTTGTTTGTTACGCTTTCACGCCTAAACTACTCGACCGATCATCATGAAATTTCGCATACACGTTGTCATGGGTACAGAAAAGGACATAGGGTAAACTTTCATCCAGAAAAAAAGTACTGTTCCTGACGGATAGAAAAAAATAACTGTTAGACGGTCGTCCAGCTTAACAACTCGGCCTACTGATATGAATAAATTAATTGCAACTTGATGCCTGGAGTACAGAAAAAGGGACCTGCGGTATCCCAGAAGAAAATCTGATACCCCGAATAAAAATCTGTTCTCGAGTTATTTTAGGCAATCTATCTTAAAATGATTAAAAATGATTATATTCAGCTAATTAAGCTCTGTCTGTTCACCCCGTTATGGTTGTCGTAAGAAGTTTGGTATTATTGGTATTGGTATATCAAATAAAAACATTATTTTTACTTTAAAATGCGGTATCTATTTGTGCTATAGAATGTACTAACTAACGCGGTATCGTTTTGTTTATCTATGGCTATGAAGCTTGGAGAAAGAGAAGAAAGGGAGTTGGGAAATAGCAATACATGTTTGCGATTCATTTGTTTACAAACATTGATTTGTTACCGTCTATTTATCTGTGTTTAGTCCTATTTTAATAATATAGTTATTATTTTACGTCTTCAGTTTTTATTGTTCCTTTTTTTTCTCTTTGAGCGATAGTTTATCATTTATTATTATTAGGTTAGTTATTTTAATTCTGATTCTACTTTTTTACCTTAAGGTAATAGTGTGTCTGTTTTAATTTTTAGGTTAGAAATATTTTTTTCTTAAAAAAACGTTTTTTCCTTTTTCTTTTTTGAAATGCCTCGCAAACGTAATTCTAACCTATCTAGGAGCTCATCGCGAGCCCGGGCAGCTAAAATTGCTCGATCCCAAGAACCCTCCGTTCATGCCGAATTAAGGAGGCAAGAACAAATGGAGCGACAAACTGATTTGAGAGCTGATGAGACACGTTATCAAAGCAAGGAAAGACTGGAGGACCAAGCCACCCGCCTGGCTTCTATGAGAGCAGCTGAGACGCCCCTTCAAACACAATTGCGTTTAGAGGAACAAGCCGAACGCCAGAGAGCTCTGAGAGCTACTGAAACGCTCCTTCAAACGCAGAACCGTTTAGATGTAAAGCTGAACGCCAAGCTGCTTTGAGAGCAACTGAGACGCCTCATCAAACGCAGCTCCATCTAGATGAGCAAGATGAACGCCAGAAAGCTTTGAGAGCAACTGAGACGTCCCTTCAAACTCAGCTCCGTTTAAACGAACAAGCCCAGTGGCAGGCAGCCATTAGAGTCACAGAAACTACACAAGAGTCGCAGGCGAGAAGAATCGTTCACGCAGAAATGCAAACCTAACGCCGACGAACTTTTATGCGTAACAGTTCGTCCTTATTTAATAATTCTGGATTTGAATACGATCCTTTAATTGATTACAAAAATCATACTTTAATTGTTGTTGGTTTGACGAATAAAAAATTCCAGTTTTGTGATGCTTTAAAATGGAAAGATGAGACCGCAGGGATGTGTTGTTCTAATGGCAAAGTTTCCCTTCCTTTACTTGGTGAACCAGAACAGCCTCTGAAAACTCTATATTTATATGATGCAAATGAATCACGGCGCTTTTTAAATAGAATTAGAAAGTATAACTCATGCTTTCAAATGACATCTTTTGGAGTAGATAAGGAGATAAGAATGCCCGGGTTTTCACCAACCTTTACCGTACAAGGTCAGATATATCACCAAATTGGTTCACTTTTTACAACAGAGAACGAACACCATTAATTCTTGCAAGTTTATTTCATGGGTGATGAAGAAAATGAAGTAAACCGTCGTTGCTTATACATTCAAGGAGTTGAAAGAGATACGGTATTAAAAATTCAAAGAATGTTATATAAACACAACATTTTGATAAATACCTTTAAAACCGCAATAGGGAACTGGCCTCAAGAAGATTATAAGTTGTCATCCATGCTGATCGAACTCCACGTGGCGAACATGAGAGGCGCTATAATGCACCGACAATTAATGAAGTTGCTGTCGTGGTGAGTGGCGACCAGTTCTCTTCATGAGACATAGTGTTACAAGCACACGATAATACACTTACACAAGTAGCCGATACTCATAAGTTTTATGATGCTTTGCAGTTCCCATTAATTTTTAGCAAGGGAGAGTCGGGATGCCATTTTAATATTCCACTCATTAATCCCACTACAAAACAGCCAGTTCCCAATAAAAAAGTTTCATGCATGGATTTTTACGCCTATCACATGATGATTCGAGAAAATGACTTTAACCTCCTTCCGCGGTCAAGACAGCTCTTTCACCAATTTTTAGTAGATATGTACATCAAAGTAGACAGTGAACGTCTTAGTTACATTTCTTTAAACCAGAAAAAACTGCGAGCTGAAAATTACATTCACCTGCAAGATGCGATTAGCACGGATGGTAATATAAGCCCCAACGATTTAGGCAGAATGGTTTTTTTATCCCTCTACTTTTGTGAACAGCCCCCGCTATCTGCATGAATACACAAAATACGCTTTCGCCTATGTGCGCACTTACGACAGGCCTGACCTATTCGTAACTTTCACCTGCAATCCCTCATGGAAGGAAATAACAGAAGAGCTAATGCTCGGGCAAAGAGCTACTGACCGACATGACTTAGTTGCCCGCGTGTTTCGTTTAAAGGTTCAAAAACTAATGAATGTTATTACAAAGGGAAAAGTATTTGGAAACGTCCAGTGCACATGTATTCCATTGAATGGCAGAAACGAGGACTGCCACATGTGCATTTTCTTATTTGGTTGCAAGAAAAGCTGCGTCCCAATCAAATAGATAACATAATAACGCCGAGATTCCAGATCCAGAACAAGATAAGGATTTGCACGATACCGTAGTCAGAAACATGGTTCATGGTCCCTGTGGAGCACGCAATCCAGCATCACCTTGCATGAAAAATGGAAAATGTACAAAAAAATTCCCCCGAGAGCTGCTAAAGGAAACAGTGCACAATAATAAGGGTTAGCCTTTGTACAGACGAAGAGCACCCGAAGATGGTGGTAAAAGTGTTACAATTCAGAATCGCATTGGGGTGGTCCAAACTTTTGATAATAGCTGGGTTGTACCATATTCACCCATTTTATGTAAATATTTAATGCCCACATTAATGTAGAAGCCTGAAACTCTGTTCGTGCTATTAAATATATTTGCAAATACATTAATAAAGGGAGTGATCAGGCGATTTTCAATCTGCGTAACGAAGATGTAGCGCAAACTATTAATGAAGTACAAACCTATCAAGCCGGGCGATATGTCAGTAGTAATGAGGCGGCGTGGCGGCTCCTTGGTTTACCCTTACACGAAAGACATCCAACTGTTACACATCTTGCCATACATTTAAAAAATGGACAGCGTGTTTTCTTTAATGAGAGTAATTTCCAGGAAAGAATTTCATCACCTCCTAAAACCACATTAACTGCCTTTTTCCAGCTTTGTCAGACAGATACTTTTGCTAAAACATTATTGTATTCCCAAGTTCCCCATTATTATACATGGAACACCTCAAAAAAGGAGTGGAAACGCCGCGTTCAAGGTACGCCTGTTGAAGATTTCCTAGGGGTTAAATCATCAGACGCTCTTGGTCGTGTCTACACCGTCCATGTAACGAACTTGGAATGCTTTTGTCTGCGCATGTTATTGCATCATGTTTGAGGTCCAACTAGCCATAGAGACCTTAAAAATTTCAACAGTCAGGAATGCGGAACATATAGAGAAGCATGTGAAGCTCTATGTTTGTTAGAGAATTATAACCACTGGGACGAAACTATGGAGGAAGCCGTGCAGTGCAGATCACCAGACAAAATCAGGGAACTTTACGCAACCCTCATATCATCTTGCGGTCTTTCCAATCCTCAAACGCTGTGGGATAAGTACAAAGAGTACATGGCAGAATATATTTTGCAGCGGCTACAACAAGTACATGCAGATATGACTTTTAATGAGCACATCTACTACGAAGCGCTGACGAAAATTGAAAACAAGGTTATGACAATGGCGGGAAAGAAGCTTCAAGATTTCGGAATGGTAAGCTCTCAACGATCAGATGAAAATGACTTAAACGATGAAATTACTTGGGAATTAAACTGTGATTTCACAGTATTGCAACAGAAAGTAACCGAATTAGATCCTCGGTTGCTTCCAGAACAAAGTCACGTCTTTCAACAGGTGTTACGTCAAGTAGAGTCAGGGAATGGTGCACTTCTCTTTCTCGACGCCCCTGGAGGAACCGGGAAAACGTTTTTGCTGAACTTATTATTGGCGTTCATAAGAAAAGACCAGAAAATTGCTGTTGCCGTCGCTTCCTCCGGTATAGCAGCTACACTACTGAACGGTGGCCGTACTGCACTTTCCATTCTAAAATTGCCATTAAATCTTGCACTTGCACAGGAAGAGTCACCCATTTGCAATTTCAGCAAAAATAGCTCTCGAGGTATGATGCTACGAAAATGTAAACTTTTAGTGTGGGACAAAAGTACGATGTCCCACAAAAAAGCTATAGAGGCATTAAACCAAACTCTTCAGGACTTGCGAAACTGTACAGATATTATGGGAGGAATGGTAGTTTTACTGGCTGGTGACTTCCGACAAACTCTACCAGTGATCCAGAGGGGCACACATGCAGATGAAATCAAAGCCTGTCTCAAGTCATCAAGAATGTGGGAAAAAGTGAAAAAATTCAGCCTAACAACAAATATGAGAGTCCACCTTTATAATGACGTAGATTCAGGACATTACGCAGATACACTATTGAAAATTGGTGATGGAGGTTTGGACACGGATGCTGAAGGTTGTATTTTACTTACAGGGGAATTCTGTAATTTGGTGGAAAATGATGTGGATCTCATTGCTAAAGTTTACCCAGACTTACAAATAAATTTAAATTGTGATCATTGGTTGTGTTCAAGAGCAATTCTTGCACCAAAATATGAAATCGTTAACAAAATCAACACTGACATTTTGAAAGAGGTGCAGATAGAAATAAAGGAGTATTTGTCAATAGATACAATCATGTACACAGAACAGAGCACTTCATATCCCGCTGAGTTTTTAAATTCTCTGGAGCTATCGGGTGTACCCTCGCATAAACTACAATTGAAATTAGGTGTACCAGTTATGCTTATGTGAAATTTAGATGCACCCCGTTTATGTAATGGGACGAGGCTTCGAATTACACAATTAGGTCAAAATATAATCTGTGCCACCATTTTAACAGGTGTGGGAAACGGGAAAGTGTAATCATACCTCGAATCCCAATAATCCCCAATGACCTACCATTTCAATTCAAAAGACTCCAGATTCCAATCAAACTTAGTTTTGCTATTACTATTAACAAAGCGCAAGGGCAAACATTGCAGGTAGCAGGGGTGCATTTGGAAATGCCATTTTTTCCCATGGCCAGCTATATGTAGCCTGTTCGCGTGTGTCCAATGCCCAGAATTTGTATGTATTTGCGCCAAATGGAAGGACAAACAACATAGTATATAGGAGCGTCCTAAAATAATGATCTATTCTGTGCCCATGATTGCAACGGTCAAGAACAAGCGGAGTAAATAAGGGATTTTAATTAACTGTAAGTAAAATTTAAGATGGAGTAGGATCTTCCAATTCGTGGCAAGGCAAAACCTATGACTCTACTGACACACACTCCGCTACTTCTTTTCTACTCCTACACTTAATCCTGATTTATATTGTGTAGTTGTTTTTTTCTTTATCTCTACCTCTATTGTTTAACAACCTCAATAAGTTCATCGTTTTTATTGTCATACTTCCTGTGTCAATCTACAACCTGAATTTATTGATAAAATCTACATTAACGCGAGCGAAGCCGCAGGTAAAAGCTAGTACTATTATAAATGCGATTGTGAGTTTGTTTGTTTGTTTGTTTGTTACGCTTTCACTCCTAAACTACTCTACCGATCATCATGAAATTTCGCATACACGTTGTAATGGGTACAGAAAAGGACATAGGGTACCTTTCATCAGAAAAAATGCGAATGTGAGTTTGTTTGTTTGTTTGTTTGTTATTGTTTGTTACGCTTTCACGCCTAAACTACTCGACCGATCATTATGAAATTTCGCATACACTTTGTCATGGGTACAGAAAAGCACATAGGGTACCTTTCATCCAGAAAAAATGTGTGAATGTGAGTTTGTTTGTTTGTTTGTTTGTTATTGTTTGTTACGCTTTCACGCCTAAACTACTAGACCGATCATCATGAAATTTCGCATACACGTTGTCATGGATACAGAAAAGGACATTGGGTACCTTTCATCCAAAAAGATGCGAATGTGAGTTTGTTTGTTATTGTTTGTTACGCTTTCACGCTTAAACTACTCGAACGATCATCATGAAATTTCGCATACACGTTGTCATGGATACAGAAAAGGACATTGGGTACCTTTCATCCAGAAAAAATGTGAATGTGAGTTTGTTTGTTTGTGTTATTGTTTGTCACGCTTTTACGCCTAAACTACTCGACCGATCATAATGAAATTTCGCATACACGTTGTCATAGGTACAGAAAAGGACATAGCTTACCTTTCATCCAGAAAAAATGTGAATGTGAGTTTGTTTGTTTGTTTGTTATTGTTTGTTACGCTTTTACGCCTAAACTACTCGACCGATCATCATTAAATTTAGCATACAAGTTTTCATGGGTACAGAAAAGGACATAGATTACCTTTCATCCAGAAAAAATGCGAATGTGAGTTTGTTTGTTTGTTTGTTATTGTTTGTTACGCTTTCACGCCTAAACTACTCGACCAATCATCATGAAATTTCGCCTACACGTTGTCATGGGTACAGAAAAGGATATAGGGTACCTTTGATCCAGAAAATATGTGAATGTGAGTTTGTTTGTTTGTTTGTTTGTTATTGTTTGTTACGCTTTCACGCCTAAACTACTCAACCGATCATCATGAAATTTCGCATACACGTTGTCATGGGTACAGAAAAGGACATAGGATACCTTTCATCCAGAAAAGATGCGAATGTGAGTTTGTTTGTTATTGTTTGTTACGCTTTCACGCTTAAACTACTCGAACGATCATCATGAAATTTCGCATACACGTTGTCATGGATACAGAAAAGGACATTGGGTACCTTTCATCCAGAAAAAATGTGAATGTGAGTTTGTTTGTTTGTTTGTTATTGTTTGTCACGCTTTTACGCCTAAACTACTCGACCGATCATAATGAAATTTCGCATACACGTTGTCATGGGTACAGAAAAGGACATAGCTTACCTTTCATCCAGAAAAAATGTGAATGTGAGTTTGTTTGTTTGTTTGTTTGTTTGTTTGTTATTGTCTGTTACGCTTTCACGCCTAAACTACTCGACCGATCATATTGAAATTTCGCATACACGTTGTCATGGGTACAGAAAAGGATATAGGGTACCTTTCATCCAGAAAAAATGTGAATGTGAGTTTGTTTGTTTGTTTGTTTGTTATTGTTTGTTACGCTTTCACGCCTAAACTACTCGACCGATCATCATGAAATTTCACATACACGTTGTCATGGGTACAGAAAAGGACATAGGGTACCTTTCATCCAGAAAAAAAGTACTGTTCCTGACGGATAGAAAAAAATAACTGTTAGACGGTCGTCCGCTTAACAACTCGGCCTACTGATATGAATAAATTAATTGCAACAAGATGCCTGGAGTACAGAAAAAGGGACCTGCGGTATCCCAGAATAAAATCTGATATCCCGAATAAAAATCTGTTCCCGAGTAATTTTAGCCACATCTATCTTAAAATGATTAAAAATGATTATATTCAGCTAATTAAGCTCTGTCTGTTCACCCCGTTATAGTAAATGACAAAATTGTCGTAAGAAGTTTGATATTATTCATTTCAGCAAAAATAGCTCTCGAGGTATGATGCTATGACAATGTAAACTTTAATGTGGGACGAAAGTACGATGTCTCACAAAAAAGCTATAGAGGCGTTAAACCAAACTCTTCAGGACTTGCGAGACAGTACAGATATTATGGGAGGAATGGTAGTTTTACTGGCTGGTGACTTCCGACAAACTCTACCGGAGATCCAGAGGGGCACAAATGCAGATGAAATGAAAGCCTGTCTCAAGTCATCAAGATTGTGGGCAAAGTGAAAAAATTCAGCCTAATAACGAATATGAGAGTCCACCTTTATAATGACGTAGATTCAGGACATTACGCAGAGACACTATTGAAAATTGACGATGGACGTTTGGACACGGATGCTGAAGGTTGTATTTTACTTACAGGGTAATTCTGTAATTTGGTGGAAAATGATGTGGAGCTCATTGTTAAAGTTTACCCAGACTTACAACTAAATTTAAATTGTGATCATTGGTTGTGTGCAAGAGCAATTCTTGCACCAAAAAATGAAATCGTTAACAAAATCAACACTGACATTTTGAAAGAGGTGCAGGGAGAAATAAAGGAGTATTTGTCAATAGATACAATCATGGACACAGAACAGAGCACTTCATATCCCGCTGAGTTTTTAAATTCTCTGGAACTATCGGGTGTACCCTTGCATAAACTACAATTGAAATTAGGTGTGTAATCCCTAACCGGATTACAGGGCTTAAAAAAAATAAAGAAAAGAATGAATCTTTGAATGAGTAGGTGAGATATAAGTGCATACAAAAGAAGGCTATGCCACCAGAACATAGCACGCGCAATAAGAACATTTCAGACAAGCCCTCATAGCCCTTCTTAAAATGGTTACTTTGTTCCCCAGAACATCGCGTATCATCAAACATATCATTTGCCTCACGTAAATTAATGTAACTATTAAATCATGATCGAAGGAAGAGGACACTAACACCATTAGTTAACAGTAGATTATATATTTATTCTTATTATCATTTTTTTTTTAGAAAGGAACAAATCAATATAAATATATATTAGTAAACAACAATAAAAGTATTCTTTTTATATCATAATTTTATTTCTCCAGAAACGAGAATAACAATATATATATACATATATATGTATATGTAAAGAACAACAAAAGTATTCCTTTTAAATTTTTAAATTCTCAAAAAAACTAACAACAAAGACTTTACTATCTTACTCCTTGGCCTCATATTAAGAGCGCCATCTTTAAACAATATAAAGTATCTCATTCGCTAGCTGAGTATAAAACTAGCTGGGCGCTACAACTGAACCCTTAAACAGCATTCTAACTTTCATAGTTAGTCTCAACACATATCATAACACATCTTCTAATCCCAGTCAAAAAAGGAATATACCAATTACATAATCTAAAGATTAATTCTAATGCTTATAAATTTTAAATATTAACCTCGCAAAAATCCTATAACTAATTGTTTATATTATCAAAGTTAAAGTACTTAAACAGATCAAAATATTAACCTAAACAACTCTTACTAATAATTGTTCATAATATTTATGATAAACAAAGTCAAAATATTAACCTCACAAATTTCTTATTAATGATTTGTCCGTATTATTTGTGTTAAAGTTCTTAACCAAGTTCAGATCGTTTGTTCGCCAAGCGAACATGACGCCAAGGTTTTTATAACAAGTCTCCAAAATGATAATAAATTAAGTCCCATTCCATAGGACAATTGCACCAAGAGTTTAAACAATAACGCATACCCCTAAATAAGAATAATCCCAAAAAAGAGCCAAAAAAGAATTTAGAAAAAGCAAAGATTATGACCGAAAATGAATTTAGCTTACATCGTTGAAATTTGTAGAGATCGCTTGATCAAGCGACCTTCTCTGCCAACCCAAGAGTGGCATATATGTCACACGGTGCTTCTTATATACAGAACACAGCTTACAGAACACAGGGCACAAGGACGTCACGAGGGGGGAAAAACCAAAGAGAATAGATAGGGAGTAGAATTTTCGCCAACCATCTCGAATGATGTAGAACACGATCGTGGGACTGGCGGAGTTGTACTTCTTTTCTTCTTAAGTTCTTTCACTCTGGAGGGCGGTGACGAAGGATACAGTTGAGCTCGTTTCAGTATGTTGAAGGCAGTCGGGCCGATGAGATGTGCGCGTACAAGTGGGCCGGGCGTGTTTACCTTTGAGCGGGCAGGAGACGTCCTCAATCGAATAGGGTAAGTCTTCATTTTTTTGTAGTTAGCCAGCGGCTAATGCTACAGGTGTACCAGTTATGCTTATGCGAAATTTAGATGCACCCCGTTTATGTAATGGGACGAGGCTTCAATTACACAATTAGGGCAAAATATAATCTGTGCCACCATTTTAACAGGTGTGGGAAAAGGGGAAAGTGTAATCATACCTCGAATCCCAATAATCCCCACTGACCTACCATTTCAATTCAATAGAATCCAGTTTCCAATCAAACTTAGTTTTGCTATTACTATTAACAAAGCTTAAGGGCAAACATTGCAGGTAGCAGGGGTGCATTTGGATATGCCATGTTTTTCCCATGGCCAGCTATATGTAGCCTGTTCGCGTGTGTCCAATGCCCAGAATTTGTATGTATTTGTGCCAAATGGAAGAACATACAACATAGTATATAGGAGCGTCCTAAAATAATGATCTATTCTGTGCCCATGATTGCAACGGTCAAGAACAAGCGGAGTAAATAAGGGATTTTAATTAACTGTAAGTAAAATTTAAGATGGAGTAGGATCTTCCAATTCGTGGCAAGGCATAACCTGTGACTCTACTGACACACACTCCACTACTTCTTTTCTACTCCTACACTTAATCCTTATTAATATTGTGAAGTTTTTTTTTTCTTTATCTCTACCTCTATTGACTAACAACCTCAATATGTTCATCGTTTTTATTGTCATATTCCCTGTGTCAACCGACAAACTGAATTTGTTGATAAAATCAACATTAAAGCGAGCGAAGCCGCGGGCAAAAGCTAGTATATTCTAAAATGTTATTTAATTTATGATACCAATTTATTTATAATAGAAAAACGAAAGTCTTCTCTCACTGATCATTACCACATCTCCTGGAACTCTGGATCTGGAATCTTGAAATATGGCAGGAAGTCTCCTTTTAGGTTGTAGGCATTCGATAAGAAAGGGATTTTGCGAAATTCAACCACCGAGGGGATGAGATGAGGATTAGAACTTTGTGACTGTCAAAAATATTCGATAGATGAGCTGGAAAGCTGAAATTTGGCAGAAAGGTAGAGGAATTTTCTCATATATTGCCTAGCCATAAATATTTAAAAATGGTAGTTTTCAAAATGAGGATCCAAGAAATGGGGGATTCGTACAATTTGAATCACACTTTTTAGATGTGGTGGAAAATTTAAATTTGTGTTAGAGGTAGAAAGACCACTCCAGTTATGTCAGGGCTCGTAATTTATAGATGGCCTTTGTATTTAGGGTTTATTATAGTACTACTTACTACTATAAAGGGTGATGTTTAAGAATTATACAAAAAGAGGTATAAAATCTTACTTAATAGCCCATGAAAGAACTGGTTATGTAAAAAATGCTTAACCGAAGGTCTGACTGAAAAACTCGATAGTCCTACACGGATAAAAACCCTGGTACCTTGGGCACGAGGGTTGTTCTCCAGCACAAGTACCCGATTCCCGGTGTTCAATCCCGTGTAGCCCCAGAAACGGGCAAAGCACCCCCTTAGTATGGATATTATGTGGTTAGCCCAGATATCTCTAAAACAGAACCATAATATACTACAAATTGGCTTGATTGCCAAAAACAATGCTGTCACACTGTTTTGAGATGTAAGCAATGGCGTCCCATTGTTTACTAAATAATCATAGAAGCTAGCTAGACCAGTTCTGTCACTTGCAACGTTACACACTAACTTATAATGTTAATTTAAACAAACATCCAAATTTAGTATATGGCAATTACATAGTACTATTAAGGATAACAAACTATTATCTAATACATTTTTATAAAACCAATGGTTTCTTACCTACAACAAATATATATACGTTTTAATTCAGGTCTGAAAATGAATTTTATTCTTATTCTCGTTTCTAAATTTTTTTGTAATAGTGTTCCTTGTTCTTAATGCAATAGAACGTAAGTAATAGTGTATTTTATATCATTTATAATCTTTGGTGTATTGTTTCTACAACTGTGTATAAACCTATTATTTCATTTCACAAATTTCACGCATCTTTAGTAAATGAATGTTTTTAAGATAAAAGAGGGAGAAAGTCGGTGCGGTGCATTTTACCATTTTTTTCTAAATGTGTCTGTAAAAATAAAGCTATATTATTAAATTTAGATTCTTTGGTGAAGTCGGATGTTCTTCTAATTAAGATATTTATGGAAAAAAGTATTTTAATTTGTTTCAATTAGATAAATGTATGAAAAATTATATAAGTATCAACATAATATTTATTTTATATTGGATACATTTTTGGATTAGATATCGGAACTTGAGATAGTGTTTTGAAATAATTTGATGATTTTATATACGATATCAGGAATTGATACGACTATTATATAACAATAATGTTCTTTGTTAATTTTACCCCTTTTAGCTTTAATACAATCTTTATGTTTTTTGAGATCTATTTTTGTAACCATTTTTCTTTTTTTCTTCTCCCTTATTACCCTTTTATTACTTGTTTTCCTTTTTACTTAAACTTTTTATAAAGCCTTATTAAACTAAATTTTTAACTGTTTTGACATTTTTTTAATCATTTTACCCCAATTTAAAGCCAATTCAAATCCACGTACTTCACGTAAATAGGTGTAAAAATTGCACCACCCCGAATTCAAACACACACTAGTGCAACTGTACAGTCACCAGCATAGCTGTGGTCCACTATTAACTAGCTTAGAGACAGTGGAAGAAGAAAATCCAAACATTTATATATATTTTTTTATAAATGAATAAGTCTAAAAAGTTTTTAAATGATAAATCGGTAAAAAAGGGTTATAAGGCAAAACTGAAAAAAAGGGCTAAATATGAAAAGAAGAAGGGGGAAAAATGATTTAAAAAATGGCAATATGTGCATGTTGGGCAAAAAGATTAAAAATTATGAAAAGTACAAACGTGTGTAAGGAGAAAAATAGTTAAAAGGTTAAAAATAACAAATGGTGCGAGAAGAGTTAAAGGGGTGAACGTTGTAAAGGTGTATCTTTAAATCGGTGAAAACATTTAAAAATTGATTACATTATTGAGTAGAACAATTAAATATTTTACTGTCACACATGCACCGACAGAAATTATTGAAGAATAGTAGAAGAATGACTTCTACAAATGTATGTTAGAGGTATTTAAGAGCATACAATAATATTATACATTTTAAAATTGTAACGGAATAGTTTTTGTAATAAAGTGGGGAAGAAATATGTGCACATAGGCCTACCAACAAAAGGCATGGAGCTTATGCATAATATAGCTACTAATAATATAGTCTCAAGAAAGATCATTTTTGTGGCAAACCAAAATTTGGTAGTGAGCTAGACAACGTTAGTACAAATATAAATAAACAAAACCATGTGAAATTCACTTGACCGAATATTACCACATACCAAATGTACCAGATGAACCAAGCTATGATTGAAATGAGATAATAAAACTGGATAGAGGATGTCCGAACTCCATAAGAATGGATGATCTTAACGATCACTTTCTGGTGCTAGCCAAAATGAAAGTGGGTAGGTCTATGTGGATCATCTGATAGAAATAATTAAAGACGATGAAACCCAATGACACCAGAAAGTTGATAAACCAATAAGATAGGGAAATATATATATCTGGGTGATTGATAACGGCTCTGAACACTTGAAACAAGGCAGAGGGGAGGATAATAGAGAGAGGTGAAAAAATCGGACTGTCTCAAAAAACAATAATGAAGTTAGCGCATAAGACCAGTGGAAAAAATTAAACATGTAAGAAACAAAAATGGTTTAATCGGAGATGTGAAGAAGTGGTGAAGAGGATAAAGTAGGCAAGGAATAAGTGGCTACACGATACGTAGATTCTATAAAACCAATAAACTTACTTGATATAATGAAGAGATATGGTAAGGGTGATAAGAACAGAAAAAGGACCCATTTGACGAATATAGTGTGACAGTCTAAAGAGAAATATCAGAAAGGCAATAAAAGGATCATGTTCTTAAAAACTAAGGATATTTAGGTATAGTGACGGAAAAAAACTATGTTTGCCAACGAAAAGAATGCAAAATACATAACAAACGATTAGAGGAATTTAGATTGCTAGAATAAATATATTTTAATCATATTCTGAATTTTCATGACCGCAAGGAGAAATTTGAATGGAATATTGACGCTGTGGAGGAAGTGAGGAAAGATATGAATCAAAAATGAGAGAAAGGTGAAAAAATTTAGATCTCCTCGAGAAAATCAGATAACATAGAAGATAATTAAGTAAGGGGTAGAAATACTGCATATAGATGAATTTGAGCTAGTTAAAATTATATGGAAAGAGGAGAATATACCCGAAGAATAGCAATTGGTGGTAATAAACCCAATTCAAAAAAAAGAAGACAAATATGGAACTCAACACTCTACAGAAATCCCGTTGCTAAACGTGATGTACAAAATACTCAAGCAGGTCATTCTGGACAAGCCGAAGCCTCTTGCCGAAGAAGTCGGAGAATACCAAGCTGGCTTTGGGTATAGCAGAAGTACAATAGATCACGTCTATATGATGTAACATCTATGTTAAATGTTATGGGCCTATGGCAAGGACATCAAGATGATCTTTTTGAACCTCTTCAAAGAGTATGAAAGCATCCACACAGAGCGAGCATGTAACAGTTGCTTCAAGAGATTAAGATAGCTCTAAAAATAAAGAAGATGACTAATGCTTGTACGGAAATGACAAAAGCAAAGGTGAAGAATATAGGGATGCTGTCAAACGAGTTGGATATAAAATCAGGAGTAAGATGTGATATAGCCAGTTAAGTTTTGAACTAGTTTTTATAAAATGTCAAGCAGAAAGTGAAATGAGAACAGGCTGGACATCACATATCAGTAGGTCGTATACGTTGACAACCATTCAAATCCAGAACTCGATTTTTTTTATTAATAATAGGAAGTCCTTCCTCCTAGGGCTTATGAGAAGGTAAAAATGGTTGATATATTTGTAAAAACACACACACTTCTCTCTATACATTTATTTAATAAGTTATTTTAAATCAATAATCTCATTCTTGTAGGTTGACACCAGCCCTTATTTCTGTGGTGGTATTTTACGCCTATATCTGGGAACACCTAGGAAATGGGCCAATGTGGAATAAGGTGGTGAAGAGGAATGCAGATTTCTGCAAAGTGTCCATGTGGAGGAACATGTTGTATGTTCATAATTTCTACCCTGTCGAAGAGATGGTAAATAACCTATATAATTCTATTAAAAATTAAATAATCATAGGCATATTTGTATTTCCACTAAAGCATATTTACACTAAATAAAATATCCTCAAATTAAAAACAATAATAGCCTGCCCCAAAATGGGGTGGTCAGTTCACCAAGCTATGAGTCTAGGGTTCCCAAGTTTTATTCCCAGCTGGTATCTTGGGTGCTATTGCCGAAATGCAAACCACCCCAACGGTAACCAAGGTTTGGCTAGTTAGGCTTAAGTTAGGTATGAGTGTTTCCACTAGTTCCACTCCTTCATATGGTATATTACCGTCACCTCATCTAATCAGGAAATGGAAAGATCCTTCAAGGAAAGGATGTACGATTGGTATACCCAGGGCGTCCTATGAACAACGTACATAAGTATTGACTAATCTTTCCCCTACTAGACTAAGAAAGACGTGGCCCAGGCTTGAACTATTATTATTATATTATTATTATTATTATTATTATTATTATTATTATTATTATTATTACTACTAACATTAATTTTATATTTTGTAAGTTTTCAAGTAAATATTTCTTTATTTGATTGGAGGTTAGAGTGATAAACCATTCAGGGAAACAACATATCAAAGTACCCGGTGGGCATCCAAACCTAGACCTCCTAACACAAACCAGACAAGACAATACTGATTCCTTTACATTCATGCCCACTGGTATGGGTTTGATATTACAAATTTTTTAAATAATGGTTATTTTATTGCAATCCAAGATTTGACAAACAACGACTATAAACTTATTTTGGGTACAGGAAAAGAAAGATGAGTAATCAATATTATGGTCTATTACACGCCTGGAGTTACAGTAAAATATGTTATTTAAATGAAATATATTCTATTCTTTCTCTCTGTGTTTATTTCCTCTTGCAGTGTGCCACTCACACCCATCAGCTGGCCGTGGACATGCAATTGTCGCTGGTAGCACCTCTTCTGGTATACCTTCTATTCGTCAGCCAGGGCTTGGGGATCTTACTACTGGTGACGCTTCAAGTGATCCCCATTGCTCTACGCTACAACGTCAACATCAAAAACAACTTATCTTTGCTCATCTACAATGGAATGACGTGGGTAGAATTATCACTATCATTATGAATTAGTTTTCAAATCAATGAAACGTGACTCTGCTTCAGTGACCACATGGACTAAGGCAGATGTTGGCGAAATATGTTTCAATGTAGCCACAGGTGTGGCGAGTATGTAATAGAATTCACCATACAATTTAATAATTGAGAAATTATGTTGCTCAATTAAACATATAAAAATACACACTCTGTTTGAGCAAGTTAATTAAAGTCACTAATCAATTACAGCTCCTTCAGATGTACATTATAACTGGTCAATTTGTAAATGTAGTACAATTTGATGCGAAATTTGACAATCCGTTTGTCTGATGGCAGATATAAGGACATGTGGCAGTGTACCTAAAATTATAAGACCTAAAGTCACAGCTCCAAAACTAAATTTCTTATCTTCATAACACCTAACTATATATGACTTAACTTCATAGCACCTAATTTTATAGCTCCTAGCTTTACTAGACCTAAAAGCACTGGACCTAAAATTCGTTTTTCATAGATTACTTTAAAATATCTTTAACTCTTCAAACAGGCAGTGGACCTAAAGTCACAAGACCTAATTTTATAAGACCTAATTTCACAAGACCTAGCTTAACTGGACCTAATTTTATAAGACCTTAACCCCACAAGACTTAATCTCACAAGCCAAAAAGCACAAGACCTAAATTCATAAGACTTAAATTTATATGGCATGCCGGCATAAGTCCTAAAACAACATTCTTTTTAACTCAACGTAAGTCTTGTCTAGTTTTATGAGGAATGGGAAGTCGTAGTTCAAATCCTACTGGGTGTACTTCTCTCGTCATATAAAACATACCCTTATAGATAAAGTGGCTTTAATAAACACGGCCAAAACGCTTGGAATGTGGAATAATGTCAAGCTCAACTAATCTAGTTTGCAACTGACAAGGAAGGTGGGATTAGAAATTCGGCCAAAAATACCGATGTAATTTTCCTAGAGGATTCCTCACTCTCTTTTCAAACAAATGTGGGAACATTTCCCCTAAATTCTTCCTTTCTCAGTCACTTTAAAATAACGAAATTAAATGCGGATAGTTCGAACGAAAAGTAAGATGAAAATCTCTGATAGGCAGAATTGCCTCAATGTTAATAATCTTGACTGACGTGGACAGCTTTTATTTAGGAAGTTAATATGCTTCTATTATTTTCAGGTATGTTAGAAGTGTTCTCCCACTTATTTATTTATTCATTCTCTCTTCACGTATTTCACCACATTTAAAATAAAAAGATATTAAAAATGTATTTTGGGGACATAATTATTATTAACCAATTTTTTTTTTTTTAACTGTGCTATAATCGTGGCCCAAATTTTTGTCACCCGTATCACCTATTTACTAGCACGCTCAGGCTATCCAAATTTTTTCACAATGGTGTAAGAAAGAGAAATGTACAATTTAGAGGATATGTACTCTCATTTGCGTGGAGGAAAACTCAGAAACCATTTATTAAAACTCACCCTCACTTGACTGGAATTTAAACCGGGTCTTGCCATCATCAAAAATTCAGTCTATTCTCTGAATCATTCGATCACCGATTCGGGCTAGAGTGCAGTTATTGAGGGAACAAAGCAAATATCATTATTGGATGCTTGTATTTTATCAGCTTAATCTCATGGCATATGGCATTAGCAAACTTCACTTATTTGTTGAGTTAATGATTGAGTAATTCTTATTAAAACACATATTAAATACTATTATATTTTAACCATCAAAAGTAGAAAGTCTTGAGAGCCGCAACAATCACATAAATAGGTAGCCTATATAAATACTATTTATAAAATGTGAGTTTTTTATTTTATTGAATGCCAAAGTATGTTAACATTAGGGCCTAATATAATAATTACCCTAATTAATCACTTTGGAAGGTTCAAAATGGTCTCCAAAATGCCTTACAACGTTATGTGGAAATCTGAGATGGCTGCCACCAAAATCAAAGAAGACCACTCTTGTACCTTATAAGCAGAGCTGGAGCCCATTGATCTCTATAATATAACTGGATGGGCAGCTATGGCTGAAATTTTCGAGCTGTTGTCTGCATACCACTGTCGAAGAGAGAAGGAAACTTTCGGGTATCTCTTTCTTTCTTATACCCATACAAGGCAATGTGGCATTTTGGCATCGTTCATTAATTTGATTAGCTATATGAAATAAATCAATGTGTGATTAGTTAAATGAAATAAATATTTTGGTAAAGCTTTGAAGAACATAACAAAGTTCCAAGGTGGCTAGTTTATTCTTTAAATAAGTTGATGTAGCCTAATATATACGATGATTTTTGAAGGAAGCTTGCTTTTAAGGCTTTATCTCGTGCCAGAATCCTACGCTATAATTGTGTTTAGGTAGGATAAAAGACCTTCCAGAGGAAATTTCTGCTTCTGTTTTAAATAGCCGTTCATCCTACCAAAATATTATATATAGGATTGTATTCTGGTAAGAAATAAAGCCATACAGATTGGGATTATTACCAAGATCAGGGTTTAGTAGATACCGTACCTCCTACAAGCCTATAACCTAAATTATCATTTGAAAGTAAGACTTCTACACAAAGTATGTCATTCAAACAAATAAAATACAGTTTTTAACTAACTTGTTTCATTATAGCTATCAAACTTTCAACAAAATATGGTTTCTGAAAGCAATATACAAGATATGAGCCAACTTTAAAAAAAATGGTATTATAATAATAATTTCCACAACCCTATAACCTAAGTGATAGTTTGAATGCATGGTAACTATATAAAGTTTGTCATTCAAACAAATGTAATCAAGTTTTAAGATACCTTATTCATTAAATTTATCGAACTTTCAATATAATATGGTTTATGAAACCAGTATACAAGCTAATAATCAACTTTAAATATAAGTGTAGTCTTGGCATAATCTAAACAACATGGATGATAGTTACACATTTGAATATGATAAAGATTTTATTCGTATTTATACAGTATTACCTGTAAAACTGAATTGTATATTCTTTAATGCAAATGTTCCCTCAGGAAAGTGTGTTATAGTACCTCACTATTTTCAAACAATAACACTTTTAATCATCAGAGACATGTTTTCTCATAAGAACATTGAATGAAACCGTTAAAATGTTTCCCCCCACAGTGATGCAGACGATTTGTCCTTGGCAAGGTGTATGTGTATGTCCATCCAGTTATACTATAGAGATCAATGATATAACTGGATGGACATCTACGGCTAAAATTTTTGAGCTATCATTTGTACAATATTGTATAAGAGAGGAGGAAATATTCGGGTATCTCCTTCTCTCTTATACACATACAAGGCAAGGTGCATTTCAACATCATTCGCTAATTTTAATGAATTTATGAGCTATATCAATGAATGATTAGTTAAACGAAATAAATGGGTTGATAAAAGGTTAAAAGGGCATAACTGATTTCAACACTCATGACTTGTTTCTTTAAATAAGTTGATTTAGGCTAAAATAGTAATATTTCATACACGCCTATATGCTAAATGATCGTTTGAACTTAAGACTTCTATACAAAGTTTGTCATACGAACAAAATTAGCCTGGTTTTTAGTGACCTTATTTCATTGTAGTTATCTAACATTAAATGTAATATGGCTTCTGAAAGCAAAAGGCAATACACGTTAAGAGCCAACTTAATAATATAATAATATAGTAATACTTCTTATAAGCCTCTAACCTAAATGATAATTTGTATACAAAACTACTAAACAAAGTTTGTCATCAAAACGATTGTAATTAAGTTTGAAGCTACTTTTTTCATTTTAAATATCGAACTCTACACATAATATTGTTTCTGAAACCTTTATATTAGTTAATAACTAATTTTAAACATATTATAATCTTGGCAGAAGGTAAACAACATTGGCTCTAGCTACTTATTTTAATATATTAAAGATTTTATTCTTATTTGTACAATATTAACTTTAAAACTGAATAATTGTATATCATTTCATGTAAATGTGTCTTCAGTCAAGTGGGGTATAAAAAACTTTTTTTCAAGAGAAACACGTTTTTGCTGAAGAATATTAAAAAATCCGTTCAATTTGTCCTTTCGCTAGCAAGCAGACGACAAACTTGGCTTCACGATTTGGTCCGTTGCAAGGGGTGTGTTAGAGAGAAATACGACATGGATTGTTATTATTATTACTATTACTATTATTAACCATCTGAATTTGTTTAAATGTCTTTCTTTACAATTTTATAAAGGAGCTACAACTTAACTTTGTTCGAGAATATTCAGTTCATCTTGACGAATATGAAGCATAAAGTTTTTTAAGCACTGCAGGATGGCTTACGATAACTGCATTATTGATAAGGTCGTAATATATCAATGGTAATGTGGGTAATAAACCTATTTATAAAAAAAATAATGCTGCATCGTATTACCCAGCCGAAATATTGACATTTTTGCATCACTAACGTAGATATGAAGAAGGTATAATTTAGAGTAAATATCACTGTATTTGCATGGAGGTGGAGTGGGAAACCATAAAGGAAAATACACCTCAGTACACATAGTCATATGCCAGAACGAACTGGATTTTAAAAAGTACACACTCAACTCCAAGAAATGACTTGGACTAGGGATAGAATGAAAACCTAACTTCCGAGAAATGAATAGTTTGAAGCCACGCTTACACGAGGCCAGTTGATGGCAGGTTAGACGCGTCAATTTTCGAATCTGACTGACAAATGGTCTCGTGTATACGCGGCTAAAGTAAAGAATGAGTGAGGAAAATTTTGTTCGGAACTGCACTTCTGTTTAATTTTTCCTATCTAAGCCTTTTCTTGGTAATGAGTATTCACCCATACTTCTCACTTACTTATTTTCGTTCTTGTATAACACCTATAGCCAGGAATATGTCCTCAGCCTCTGACACTGTAAAACCAGATTGAGACTGAAACATTTTCGGGGGGATGGAGAAGGAGGAGGAAAACTCGCTAAGGAGTCAGTATCATCTGGCTTACCGGTGACGAAGATTTTGGTTCGAGTCCCGGCTGGAATCACCCACTTTATTGGAAAGGATTTTTTATCCTCTTTCCAGGCATATGCTGGTATACTTCCGCTTGAATTACCTCCTGATACTTAAATAGGGAGATTCAGATACTTCTGGGGGGAATTTTTTATTAAAATGGTGAACATCGACGCCACCCCTTCCCCTGGCGTTGCGACGCCCCCACCACACCTCTTCGTCCTTTATTAATTGCATTGATTAATTAACTACTCTAATTGATCGCATTGGACAATTCAAAATGGCCACCAAAATAAGTTTAAACGTTATGTGGAAATCCAAGATGGTTGCCAAAAATGCCTTACAACTTTATATTAATATCCAAAAGGACCGCCTTATACATTATAACGTGATGTGGAAATTCGAGATGGCTGCCACCAAAATCAAAGCTCGCCACCCCTATAGCGTATAAGCAGAGGTGGATACATAACCTTAAAGCCCATCATAGCAACCTCATGATGACAAATTCCGTACGCCCAGTAATGAATTTACATTTATTTTCCAGGCGAATGCTGATGCACTTGACATATTCTGAGTAACTCTTCTACACCACATCCTCAACACCCTAGCCCCATAACGGTAAATTACACACGTTTCCTCGTAAGGTTATGACATTTCTTCCCTTTGACTTATTATCTCAATGACACACTTATTTTTGCTGCAAAATTCCCTTTTTGATACTATTAATATTATTTTTGATAGGTATTGCCTCCTGAGCCCTAGAGCCCACAATGTTGAGTTACCTTGGCACTCTGACACCCCCTCCAAAACGACGTCCCGACACCCCCAACACCCAGACCCCATAACGGTAATTTACCCTCAACGTCTGGACGCCCCACAAACACGACACCCGCGGCACTCCCAACAACATGAACCCATAGCTGTAAATACCTGGCGCCCTGTTGTTCCTAGAAGCTCTAGCCGATATCAATAACTTCTCATCCTGACTCCCTCTCTCCCAACCACAGCAGGTATCGACAGGCTTTCCACCACCCTTCCTCTAACGCCTTGCTCCATACCCTACATTCTCTAACCTGCACGACAATTTAGAGATGGTGGCATTGGATTAAAAATAGAACTAAAATCTTATTAAAATATAATTAAAGTTATATTTAACTTTATAGTGTGCAGTGGAAAGTCAAAATGGCTCACTACCCCAACCCCCTCGCTGTACTCAGCCTATGTAGGTCCCAATATGCACCCTCAACCCAAGGTTCTATAGCCCTCAAGGCAAAGGTAATTAGTTCTAAAATCTAGGAGGTGATGGATTATTTTAATGTTGTTTATTTGATGGTCACGATGGGACTGAATATTTTTGATAATATGGAAGCTATGATTTATTACACCTAGCCTTTAAGACCTAACGGCACAAGACCTAATGGCACAAGACCTAACGGCATAAGACCTAACGACACAAGAACTAAATGCTACAAGAACTAAACCCCATAAGACCTAACTTTATAAGACCTAACTGCATAGAACCTAATTTTATAGCTCCTAACTTTACTAGACCTATAAGCACTGGACCTAAAGGCACAAGACCTAATTTTATAAGACCTAACTTCACAAGACCTAACTTCAATGGACCTAAATTTATAAGACCTAAGGTCATAGCTCCTAAACTTTAGGTCTTGTGAAATTAGGTCCACTGCATGTCATCCAGATAAAAAAAAACCAACTGTTGGGAAATGGAGGGGATTATTTGAGGGCAGTTTTGTTTCTGTGACTCATTTAAAAAGTGGAATGCTTCCAATGATATGCAAATATCAAGTTACAACAGATATACACCTTTAGTAAAAAGTTTATTCTACCTTGCGAGCTGGTAAATTTATATTCACCCTACTTTTACGACTAACTCACCCCTTGTGTTGATTGGTAATAAAGCTCCACAGCCTAGGCCTAAAGCATCACTTTTACAATATTCTAGACTTTCGATGATAGGGAGAGCCAGGTTTGAATCCAGGCCAGGTGAACTGAGGATGACGTCAAAGTACGCAAGTGTTTGTACAGTCCATCTAAATTTAAACTTAAACTTATTTATCTCTAAAACATTTGCTTAATTATTACATATGCGTAAATCCTGAAAGCGTAGTAAGACGAGGTGTTGGAAAATCATTATTTTTTTAAGTGCTTCACTGTCTACATTAAAGTTGAAGATTGGTTTATACTAAATTATTTTAACCTCTGCAGCTTAACAGTTATATCCATTCATAATACTGTTAAGTCAATGGACTATGAATCAGTAGTTTAGAATAAGTGCTCCCACATTACAAGATAAATGTGATGATAAAAACTCAATGATAAATAACATTTATAAAACTACCCTCATTAAACAGGGAGAGTTTCTTGCCTCAGTTTATGTCACAAACAACCCAGTACATAAAGAGCTTTACACATTTCTTAAGACACTACCACCACCATTATTGTTTAATACATCATTCATTTCGGAATTTTTTTAATAAAATAGCAGGGTGAAATTTAAAAATGGGTGTTCACAATATAAAATGATAAGAAACTTTCTAAATAATATCGTGTAAGGAACATATAGATTTAAGAAGGATATATTTAAAAAAAACTTTACTCCTTTATTTATCTTATCCATTTCTCCATCTATTGAATGACCTGTTTGGACCAGTGTCTAAAAGATATACAAACTTCACTAACTTATAATTCTCTTATCCTGTTTTTTCACATACATTTACCTAAAATAACTTTTCATTTCACTACTGTTAATATTAGCACATACTTCACAAACTTTTTTTGAATGGTACTTTATGTATAGTAAATTCTAACGTTTGGATTATATTTGTTTGCCTTAATTATTTCATTTAGATTTTTCTTCCATTTATTTGAAGTATTTAATGTACACTTTCTGAACCGACTATTTATATCAGCTCACGGCTTACAAACTAACTTATATCTAGAAAAGACACAACATCCAGCACCCGGACGTTAATTTATCACTATAGGAGGGGAAACTAACATTTAATCTATGATATATTTTTCGGCCTTGCTAAAAATCAAACTTGAGACTCCTAGCTTAGTAGACAGACACGCTACCAATTGAGCTTTTTTTAAAAAATTCTAGTTTTTATTATAAATTTTAATAATATATTTTTATACTTTTTCAACAATATGACTAGTTTTATAGACCTTATGCACGTATATACTATTGTTTTTATTATTAATTTAGCATAATACAAATTGTCTATAATCATAAACGAATGTAATTATTTTACAAGTTATTTTCTAAATCTCCTACGTCTTAAATTCAAAAATAGTTGTTTACAATGGCCTTTAAGCAGGCATAAATTAAAATTGAAAGTGCATACATGAAAAAATATCCTCGTACATTACTTAGACAGTAACCAAGCTTAGTCATCATATAAAATATTAATTTAATTCGGATCAATCATCATATCATTGGGCTGCCAATCAGTGACTTTATCTTATTAAACTCTCAGATAAGGATGTTTTTAATGCGATCTAATTTTATTTTTTATTTTATATTATAATTTGTATATATATATATCTATATATATATAAATAACATATTTGACTTTAAATCAAAGATTTTCATCTATAAATATTTACTTTACAGAGTGAATCAATCATATCTTACTGGCAATATGACCTACATTTTACCAAGTCACCAAGCAACACCTTACATGTTTGGAATTGGGCTTGGCTATTTCTTACATAAAAATAATAATAAGATACACATTCCTAAGGTAGGTAAGACTATTGTTTTAAGTAGTTCATTTTTTTATGTTTGAAATTTATTAAGTTCCAAAGAAATTTCAATTGTTGTAACACAGCGTAATTCTATAGGCTTAAAATATATTTGTTTATTAAAATGTGGAGGCTTATTTTCAAACTTCTGATTGGAGTTATAGAAGGATTTATTTGAGTAATTGCTTACCTACCTGCTTCTATGCAAATGTACGATTATTTTCTCTAAATAATGCTTCTATTTCCCCTATTTTATTATCATGGTTAAAATACGTACAAGCAAACAGATACTAGAAGAGGTGAAATATAAAATAATGTAAGAACAATATACATTCAAACATAATTACAGAAAGCTGAATAGATATATTTCCCTAGTGAATTCAATACACTATTATATCTAATTTGATCCCAAGTGATCAATCCTATATCCACGGATGAGTTTGGAGATATATTTAAAGTAGAGTGGGAACTGGTTGAATCCTATTTGCAGTAAAAAAGAATAACATTTGTGTTTGTGGTCATTTTATTATCTCCATTATGCATTTTATTAAGGCCAAGTTGGAGGTCTTGAAAATATTTGTAACTGTCCTAGAGTTATTATGTTCAATCTAACAACGTCTCTTACCAACCATCAGGATTATTTACATATTCGTTGTAATGAGTTATTAATGTAAAATTCAAGAGTAAAACACCTTCATTAACGAGAAAAGAGTGTCAGAAACCCTTTTAAGAAATCAACGCTAACTATACCCTTCAGGATTTGATCTCTAACCTCCATGTCATTGTTAAATCAATTTGTGTTTATGAGTTGGTCTTTCCTCCCACCATTTTCTATCATAAGTATGTTAAGTTGATGGATTAACTTAACTATATGTTCATAAAATATTCTAGTTGAATAGTTCGAATCTTAACCAGAACTTTTTT
This sequence comes from Timema podura, assembly GCA_033556935.1. Lineage (NCBI taxonomy): Eukaryota > Metazoa > Arthropoda > Insecta > Phasmatodea > Timematidae > Timema > Timema podura. Next base: position 45,096,573 of record JAVRXN010000011.1, on the reverse strand, counting down.
TCCTTTCTAGTATCTAGTTTACGGAGGTTGGTTGGCCACCGCGTACCTGATCTACCTTTCTTTCTTCTCGATGTCTGAGGTAGCTTCCTCCGAATACCAGTATGACGCAGTTAAGATGTCTCTCTACTATGCGCTGTCCCCGGTTGCCTTGTCATTAGCGCTTTGTTGGGTCATCCTTGCTTGCGTTACCGGTTATGGAGGTGAGTCTGTTCATTCCAAAATGTCCCAAAAAATCATCAGATTGATTTCTAGTTTGTTAAGTTCTATCCGAATCTTAACTTTTCTTCGGCTGGAATATTGAGTTAGTACTTTTGGTTGATCTTGATTTTGAATTTTACATTTTCCTATACATAAGTTAGGCTGATCTGATATTGATTGAGATTTTTATGGAAGAAAAAATAAGAGGAGAATTGTCACCTAAAATAAATATACTATTAATTTTCGCTTTCTGATTTTACAAAGTCTAACACTAAGGTTTTATGTTAAGTGATTCTGGTGTTTTGTCAAATTCCATGCTTATTCTAATCATTCATAGACTCAATATATCATATTAATGTTTAATCAATAACTAGCACCGTATTAGTGGTCTATAATATAGTATAAGAATTCAGGTTCACAGAAGACTGGACTACAATAACGTGAAGGTTGAGAAAGTGAAAGTATTTTCTCCGTGTGATTATTCTCTGTGATTTTCCCTTCCTCCATCCTAGAAAATATGATTTAATTTTATCCTAACCACCCCAAACTTAATTCCTTATCTATCAAATCCTGTTTATAAACACTCCTCTTTCCTGAAACTAGAAAACCTCTTATAACTCTGTTTAGTCCAGGAATGGCCTTACTGACACATCAATACCACAAAAGGAATCTTCAAATGTCATGGAAATTTCTGTAGAGATTCTAATCTACTTAAGATACTTTATCTAGTTTCACATACCAATAATCTTAATCTCAAAACTGAGATAATGTGCAATAATCAGTTAATTTATGGATGCCCTTTAAATAGGTCTCTCGATGATGTACAAACAAAGTGGTTAAAACCTCTAAAACAGTATTGATCTGTATATATTCACAAAAACAATAAAAACTTCTGAAATGTAATTTGGATTAAATACAAATCTTGTGATTTGGACATTTATTTAATTTATCCAATTCAAAATGTAATGTTGGTTATACTATAAAGCACTATTTATATAATATTTTAATTTATTTTAATACAAACCAAGTAAGAATTAACAAACTACTATTTATATAATGCAATAATTAGGTACATAAAATCTTGTGTGTTAAATAACCTTAGTGTGCGGTCACTCTTAAACTTAATCTACTGGTTGAAAGCAATTGACCGGAAACTGTTGCTTGTGTTTCTGCAGGATGGCTCAATTCTGCTTTGTGCTGTGGCAGGCTGACTATTTTTAGCAAGATTTCTTACAGCGTTTACCTCAGCCAGTTTTTGGTCCTATTTTACAACGTGGGCACTACCAAGTCGTCGCAAGAGTTCAACGTCATCACCGGCTATGTAAGACTTTACCAAAAGGTTTAGATGGTCAGTTGAGTGAGTAGATATGACTTGCGAAACATTGACACCCCTGTCTGGGTGGGTTACAATTTTTCTTCTACCCCATTAGGGTGTAGTAGATAAAGTTATATAGAGGTGAATGCTTGTTGTTGTTTTTTAAATTAAACACTATAAATTTAGACAGATAATTTTTACTACAATCCTAAGTAATTTAGTTATTTAAGAGGAAGTTCGTTTAGTTCTCAATGAATGTTTATACTCGTAATAAGTGCTACGAGATAATTTCCACTTTCCGCGTCTTACTACCCGCTGTGGATTTTAACACAGTCACACTATAAAGGCAAGAAGGAGGCAGAAAAAGATTATCCTGAATTTATTGTTTTCACCGTTTCTTCAATAATGATGTAGAAATTAAAATCTTATAAATTTTAAGTTAATATTTTCATTCCCTTTTTTTTTTTCAAGGTTAGCTTGTTTGAGTTTATCCTTGTTCTACTTGCCTCAACAATTATGACATTACTTTTTGATTTACCTATGCAAGAAGTCAAAAAAATTCTCATGGATACTGGTAAGTGCCACCTTTATGTTTGAAACATTTTTTTAGAAATATTTATAAAATTAAAGTTTATCCAAATAACATATTTAGAATTTTCATCTATGTTCCTAAATCATGATAAAGAATAAATTAAAGTTTATTAAACTAGTTAGTGGACTTAACTTTCATTTTGGAATGTGTTTAAACCTAATTGAATATATTTAACCACATTAAAAAACACCAGATAAATGATTTAAAGATATTTTTCTTATAAAATAATAGGTGGAGTTAAATTGTATCCATTCTTAATGGTATCCATTCAGACATTATCTTAAACTAGCACCAGAAATAAAAAGTCTAATTTGTATCCATTCTAATAATATCAACAAAATCCTGAATTGTATCCATTCAGATAGTTTTAGAATAAACGACTTTGACCAAAATACTGATTTGTATCCACTGTAATTATTTGCAATATATCCACAAAATCCTGAATTGTATCCATTTTGAATGGTATCAATTCAGACATTTTCTTAAACATACATCATAAATAAAAAGTCTGATTTGTATCCATGCTAATAATATCCACAAAATCCTAAATTGTATACATATAATTGGGGTGCCAATTGTCTGATAGATGGCAGCAGCTAAGACTCATTTCAAGTATACTAGAGAGCAGCACTATCACTAAGATAATGTATAAAAAACATAATTACTTACTCTTGTTACTTTCTCTCTATCTTACAGGTAGAGAAAGTATTGTGATCGTCAAAAAAATCGAACTCGAGATTTTGATGAATTTTGACGTTTCATGACTTCATGAATCCGAAAAAGTGATTTTTGAATTTCCATCTGTCTGTCTGTCTGTCTGTCTGTCTGTCTGTCTGTCTGTCTGTACCTCCAACTAGAGCCTAAACTATTTTACCGATTGAGCTGAAACTTGATATCTAGGGTTTTCATAGGGTTGCCCCGAGGGGTTTTTGGAATTGGATATCTACCCCTAAAATTAAGGGTAGTTTACTGAAGGGCAAAAAGAGAAAAAGTCGATTTTCTCAAAATCGGCTCTAACGATTTTGATTAAATTTCATTTTTGAACATAAATAAATATTCCAAACAAAATGGCTACTCTCAATATTTCGGCAAAATCGTTTTAAGGGCTCCGGTCTGATGCGTAAATTAACATTTTTTATAATAGCTCCGAAACTATTAGAGATATGAAATTACTTAGCATTACAAATATGTATATATATTTATAATACAAATATTTTATTCGAAACATATTTTTATAAAATCAATAACTTTCAATATATACGCAATTATATATATATTTTTAACTTTTTGGGAATTAAAGCTTAAGTATTGCGACCGTAAGAAAAACTAACCTGAAATGTTGATGGATATCGACGTCTCATGACCCCCCGAACCCTTAAAAATAGTCTTTGCAATGCCGTCTGTCTGTGTGTCTATTAAAACTTAAAATTAAGGGTAGTTTACTGAAGGGCAAAAAGAGAAAAAGTCGATTTTCTCAAAATCGGCTATAACGATTTTGATTAAATTTCATTTATAAACATAAATAAATATTCCAAACAAAATGGCTACTCTCAATATTTCGGCAAAATCGTTTTAAGGGCTCCGGTCTGATGCGTCAATTAACATTTTTTATAATAGCTCCGAAACTATTTGAGATATGAAATTACTTAGCATTACAAATATGTATATATATTTATAATACAAATATTTTATTCGAAACATATTTTTTATAAAATCAATAACTTTCAATATATACGCAATTATATATATATTTTTAACTTTTTGGGCATTAAAGCTTAAGTATTGCGATCGTAAGAAAAACTAACCTGAAATGTTGATGGATGTCGACGTCTCATGACCCCCCGAACCCTTAAAAATAGTATTTGCAATGCCGTCTGTCTGTGTGTCTATTAAAACTTAAAATTAAGGGTAGTTTACTGAATGGCAAAAAGAGAAAAAGTCGATTTTCTCAAAATCGGCTCTAACGATTTTGATTAAATTTCATTTATGAACATTAATCAATATTCCAAATAAAATGGCTACCATCAATATTTCGGCAAAATGGCTTTAAGGGCTCCGGTCTGATGCGTCAATTAACATTTTTTAAAATAGCTCCGAAACTATTTGAGATATGAAATTACTTAGCATTACAAATATGTATATATATTTATAATACAGATATTTTATCCGAAACATATTTTTATAAAATCAATAACTTTCAATCTATACGCAATTATATGAATTTTTTTAACTTTTTGGACATTAAAGTTTAAGTATTGCAACCGTAAAAAAAAACTAACCTGAAATGTTGATGGATGTCGACGTCTCATGACCCCCCGAACCCTAAAAAATAGTCTTTGCAATGCCGTCTGTCTGTGTGCCTATAAAAACTTAAAATTAAGGGTAGTTTACTGAAGGGCGAAAAGAGAAAAATTTGGTTTTCTCAAAATCTGCTCAAACGATTTTGATTAAAATTCGTATCTTGGCGTTGATTAAGATTATAAATAAACTGGCTATTTTCATTTTCCTATGAAAATGATTTTTAGGGTACTTTACAGAAGCGTTAATTTCCGTATCTCCACAACTATTGGAGAAACTAAACAACTTATCATTGCAAAATTGTAGGACTATTAGAAATAAAAAACTTTTATTTGACATATATTTTTATAAAAGCAGCAGTTTCTGAGATATTTGCAAATATATTAATACAATTTTGTGAACTTTAGTTGTAAACATATACTACTTAAGTCTTAACGCAATAATTCTCCAATGCCATAGAGTAATTAAATATAAAGTATCTAAAAAAGTATGTTATTTTTCTTTAAATCTCTTAGGAGAAATGTTTGCATAGCAATGATTTATCTCCATTTTAGACTCAATAGTCAATATTTACATTTTTTATTGGTCAAAATGTATAAATGAATAATTAAATATCAATGCGATGACTTGAAGATCTGCAACACATTATAAAATGTTAAAACTTTAACCAGAATCGAAATTTTAATACGAAGTGTTGACCCTTGTGGAAGACATTAAACTGTTTGAAATGTTCTAAGGTGGACAAAGATGCGCCTCTTTTCTCATTGATTCTATATCATTGTATATTATTTTATGCGTGTTCTTATGTGGAGTGGTGATGATACAATGTACATTATTCCGTTCAGAAATCTTACGAGTTTATAGAAAGAGAGAGAAAGTCTGTGCGGTGCTCCGTACCATTTATTTTTTACTTTCTCTCTATCTTACAGGTAGCGAAAGTATTGTGATCGTCAAAAAATTCGAACTCGAAATTTTGATGAATTTTGACGTTTCATGACTTCCTGAATCCGAAAAAGTGGTTTTTGAATTTCCGTCTGTCTGTCTGTCTGTCTGTCTGTCTGTCTGTACCTCCAACTAGAGCCTAAACTATTTTACCGATTGAGCTGAAACTTGATATCTAGGGTTTTCATAGGGTTGCCCCGAGGGGTTTTTGGAATTGGATATCTACCCCTAAAATTAAGGGTAGTTTACTGAAGGGCAAAAAGAGAAAAAGTCGATTTTCTCAAAATTGGCTCTAACGATTTTGATTAAATTTCATTTTTGAACATAAATAAATATTCCAAACAAAATGGCTACTCTCAATATTTCGGCAAAATCGTTTTAAGGGCTCCGGTCTGATGCGTAAATTAACATTTTTTATAATAGCTCCGAAACTATTTGAGATATGAAATTACTTAGCATTACAAATATGTATATATATTTATAATACAAATATTTTATTCGAAACATATTTTTATAAAATCAATAATTTTCAATCTATACGCAATTATATATATATATTTTTAACTTTTTGGGCATTAAAGCTTAAGTATTGCGACCGTAAGAAAAACTAACCTGAAATGTTGATGGATGTCGACGTCTCATCACCCCCCGAACCCTTAAAAATAGTCTTTGCAATGCCGTCTGTCTGTGTGTCTATTAAAACTTAAAATTAAGGGTAGTTTACTGAAGGGAAAAAAGAGAAAAAGTCGATTTTCTCAAAATCGGCTCTAACGATTTTGATTAAATTTCATTTATGAACATAAATAAATATTCCAAACAAAATGGCTACTCTCAATATTTCGGCAAAATCGTTTTAAGGGCTCCGGTCTGATGCGTAAATTAACATTTTTTATAATAGCTCCGAAACTATTTGAGATATGAAATTACTTAGCATTACAAATATGTATATATATTTATAATACAAATATTTTATTCGAAACATATTTTTATAAAATCAATAATTTTCAATCTATACGCAATTATATATATATATATTTTTAACTTTTTGGGCATTAAAGCTTAAGTATTGCGACCGTAAGAAAAACTAACCTGAAATGTTGATGGATGTCGACGTCTCATCATCCCCCGAACCCTTAAAAATAGTCTTTGCAATGCCGTCTGTCTGTGTGTCTATTAAAACTTAAAATTAAGGGTAGTTTACTGAGGGGAAAAAAGAGAAAAAGTCGATTTTCTCAAAATCGGCTCTAACGATTTTGATTAAATTTCATTTATGAACATTAATAAATATTCCAAACAAAATGGCTACTCTCAATATTTCGGCAAAATCGTTTTAAGGGCTCCGGTCTGATGCGTAAATTAACATTTTTTATAATAGCTCCGAAACTATTTGAGATATGAAATTACTTAGCATTACAAATATGTATATATATTTATAATACAAATATTTTATTCGAAACATATTTTTATAAAATCAATAACTTTCAATATATACGCAATTATATATATATTTTTAACTTTTTGGGCATTAAAGCTTAAGTATTGCGACCGTAAGAAAAACTAACCTGAAATGTTGATGGATGTCGACGTCTCATGACCCCCCGAACCCTTAAAAATAGTCTTTGCAATGTCGTCTGTCTGTGTGTCTATTAATACTTAAAATTAAGGGTAGTTTACTGAATGGCAAAAAGAGAAAAAGTCGATTTTCTCAAAATCGGCTCTAACGATTTTGATTAAATTTCATTTATAAACATTAATAAATATTCCAAACAAAATGGCTACCCTCAATTTTTCGGCAAAATGGCTTTAAGGGCTCCGGTCTGAAGCGTAAATTAACATTTTTTTAATTAGCTCCGAAACTTTTTGAGATATGAAATTACTTAGCATTACAAATATGTATATATATTTATAATACAGATATTTTATCCGAAACATATTTTTATAAAATCAATAACTTTCAATATATACGCAATTATATGAATTTTTTTTAACTTTTTGGACATTAAAGTTTAAGTATTGCAACCGTAAAAAAGAAACTAACCTGAAATGTTGATGGATGTCGACGTCTCATGACCCCCCGAACCCTAAAAAATAGTTTTTGCAATGCCGTCTGTCTGTGTGTCTATAAAAACTTAAAATTAAGGGTAGTTTACTGAAGGACGAAAAGAGAAAAATTTGGTTTTCTCAAAATCTGCTTAAACGATTTTGATTAAAATTCGTATCTAGGCGTTGATTAAGATTATAAATAAACTGGCTATTTTCATTTTCCTATGAAAATGATTTTTAGGGTACATTACAGAAGCGTTAATTTCCGTATCTCCACAACTATTGGAGAAACTAAACAACTTATCATTGCAAAATTGTAGGACTATTAGAAATAAAAAACTTTTATTTGACATATATTTTTATAAAAACAGCAGTTTCTGAGATATTTGCAAATATATTAATACAATTTTGTGAGCTTTAGTTGTAAACATATACTACTTTAGTCTTAACGCAATAATACTCCAATGCCATAGAGTAATTAAATATAAATAAGTATCTAAAAAAAGTATGTTATTTTTCCTTAAATCTCTTAGGAGAAATGTTTGCATAGCAATGATCTATCTCCATTTTAGACTCAATAGTCAATATTTACATTTTTTATTGGTCAAAATGTATAAATGAATAATTAAATATCAATGCGATGACTTGAAGATCTGCAACATCTTTTAAAATGTTAAAATTTTAACCAGATATCGAAATTTTAATACGAAGTGTTGACCCTTGTGGAAGACATTAAACTGTTTGAAATGTTCTTAGGTGGACAAAGATGCGCCTCTTTTCTTATTGATTCTATATCATTGTATATTATTTTATGCGTGTTCTTATGTGGAGTGGTGATGATACAATGTACATTATTCCGTTCAGAAATCTTACGAGTTTATAGAAAGAGAGAGAAAGTCTGTGCGGTGTGCCGTACCATTTATTTTAAATAATAATAAAAGGCTACTTTACAAATGATTGGTTTTTAAAAATAATTATGAGCTATTTTAAAATTGTTACATGGGGAAGCATTTACTAAAATAAATTCATATTTTAAATAGTTTGAAATATGTAATATTTGGGGATCCCTAAATTTCATAAAAAATGTGATGACGCGTGAAAGTTAAGAATTGTTCGGGTGGGTTCATTTATAATATTAAACATTATAACAATTGCCTATTAAAAAAATATAAGTACTTACTCGTGTTTCTGATAAAATAATAATAAAAGGGTACTTTACAAATGATTGGTTTTTAATAATTATTATGATCTAGTTAAATATGGCTACATGTGGAAGCAGTTCCTAAAATAAATTAATATTTTAAATAGTTTAAAAAATGTAATATTTCAGGATCCCGAAATTTCATAAAAAATGTGTTGACGCCTGAAAGTTTTATAATATTAAAAATTATAGCTATTGCCTATTAAATACATTGGTGATATGTTATGACATTCTTTGAATATTCATGTTATAAATAATAACGTACTTTTGTGAGTGATGAGAGTTTTTTTGATTTGTTTGGATTTACAATTTATTTTACAATATTAATTTTGTTATATATGGAGATATGTTTTGTTTCTGTGTGTGGAGATGGCAAAAAATATAAAACTTGTCATATGATGACAAAGAAATACAAGGAATCCCGCTCTCTTTATATACCTACTATTATAGAAATAAACATAAGTCCTTAACTTATATGTTTACTGGTACATAATCACTTTTAACCATAGTCTCAATAATTCCCTTCAAATCACAATTTGACTTTTATCATTTAACAGTTAAAAGCAAAGATTTAGATTTTTAAACACTGACCTCCCTCTCGTTTCACTTCAGATAGATAAATGGCTAGGCATTTCTACTTTCAATAGGCCTAATGGGAATAAATTCAAATTGTCTTAACATATAAATCTAGCTGTTGCGTAGAGTGGTAAATATAAACACTAATTTTTGGGGGTTTACAATTATTAATTAACAAAATGATCACATAAAATGTAGGCTTTTGTACAAGTTGAGTATGATATCCTATAAATAAGGTTTCTTAATCCTACTTCAACCCAGGTAGCCCTACACTATAAACTGATGAAATTATCTGTAAATAATAGGCTATGACACTTTAACACAACCCTATGAAAATTAAAAGCATACGATTACAAAAACATTGTTTTTATTGCCATGCCCTGAGTGAGATACAGTATAACTTACTTTAATCTTTTCTTAGAGTGGCTGATAGTTTTGCGTGTCCAAAAGTTTATTAAAATGACGGGGTTGAACTATTCCACACCCACTTAAACGCAGTGATCTCTATACTAAACTGGATGGACATAAACACACCCCTTGCAATGTACCAAATCGTAGCGCTAAAGTTTGTCATCTGCTTACTAGAGAGGGGACAGATTTAACGGTTTATTTCAATGCTATTTTGCAAAAACATGTATATTATGAATATTTTTTTAAAATAGTGAAGTATGAATGTATTATATCCCGCTTTACTGAGGACACATTTACATTAAAGGATATACAATTCGATTTTAAAGTTTATATTGTACAAATAAGAATTAAATCTTTAATAAATTAAAATATGTAGCTAACGGCCATATTATTTACGTTTTGCCAATACTATGATATATTTAAAAATGGTATTAGCTCATATAATGGTTTCAGAAACAATATTATATTTAAAGTTCAAATAACTAAAAAAAAAAAAAAAAAAAAGATTGCTTAGAACTTAATTAAATTCTTTTGAATTTTGAACTTTGTGTAATAGTTTAACATTCCTATTATCATTTAGGTTATAGGTTTGTATGAAGTATTACCTGCAATATTACAATATATTTAAAGTTGGCTCTTAGCTCGTATAGCTTATTGCTTCCAGAAGCCACATTAAATTTAATGTTCGATAACTATAATGAAATAAGGTAGCTTAAAACTAAATTACACGTGTTTGAATAACAAACTCTGTGTAGTAATTTTACATTCAAACTATCATTTAGGTTATAGGGCTTGTAAGAAGGGAGTATTACTATATTACAATATATTTAAAGTTGGCTCTCAGCTTGTATATTACTTTCAGAAACCATATTATATTTAATGTTCAATAACGATAATTAAATAAGGTTGCTAAAAACCTGATTACTTTTGTTATAATTAAAAAGTTTGTGTAGAAATCTTAACGTTCTATCAATCATATAGGCTATAGGCTTAAAGAAAGTATTACTATTTTAGCGTAGATCGACTTATTTAAAGAAACAAGTCATGAGTGTTGAACTTAGTTAGGCTCTTCAAACCTTTTATCAGCAGATCTATTTCGTTTAACAAATCATACATTGATATATCTTACATATTCATAAAAAATTAGCGAGCGGTTTCGAAATGCCACATTGCTTTGTATGTGCTTAGAGTGCGTATAACCCGAACGGGTAGTAAGACGGGGTGCTAATAATAATAATAATAATAATAATAATAATAATAATAATAATAATAATAATAATAATAATAATAATAATAATAATAATAATAATAATATAATAATAATAATAATAATAATAATAATAATGTATGTGGTTAGAAGAGAAATAGAAACCAGAAAATTTTCTTCTCTCTTACATGATGGTGTGCAGACGACAGTTCAAAAATTTTAGCCGCAGGTGTTCATCCAGTTATATTATAGCTATCAATGCATAAACGTTTATTTTAGGGAGTTTAGGGTAATACGCAGGCCTGCGACCAAATAAATATGTTACTAAATTATACAGTCGAAACGTCTATAGCTACATGGATTTTAACATGAATCTTAAAGAATATTCGCTGCTATAGATAAATAAATATTACAAACCATAATATGCATTAAATACCTTTTTAAGGACCAAAAATTAATTTTACAAAAGCATCCTATTTTATATCAACATGTAGATAAAATTTAAACATTTTATGGTCCTAAAAAAGAATATTACAAATCATCTGCATTTAAGAATCCTATTTTATATCAACATTTATATAAAATCTAACCAAACGTAGGGGAAAATCTTGCATTACACATATTTTTAAGTGCCTCCGGGACTCAAATCATTTGTGTCAAGAGCACAAAGCGGGGCACGGATAGTAAAATCAATTCTCTATCCAAACATATAAGTGTGTATAGACCTACACCCTATAGATATGAGCAATTTGATCAAACTATGGTGAGAAACATTTATTTTTAAGAAAAATCATGTTTTACTCACATTTTTATGGCGCTCCAGGGCCCAAAGAAAATTAATATCAACAGCACAAATCAGGGCCTGATAGTAGAATCAATTCTTAATTCAAAGATATAAGTGTTCATTGGTCTAGACCCTACATACCCGATCAATTTGACTCAAAATTGGTGAAAATAATACTTTTTTAAAGAAAACTCTTGCATTACACATATCTTTAAGGTACCCCAGGGCCCAAACCAGAATTTGTATCAAGAGCCCAAAGCCAGGCCCTGATAGTAAACTCAATTTTTTAACCGACCATATAAATGTGCATAAGCCCTACTGATCCAAGCAATTTGACCAAAACATGGGAGAAACATTTTTTTTCTTAGAAGGCCTACAGTTTTTGTGTTAATTTTGTTGATTTTGATTGAAACCCAATAAAAATTAGTGTTATATTTACCACTCTTCGCAACAGCTAAACTTATATGTTCAGACAATGTGAATTTATTCCCATTAGGCCTACTATAAGTAGAAATGCCTAGCCATTTATCCATCTGAAGTAAAACGAGAGGGAAATCAGTGTTTAAAAATAAAAATCTTTGCTTTAAATGTTAAATAATAAAAATCATATTGTGATTTGAAGGGAATTATTGAGACTATGGTTAAAAGTGATTATGTACCCGTAAACATATAAGTTAAGGACTTATGTTTATTTCTATAATAGTAGGTATATAAAGTGAGCGGGATTCCTTGTATTTCTTTGTCATCATATGACAAGTTTTATATTTTTGCCATCTCTACACAAAGAAACAAATTAAATATCCAATGTAAACAAATATAATATTGAAAAATAAATTGTAAATCCAAACAAATCAACAAAACTCTTATCACTCACAGAAGTACGTTATTATTTATAACATTAATATTCTAAGAATGTCATAACATGGCACCAAAGTATTTAATAGGTAATAGTTATAGTTTTAAATACTATAAACTAACCCACCCAAACAAAACTTAACCTTTCAGGCGTCAACACATTTTTTATGAAATTTCGGGATCCCGAAATATTACATTTTTCAAACTATTTAAAATATTAATTTATTTTAGGAGCTGCTTCCCCACGTACCCATTTAAACTAGATCAAAATTATTTTTAAAAACCAATCATTTGTAAAGTACCCTTTTATTATTATTTTATGAGAAACACGAGTAAGTATTTATATATTTTTTTAATAGGCAATAGTTATAATTTTTAATATTATAAACGAACCCACCCGAACAAATCTTAACCTTTCATGTGTCAACACATTTTTTTTACGAAATTTCGGGATCATGAATTACTACATTATTCAAACTATTTTAAATATTAATTAATTTTAGGAAATGCTTCCTCATGTACCGATTTTAAACTAGATCATAATTATTTTTAAAAACCAATCATTTGTAAAGTACCATTTTAATATTTTTTAAAAGAAATACGAGTACGTATTTATTATTTATATATATATTAACATAGTGATAGTGCTTCTCTAGAGTAAACACGGAATTAGTTAAGGAGAATCTCAGCTGCTGCCATCTATCAGACAAGTGGCACACCAATTAAATGGATACTACAAAGGATTTTGTGAATATTATGATAATGAATACAAATCAGCCTTTTTATTTGTGATGATTATTTAAGAAAATGTCTGATTGGCTTTCATTCAGAATGGATACAATTCAGGATCTTGTGGATATTATTAGCATGGATACAAATCAGACTTTCTGTTTGTGATGTTTGTTTTAAAAATGTCTGAATGGATACCATTCAGAATGGATACAATTCAGTCGTCTCTTGAATCTTACCTAGATTTAAAATTGAATTATGTTCTTTTGAATTTATAAAATTATTCTGTATATTATAATTTATATTAGAGCTTTTTGACATTCATGATTTGGGTAAAAAATAGAGACCAGTGTGTCATACTGAAACCAGAACTTACGACCCAAATTGACAATTATTTTTAAGGAACCAAGACCGGAATAGGAACCTAAAAATGAATTTGCTTAAGAACCAGAATAGGAATATAAATCGAGATGCTTATAGATCCATAAAAGTTATTAGCATGTCTTATATGTTTTAAATTGTTATAATTATTTTCGATAGTTGCATTTTAATTCCTTTTAACTTTAAAATTAATTGTATTTGAAATACTTTAATTTCCCTTTTTTCAGGCGTTTTGTTAAGGATTTTATTTATATTTTTTTTTAAATTGCTTTTATTTTGTTGTATTTTTTTTAACTTTTCCCAGTTACTATTTTACTATCACGGAATAACTATTAAATAAAGGAATAGAGGAACCGAATTAAGAACTGAAAATAACAGGAACATTTATTTTTCTCTAACTGGAACCAGAACCAGAATCTTAAAATATTTGTTTGAAGAACTGGAGCAAGAACCATAACCGATAAATATGTGGGTTCGTGTGCTAGCTAACCCATAGTATTAGTCATATTGTGACAATGTTATTAATATGCTCCTAAAATATAGTTTAAGTTAACAATTTAATTAATATGCACCTACAAGATATTTCAGGTTAACAATACAGTTTTATGAAATACCATACCAATAATTTATAGTTGGTTAATTTATTAGAGGATATTTTTATAGAATTTTAAATTATCTTATACTTGTATAGTACTATATATGTAGAATCTTAATGACCATAATCACTTAAATTACTTAGTAACTATCAGTTAAAGTAAGCTTTAACTATACGCTATTAACGTATATTTATCCAGAATTAGTTAAATAGGCTTTAATATATACAATGTGTAGATATGATTTATTTTATATCTAGTATTATTTACAATTTGATAAAACGAAGTAAAAATAATATATACTCCTGATAGTAATTAATTTATTAAGTTTTGCAAAAGTGTTTATTTTTACTCCGCTTAAAAAATTGAGACTAAAGGCCGGAGGGCTTGTTATTCTGACAACATGCCCTATATCCAAAAATATTAACACTATTATCGCAAACTGTGACAGCCACTCGGTCGGTATAGCTTGCTTGCCGGCTCACATCATGAAGATTTTTTTAATTATAGTTAGACTTCTAGAAAATATCTTTGCTTTCTTTCTCAAATACAAACACAATATTTTTCAGATTCTAAGAAGAGAAATTAGTAAAAAATTTAGCTTCTGTAATATAAACTACTACATTATAAACTTCAAGTCAGAAGATGTACAGGATAAATATTTTTGGGATGTGTAATGTTGAAGATATATTTTATTAACTTAACTATACAAGAGATATATAGAATTCATTTAAAATAACACATAATCTAAAGTGCACAAATAATTTTATCACATAATTTTCTAACAATAGCGTTAGTGTATAAAATATTAACTATAAAATACTGTTTAGCTTTATTTAAAACCATTCACTTAGACCTTTCTTTACAAAGAAAAATACGTTGCCTAACTTTATGTAATATTGCAGGTACAAGATGTATTCTCAAATAGGTAAAAATTCTTTTGTGTTTATACCAATAGTGTTTTTCTATTATACATTAATAATTACCTAGCTAGCTAGAAGGTAATAAATATGTGTAGTAAAATCGATTTTTAATTTTACTCAAATATTTTTCATCAATTGTTTAGTATTTGAACACAATAATAATATGCTTTAATAGATTACAACAACATTAATAAAAAAGATTTTTATGTGTACATTTATTGCTAAGTATCCTTACGACTCTGGTAAGATAATGTCATTATTATCAAGAGTAAACAACATTTTAGGTTAAAATCAAATGAAAGTTTATTGTTTCAATAAAAATAATCATGTACGTTCTCCATTTTCTTTCAACACCTCTTTTCTCCTGCCTGTAGACAAAATAGATATTAGTATATTTTAATATTAGTAAAAATCATACCTACCGTCGAAAATTAGATTTAACCCAAACAAATAGTCTTAGATGTCTGCCTTGCAATTGATTGGTTTATAGATGAATGGGCGGGGGTGTTAAGGTTGGGATTCTAGCTGGGTGCACTGGAAGTGGATTTCGACATGTGATAATAGCAGTGGCGTATTCTCTGGGTATGCTAGCTCTGCGCTGCATACCCATAATTATATAGACTAGTTTCTTAATTATATCCTGTCTGAGAAAAGTGTGTAAATAATGATGTTTAAATTGTGAATTAAAATACATTTATAATGTGTTTATATATTATTAATTTTTAATCTAATATTTGTTCATATTCCAATAATATTGTGTTTTAAGTAATTTCTCTTCCAAAAAATCTACCTATCCAGCTTATGAAGCTCAAGACCTCCTGCTTGAAAACAACAGGCAAAGCTAGAGAAGTTCTAATGACCTTAACTAATGTCTATGGGGTTGCAACACTCCCCTTTTCCCCTCGTCATCAAACGTTGGCCAATAATCTAGCGTGTTTACATCACAGGGCCTGGTGAATATTTATCGCAAGTAAAAGAGTGTGCAAATTATTGAACAAATATTCAAGAATAAATATCAAAATTATTTTATTATATTTACTAAGCTAGTATAGCTCAAATAAATAAAAAATATACAAATAATATTTGAAAAATAATTGTATAAGCAACACGCTTTAAATTACGTACTAATTAAATATTTTTTTGAATATATTTATGTATTCTAGACTCACGTATAATCTTGTATTTGGCAAGTATATATACCACCATTTTAGAGTACACCCAGATGAAGTAAGGGAGGTGGTAATTAGGAGCTAATTTAACTGTAGTAGCTAGTCAATGTTTTTGTGTTTAGTATGACGTTTTGTTCTTTTAGTTATTGCTTATAAGTTTATAATATTTTTCAGCATATATTATCTAATTATTAGTCATTGTGATTTTATATAATTATACATCAAAGAATTCCAAAAGTTAGGAGTGTAGTTTCACAATTTCAAATTGATTCATCAGGAAAAGGTAAAATTAAATTTATTTCAGACGTAAATGTCCTAGCATTAATCAAAATACGTAGCGATAGGGTAATAGGCTTAGTGGGAAAAGATCTCTTTGTTACTGTTATCACAATTTACGAATCTAAATAGCTTCTGGATCATAATTAGGAATTAATAAATTGTTTAAGGTTCATACTTGGGCTCTATTATTGCAACGTGAGTTGGACAATCTACCTTATTTCTCCCACCAAGCTCTGATGAAGGCTTGATCCATGTAGTATTTCACTTTACTTTTCTTATTTTTTTTTTCATATTGCTACCTATCAGTCCGACACCTTAGCTTTGTCGGTAGTTTTACTGACCTCTGAACTAATGGCTCCAGGTTTGATTTACAGCATTGCTGAAAAAAAAAACATAGTTGATAAAATTCTTATTTCTCTTTTAACGGTGATGAATCAACGGCCCAGGGGTTGGGTTCTGTGTCTTTTCGAGGTTTAAGTTACTTTATAAGTCATGTGCTGATATACTCACTCGGCCAAGAGAGTGCCCGCTAAATACCTAAAATAAATGAAAATGCTACCTGTGTCAACATTTAATTAAACTCAACCAATTTAATAAGATATGTCACACTTATTCAGTCAAGAGTATGCTTATAACACTATTACAGTGGATTCACACGTTTGTTGTATAACGCGATCAGTGCGGAGATAAGGTCACATGACAGCTTTAATCCAATCACATTCAACTTTCCAACGCTTCTAAAGAAAACCGGCGCAGAAGACCCCATTAGCACATGCGCAAACGTTCAAACATGCGTTATTTATAAAAAGAGGACATTCTCAAAAGAGCATATTTCAAAAGTGATAATGTAAAACCACAGTTTATTGGCAGCCACGAGTTGTATCGATGACAAAATCAAACCCAAGCAGTAAGTAAAATATTTAATTTTATTTTAAATGCAGTAACTTGCACTGATTGTAATATTTGGGTTTTTATGTTTGATGTTTCACTGCTAGCTGCACAACTAACCGGTGCTAACTTACTGTACTGCTTTAAAATTTTAGAACATGGGAATTCCCCTTTAGCCCCCAATATTTTTAATTTCTCTCTATCTTACAGGTAGAGAAAGTATGGTGATCGTCAAAAAAATCGAACTCGAGATTTTGATGAATTTTGATATTTCATGACTCCCTGAATCCGAAAAAGAGGTTTTTGAATTTCCGTCTGTCTGTCTGTCTGTCTGTACCACCAACTAGAGCATAAACTATTTTACCGATTGAGCTGAGACTTGATATCTAGGGTTTTCATAGGGTTGCCCCGAGGTATTTTTGGGATTGGATATCTACCACTAAAATTAAGGGTAGTTTAATGAAGGGAAAAAAGAGAAAAAGTCGATTTTCTCAAAATCGGGTACAACGATTTTGATTAAATTTCATTTATGAACATTAATAAATATTCCAAACAAAATGGCTACTTTCAATATTTCGGCAAAATGGCTTTAAGGGCTCCAGTCTGACGCGTTAATTAACATTTTTTATAATAGCTCCGAAACTATTTGAGATATGAAATTACTTAGCATTACAAATATGTATATATATTTATAATACAAATATTTTATTCGAAACATATTTTTATAGAATCAAAAATTTTCAATCTATACGCAATTATATATATTTTAAACTTTTTGGACATTAAAGCTTAAGTATTGCGATCGTAAAAAAAACTAACCTGAAATGTTGATGGATTTCGACGTCTCATGACCCCCCGAAACCGAAAAATAGTTATTGCAATGCCGTCTGTCTGTGTGTCTATTAAAACTTAAAATTAAGGGTAGTTTACCGATTGGCAAAAAGAGAAAAAGTCGATTTTCTCAAAATCGGCTCTAACGATTTTGATTAAATTTCATTTATGAAAATTAATAAATATTCCAAACAAAATGGCTACTCTCAATATTTCGGCAAAATCGCTTTAAGGGCTCCGGTCTGATGCGTACATTAACATTTTTTATGATAGCTCCGAAACTATTTGAGATATGAAATTACTTAGCATTACAAATATGTATATATATTTATAATACAATATTTTATTCGAAAACATATTTTTATAAAATCAGTAATTTTCAATCTATACGCAATTATATATATATTTTTAACTTTTTTGACATTAGAGCTAAAGTATTGCAACCGTAAAAAAAACTAACCTGAAATGTTGATGGATGTCGACGTCTCATGACCCCCCGAACCCTAAAAAATAGTCTTTGCAATGCGGTCTGTCTGTGTGTCTATAAAAACTTAAAATTAAGGATAGTTTACTGAAGGGCGAAAAGAGAAAAACTTGGTTTTCTCAAAATCTTCTCAAACAATTTTGATTAAAATTCGTATCTAGGCGTTGATTAAGATTATAAATAAACTGGCTATTTTCATTTTCCTATGAAAATGATTTTTAGGGTACTTTAGAGAAGCGTTAATTTCCGTATCTTTCCACAACTATTTTAGAAACTAAACAACTTATCATTGCAAAATTGTAAGACTATTAGAAATAAAAAACTTTTATTTGACATATATATTTTAAACAAGCAACAGTTTCTGAGATATTTGCAAATATATTAATACAATTTTGTGAGCTTTAGTTGTAAACATATACTACTTAAATCTTAACGCAATAATTCTCCAATGCCATAGAGTAATTAAATATAAGTATCTAAATAAGTATGTTATTTTTCCTTAAAGCTCTTAGGAGAAATGCTTGCATAGCAATGATCTATCTCCATTTTAGACTCAATAGTCAATATTTACACTTTTTATTGGTCAAATTGAATAAATGAATAATTAAATATCAATGCGATGACTTGAAGATCTGCAACACCTTATAAAATGTTAAAATTTTAACCAGAAATCGAAATTTTAATAAGAAGTGTTGATCCTTGTGGAAGACTTTAAACTGTTTGTAATGCTCTCAGGTGGACAAAGATGCGCCTATTTTCTCATTGATTATATATCATTGTATATTATGTTATGCGTGTTCTTATGTGGAGTGTTTATTATACAATGTACATTATTCCGTTCATAAATCTTACGAGTTTATAGAAGGAGAGAGAAAGTCTGTGTGGTGCGCCGTACCATTTATTTCTTAAAATAGAAACATTTAATAAAAACTCGTAAGATTTGTGAACAAAAAAATTTGCTTAAATATTTCACCATAAGATTAAAAATGAAACAATACACACTGTTACAAATACATTTCTGTTCTCTAGAGATCATAACAATCAATTTAATATTTCAAGTGCTCCAGATAATATATATATGTTTACTTATACTACCGTGCTTAGAAAGAAGGCAATAACTACATTTTTATATATATATATATATATATATATATCATATTTTGTATCATTGCATTCTTCTTGAATTCCTATATCTATTTTTAACCTTAAAAAGCAGTAAACGACCCTTTAAGTGGTAAAATGAGGCGAGATCACACTTACTGCTTTTTAATTTTATTTGATCTAGAGAGGGTTAAAGCAGCAACTTCTATTGTCAAATACAAAAAATCAGTTACCATAAATCATTTGATTACTTACTGCTTTCTAGCAGTGTAAAACACTAATTTGTTGTTTGTCTCTGATATAATAACATCTGAAGCAAGTTTCTCTCTCATTTTTACTTTCTCTCTATCTTACAGGTAGAGAAAGTATTGTGATCGTCAAAAAAATCGAACTCGAGATTTTGATGAATTTTGACGTTTCATGACTTCCTGAATCCGAAAAAGTGGTTTTTGAATTTCCGTCTGTCTGTCTGTCTGTCTGTACCTCCAACTAGAGCCTAAACTATTTTACCGATTGAGCTGAAACTTGATATGTGGGGTGTTCATAGATTTGCCCCGAGGCGTTTTTGGAATTGGATATCTACCCCTAAAATTAAGGGTAGTTTACTGAAGGGCAAAAAGAGAAAAAGTCGATTTTCTCAAAATCGGCTCAAACGATTTTGATTAAATTTCATTTATGAACATAAATAAATATTCCAAACAAAATGGCTACTCTCCATATTTCGGCAAAATCGTTTTAAGGGCTCCGGTCTGATGCGTAAATTAACATTTTTTATAATAGCTCCGAAACTATTTGAGATATGAAATTACTTAGCATTACAAATATGTATATATATTTATAATACAAATATTTAATTCGAAACATATTTTAATAAAATAAATAACTTTCAATATATACGCAATTATATATATATTTTTAACTTTTTGGGCATTAAAGCTTAAGTATTGCGATCGTAAGAAAAACTAACCTTAAATGTTGATGGATGTCGACGTCTCATGACCCCCCGAACCCTTAAAAATAGTCTTTGCAATGCCGTCTGTCTGTGTGTCTATTAAAACTAAAAATTAATGGTAGTTTACTAAATGGCAAAAAGAGAAAATGTCGATTTTCTCAAAATCGGCTCTAACGATTTTGAGAAAAAGTCAATTTTCTCAAAATCGGCTCCAACGATTTTGATTAAATTTCATTTATAAACATTAATAAATATTCCAAACAAAATGGCTACCCTCAATATTTCGGCAAAATGGCTTTAAGGGCTCCGGTCTGATGCGTCAATTAACATTTTTTTAAATAGCTCCGAAACTATTTGAGATATGAAATTACTTAGCATTTCAAATTGTATATATATTTATAATACAGATATTTTATTCGAAACATATTTTTATAAAATCAATAACTTTCAATATATACGCAATTATATGAATTTTTTTAACTTTTTGGACATTAAAGTTTAAGTATTGCGACCGTAAAAAAAAAAACTAACCTGAAATGTTGATGGATGTCGACGTCTCATGACCCCCCGAACCCTAAAAAATAGTCTTTGCAATGCCGTCTCTCTGTGTGGTTATAAAAACTTAAAATTAAGGGTAGTTTACTGAAGGACGAAAAGAGAAAAATTTGGTTTTCTCAAAATCTGCTTAAACGATTTTGATTAAAATTCGTATATAGGCGTTGATTAAGATTATAAATAAACTGGCTATTTTCATTTTCCTATGAAAATGATTTTTAGGGTACATTACAGAAGCGTTAATTTCCGTATCTCCACAACTATTGGAGAAACTAAACAACTTATCATTGCAAAATTGTAGGACTATTAGAAATAAAAAACTTTTATTTGACATATATTTTTATAAAAACAGCAGTTTCTGAGATATTTGCAAATATATTAATACAATTTTGTGAGCTTTAGTTGTAAACATATACTACTTAAGTCTTAACGCAATAATACTCCAATGCCATAGAGTAATTAAATATAGGTAAGTATCTAAAAAAAGTATGTTATTTTTCCTTAAATCTCTTAGGAGAAATGTTTGCATAGCAATGATCTATCTCCATTTTAGACTCAATAGTCAATATTTACATTTTTTATTAGTCAAAATGTATAAATGAATAATTAAATATCAATGCAATGACTTGAAGATCTGCAACACCATATAAAATGTTAAAATTTTAACCAGAAATCGAAATTCTAATACGAAGTGTTGACCCTTGTGGAAGACATTAAACTGTTTGAAATGCTCTTAGGTGGACAAAGATGCGTCTCTTTTCTCATTGATTATATATCATTGTATATTATTTTATGCGTGTTCTTATGTGGAGTGGTGATGATACAATGTACATTATTCCGTTCAGAAATCTTACGAGTTTATAGAAAGAGAGAGAAAGTCTGTGCGGTGTGCCGTACCATTTATTTGAAAATGATTCACAGTATTTTCCAAGGCAAGAACAAATTCTTTTGTTTATTTCTAAATAAACTAATATTTGATTAGTATAATTGATAACTATTGGTAAATTTGTGAAGAATTTTTATGAGCAAAATACATAGGCCTAGCCTATAACTTTAGGTTTTTGTTATCAAGTTTTATAAAACAAACATATTTTGTGAATTTATTTGCAGAGTGTCAAGAGGTGTTACACCCCTCTCTCCAATCCTTTATCCTTACGACCATCGATAACTAAAAGGTAGAGGGAGGGTGCAATCTACATATAATATACAAAGGACATGAAATGCAAGATTTAAATAATAATACTATAAATGGTTTATTCAAAGCAAAAAACAATTAGCAATGATGAATTCAATTAATTACATGTTCTCAATAATCGTACTGAGTTCAGTGGAAAATCATGTTAGAAATAAACATTTATTAGTGTACTTCCTTAGCCAGAACTTCTCTACTGTTAGACATATCAAACAATCAGATGGGCTAGTCTTTATTAGACAAACAACCCACAGTGTTCAAACGAATATAAGTAAACAAATAATAAATCAGATAATTAATTTGTAAGATTTATATAAGATTTATATAAGATCCTTATGGGCCTTAATATACTGTTTCAAACGTGTCTGCACTGCATCACTTAAGCAAACTTCAAACAAATTAAATAATAAATATATAAAGAATATATATTAGAAATTTTCAAAATACGCGAGAGTTTGGCTAACAGACTTTAGTCAAACCCCCGTGAGACTATATGACCTAACTTACAGTTTAGAAACTTCCATCTATTCGTGAAATTAAAATTAATAAACTTACAATAAACAAAGTCTATTGAAAACATTTAAACTACGATCAAAATATAAAATTTATCACTAATTAATTTTATCAGTTAAACAATTTACGACTCGAAGTTAAATTTTATAAGTGTTCATTATCACAAAAGAAATAAAAACATTTTATTTACAACATTATTTCAGAATGAAATAATGATAAACTTCTTCATCACAAAAATATATCAAAGTTATTAGAAATTAAAGATCAAAACTAAACAACTGTCTCGAGTGCCCAAGTGGCGACAGACATTATATATTTTACAATTTGGCGAAGAAAATAAATACGGTTTAAAAAGTTAAAGTTATGAATAATTAAATTCATAGTATACGTTGCCATTGTTAAAGTTTGTAGTTTATCACGTGATGATCCTGGCATAATCCTGTCCTAGGACTATGTTCCTCCGTCCAGTGTTGGTTGAATAGTCATTTTAATGATGCGCTTACAGGACTTTAAATAGGGTTTTTCACAGCACGGTAACAAGGTGGGGTGGGTAGAATAATTCTGCAGGTTGCCTTCCTTCCAGAAGGAATCGAACATGACGTGGTGTAATCCCTAAGTGGATTACAGGGATTCAAATAAAAAAGATGAATCTTTGAATGAGTAGGTGAGATAGAAGTGCATACAAAAGAATGCTATGCCACCAGAACATAGCACGCGCAATAAGAACATTTCAGACAAGCCCTCATAGCCCTTCTTAAAATGGTTACTTTGTTCCCCAGAACATTGCGCATCATCAAACATATCATTTGCCTCAAGTAAATTAATGTAACTATTAAATCATGATCGAAGGAAGAGGACACTAACACCATTAGTTAACAGTAGATTATTTATTAATTCTTATTATCATTTTTTTTTTTTTAAATTTTTTTTAAGAAAAGAACAAAACAATATAAATATATATTTGTAAACAACAATAAAAGTATTCTTTTTATATCATAATTTTATTTCTCAAGAAACGAGAATAACAATATAAATATATATTTGTAAAGAACAACAAAAGTATTCCTTTTATATTTTTATATTCTCAAAAGAACTAACAACAAAGACTTTACTACCTTACTCTTGGCCTCATATTAAGAGCGCCATCTTTAAAAAATATAAAGTATCTCATTCGCTAGCTAAGTAGAAAACTAGCTGGGCGCTAAAACTGAACCCTTAAACTGCATTCTAACTTTCATAGTTAGCCCCAACACATATCATAACAAATTTTCTAATACCAGTCAAAAAGGAATATATCAATTATATAATCTAAAGATTAATTATACTGCTATAAATTTTAAATATTAACCTCGCAAAAATCCTATTATCAATTTGTTTATATTATCTAAGTTAAAGTTCTTAAATAGGTCAAAATATTAACCTACACAACTCTTACTAATAATTTGTTCATTTTATTTATGTTAAATTTTTTTTTTTTAACAAAGTCGAAATATTAATCTCACAAATTTCTTATTAATAATTTGTCCATTTTATTTGTGTTAAAGTTCTTAACCAAGTTCAAATCATTTGTTCGCCAAGCGAACGTGACGCCAAAGTTATTATAAAAAGTCTCCGTTATGGTAAAAATTTAAGTCCCATTACATAGGAAAATTGCACCAGGAGCTTAAACGATTACGCATACCCCTAATGAAAATAATCAAAAAAAAGAGCCAAAAATGAATTTAGAAAAAGCAAAGATTATCACCGAAAATGAATTTAGCTTACATGGTTGAATTTGTAGAGATCGCCTGGTCAAGCGACCTTCTCTGCCAACCCAAGAGTGGCATATAAGTCACACGGTGCTTCTTATATACAGAACACAGGGCACAAGGACGTCACAAGGGGGAAAAACCAAAGATAATAGATAGGGAGTAGAATGTTCGCCGACCATCTCGAATGATATAAGAACATGATCATGGGACTGGCGGAGTTGTACTTCTTTTCCTCTTAAGTTCTTTGATTCTGGAGAGCGGTGGCGATGGATACAGGTGAGCTCGTTTCAGTATGTTGAAGGCTGTTGGGCCGATTAGATGTGCGAGTACAAGTGGGCCGGGCGTGTTTACCTTCGAGCGGGCAGGAGAAGTCCTCAATCGAATAGGGTAAGTCTTCATTATTGTAGTTAGCCCGCGGCTAATGCTACATATTTCCCCCCCTTGGTCATGGAGGCTAAGGGGGGCAAGGCGTAGTCGGTCCCGGTCTCCAACTTCCTTCCTTCAACATGGACAGGCGGTCGGTCCCGTCTGTTTCTGAGTTGGCAGCCCCAGGATGAATGGGTCGCACCTCAGTCGCTCTTCCTTCAGCATGGACAGGCGGTCGGTCCCATCTGTTTCTGAGTTGGCAGCCCCAGGAGGAATGGATCGCCCCTCAGTCGCTCTTCCTTCAGCATGGACAGGCGGTCGGTCCCGGTCTCCAACTTCCTTCCTTCAACATGGACAGGCGGCGGTCCCCTCTGTTTCTGAGTTAGCAGCCCCAAAAGAAATGGCTGCACCTCAGTTGCTCTCCATCCAATATTCGATGCCTCCTCGGATCTCGTCCCAGACTCAGCATCCTACTCCAGAGTTGTCAAGAGGCTACTTCGTATGACGTCGCACTCAGCCAACAGCGGCGAAGAAAGGACGAGGACAAGGAAGGGGTCAGGGGGAGACAAAAATGAGGAGGGAGTCCTGAGAGCTGTGTACATAGAGAAAAGGTTAAATGTTCGTGCAATCATAAATGAAAACAGTAGGCGTGGGCATCGGATTATAACAATTCCCACTACGGCAAGTCCCTCGCCATCTCGCTCTTATACGAGGGCGTCCCTTATAAGCAACCCCTATCTATATGATATATAGAAGCACTGACTTCATTCTTGTATTCTTGATATTCACATATGGCTAAATGCCAAACAATCTTTCATCTTTATTAAAAGATGATTTACACTCACTTTACACTCTCTTCGAGAGAAACACGCTTACAGAAAGAGTTATATTTCTGCTCGATCACTGACCGAGTTATACTTATGCTAGGTCATACACAGAGATATTTTTATGCTCGGGCCCGAGCTTACCATAAAGGCGGATAGACCAAAAATAAAATATACATATATTATGGCGCAAAATATAAATTACCTATACTCCTACCTTAGATTACTTATAGTAGTTTAAAAAATAGATACCTAATCTTCCTTCGAGACTCTTGGGTTCACCGGCTTAGACCTGACTGACGTGGGCGCGCCTAATAACTGATTCGTCGGCTAACAGATTAAGAAGGACCGTGACCGGGGTAAGGAATTTATCTATTTTCCATGGTCCCCCCCACCTTGGGCACAGCTTAGCAGACTTCTTATCCACCGAGGAGCTCAAGGGGAATTCTCTGCAGAGCACATGCTCACCTATCTTAAAAGGAACAGGAAGTCTGTTTTTATTGTACTGGTTAGCGACCCTTCTCTGAGCTCTTCTAAGATGGTCCAGGGCGTGCCTACATCTATCCTCATGGGGAGTCATATCATTCTCTTCCAACAATGACCCACGTCCCAAATTGACAAAAGGGGGTGGTTCAATTCCCTACCTAGAAATACCGAGGCGGGAGAACATCCTATGGATTCGTGAAAGGCGGAATTAAAAGCTAAATTAAGGAAGTCTATATCCTGATCCCACCTATCTTGAGCCTGGTTGTGAAAAATAGTTAGGGCTACTACCAAATTCCTATTGAAGCGCTCGACATGATTTGGCCCAGGGTGATAGGGGCTGGTAGTGACGTGTTTAATACCCCAGCTGAAACACATGTCTTTAAAGGAGGCAGACCGGAAGCAGGGACCATTATCGCTTACAATCATACGGGGGGCTCCAAACAAGGACCAGACACGCTTACTTAGGGCGTTGACAGTGGTGTTAGCTTTCATATTACGCAAAGGGAGAAGAATAACAAATTTAGAAAAGGCGTCCACAAGAAAAGAATGCATGAGTTACCCAAGGTGGAACGGGTAATAGGCCCTACATAATCAACGAAAACTTTATCCCAGGCCCGTTGGGCAACATCGGCCGAATGGAACCCAACTCTGGAATTCTGGGCGGGTTTAGCCTTCTGGCAATCTTCACAGCGGCTAACCCACTCCCTGACGTCATTATAAAGACCAGGCCAGAAGAATTCTCGTGACACTTTCTTCACAGTTTTCAATACCCCTAAATGACCACCAAACACGGAGTTATGAAGGTAGCGTAACAACATGGAACGTATGGCAGTGGGCACAACCACTTTCTTACCTTTCCCTCTAGCATTAGAAATAACCAGAAGATCTCTAAAAATAGAATACTGTCCTACTTTCTCTCCCTTCCTAATCCTTTCCATGATACTAATGCACCATGGGTCATTACCCTGATGATCTTTAATCGCAACAAAGGACTCCGGAATCGAACGGATTACAACCGCCACCGGGTCACCACTCTCTGACACAGTGGGTCCACAATCCTCTGTCATACGAGACAAGGCATCTGCGGTAGCATTCGACTTCCCTGAAATGTGGTGAGTAGAAAACTTAAACCTGGAGAGTCTTAACACCCATCTCCCTACTTTTGCCCAACTATTTGGGATGGTTTAACATCCACGCTAAAGCCTGATTATCGGTGTACAATTCAAATTCCCTTTGCTCTAAATAGTCCGAGAAGCGTTCGACGCCCGTGATGCAGGCGAGACTTTCCTTCTCATAGGCGCTGTATTTCCTCTCGGCCTCCGAGAGTGTTCGACTGGCAAACGCTACCGGCCTTACACCCTCAGAAGTCCTCTGAGAAAGTACAGCACCTAATGCAACAGAAGACGCGTCAACATGCAGGAGAAAAGGAAACGAAAAATCAGGCAAACGCAATACCTCAGGGGAGATCAGCCTTTTTTTTAAAGATCAAAAGCTCTAGACTGCTCAGTACCCCAACAAAACACAACTCCCTTCTTTTTTAAGGAATCTAAAGGTGCGGCAATTTCAGAAAAGGAGGGGATAAATCTCGCATAATAAGCGCACATCCCAATAAATCTCATCACACCCTTGAGGTTTTTTGGGGGGGGGGTAATCAACAATCGGGCGGACACGCTCGGGATCAACAAGTAAGTTCCCGGAGGAAATAACATATCCCAGGTACTTAATTGATGGTTTAGCCCAAGTACTTTATCGGGATTGACCGTGAGACCAACATTACGTAGACGACTTAACACCTCTTCTAAATGTCTCACGTGGTCATCTAAAGAGTCACTATACACGCAAATGTCGTCTAAATAGTTAAAAACATACATGAATTTAATGTCAGCTAAGATATGATCAAGAACACGACTCAACGCTTGCCCACCAAGCAGCAACCCAGGGGGACACGATTAAACTCATATTGCCGCCACGGGGTGACGAAAGCTGTGTACTTCTTTGAAGATTCTACTAAGGCACACTGCAGGAAGCTAGCGTTTAGGTCAATTAAACTAAATATCTTAGCCCTACCCAGATGTTGAAAAGCCGATTCAATGCTTGGCATAGGGTACCGGTCAAACTGTATCTTCTTATTAAATTTACGGTAATCAACAATGAGCCTGTAACCTTCGTCCCTTTTAGGGATGATAAAGGCAGGGCTGGCGTACGGGGAATTAGAAGGGCGGATAACTCCTTTAGATTCCAGGTCTTCAATTAATTTGCGAAAAATCTTCATTTTGGGGGGGGCGCAGGAGTATGGACCTGACCTAATAGGGATATTATCCTGAACAATGATTTCATAGGGGAGGACGTCACATTTCCCTAACCGGGTAGTAATCACATCCGAAAATCTAGAAAAAATTCCATTAATTACGTCCTCATTACTGTTTAAAAGATGGATGCCACACACACTAGCAGAACGACACAAATTAATTCTAGTTTTAGGGGCCAAACTCAAAGATTAATTCTCTGCGTCCAGAATTAATAATTGCACCTGTTTCCCACAGAAAATCATTCCCTAAAATGATATCAAAAGGAAGGGTGGGACACAAAATAATTTCATTTTCCATGAAAACCCCATGATTTTTATAGATAAGCATACACTTCCTGCGTTAGTAAAACATTACCATTCCCCACAATAAATTTATTGGATTCCCCTTTTTTAATGACAATCTTACAGGAATTATTTAACTTACTCAAAAAATTAGTATTAATAAATGATCCACTAGAACCAGAGTCTAAAAGCGCCCAACCGGGACTCGACCCGATCGTAATTCTCACAATTGGGGGAAGGGGGTTACTTCTCTTACTACATTTACGCGCGGCAGGTCCCTTCTCACCCCCACGCGTCACACGTTTCCCGACTGACAATCGCGTTGGAAGTGTCCTAACTGACGACAACGATAACACCTAGCACGTGACAAATCCCATCTTCGGTCTGCCCTAACGGCGCCGAGAGGTCTCCGGGGGGGATTGGGTAGTATTATACTACCGGGAGAAGCACTATTTTGATGCCTACTACCTGATGAAGGTGCTGGATGGGAATCCAGATATTCTTTCTCCGCTAGTAGAGAACCTTCAATGTAGGAGGCTAACGTATATAGATCAGCTAAGGTGGCCGGCTTATGCGAAAACACAAAGTGCATCCTAGTTAAAGGGGATATGTTCTCAAGGATAATTTCCACAACTTCTCCCTCGTTCAGATCGAGGTTTAAAGTTTCAGCGGCTTCCGAAATAGACAAAATGAAAACCCTAAAAGATTCTTGGGGCCGTTGAAAACGTCTTACGCGTTCCCTACATAGTCTTTCTTTCTCTCTTCTGGAGACCAAAGACTCCAAAATACGGCTTCTCGCTGCACCCCAGCTAAGACCTAATTGTATGCACTCAGAAATTAAGTGTGCTAAGAAGCCAGAGGTTTTCCCAATACACAGAATTAAAAACTCAGTATCCCCAACAAGTCTAAGTTTTGAAACTTTGTTCGCCTTTAATAAAAAATTAAATAGTACGTTACTAGATTGTCCGTCGCAGACTGGCAATAATTTAAGGCTTTCGCTGGCAACTTTACTTAATGTTTTGGAAGGGGTAGTATTACACTGATCTCTAACGGGATTTATCGGGGGATTGGTCTGTTCTTTAGCCCCATCTAGCTCTACAATACCTGCCTTACAAGGGTCGCTATTACTCAGAGAAGGATGGCTAACATTAATAATATCGGAGTCATCAGACTTACAAATATCTTCTGATAGCAAGGCCCTCAACGCGCTGGGAGGTGCATCAGGGGGAAATGAGATGTCTCTCGCCTTGAGCTCCTGGCGAAGGTCCATAGAAGTGAGTCTGTAGACATCAGATTTGCTGCTGATCAAGCTCCCAGGTGCGGTGGCCATGGCGGGTGATAGTATCATGAAACAAAATATTAAATAAAATTATTATAATGAACTCAACCGTGCCCTCATTCAAGAGAGCAGAGTCGCGCAGCTTGTAATCCCTAAGTGGATTACAGGGATTCAAATAAAAAAGATGAATCTTTGAATGAGTAGGTGAGATAGAAGTGCATACAAAAGAAGGCTATGCCACCAGAACATAGCACGCGCAATAAGAACATTTCAGACAAGCCCTCATAGCCCTTCTTAAAATGGTTACTATGTTCCCCAGAACATTGCGCATCATCAAACATATCATTTGCCTCAAGTAAATTAATGTAACTATTAAATCATGATCGAAGGAAGAGGACACTAACACCATTAGTTGACAGTAGATTATTTATTAATTCTTATTATCATTTTATTTTTTTTTTTTTTTAAGAAAAGAACAAAACAATATAAATATATATTTGTAAACAACAATAAAAGAATTCTTTTTATATCATAATTTTATTTCTCAAGAAACGAGAATAACAATATAAATATATATTTGTAAAGAACAAAAAAAGTATTCCTTTTATATTTTTATATTCTCAAAAGAACTAACAACAAAGACTTTACTACCTTACTCCTTGGCCTCATATTAAGAGCGCCATCTTTAAATAAATGGTACGGCACACCGCACAGACTTTCTCTCTCTTTCTATAAACTTGTAAGATTTCTGAACGGAATAATGTACATTGTATCATCACCACTCCACATAAGAACACGCATAAAATAATATACAATGGTATAGAATCAATGAGAAAAGAGGCGCATCTTTGTCCACCTAAGAACATTTCAAACAGTTTAATGTCTTCCACAAGGGTCAACACTTTGTTTTAAAATTTTGATTTCTGGTTAAAATTTTAACATTTTAAAAGGTGTTGCAGATCTTCAAGTCATCGCATTGATATTTAATTATTCATTTTAACATTTTGACCAATAAAAAATGTAAATATTGACTATTGAGTCTAAAATGGAGATAGATCATTGCTATGCAAACATTTCTCCTAAGAGATTTAAGGAAAAATAACATACTTTTTTTAGATACTTACTTATATTTAATTA
This sequence comes from Timema podura, assembly GCA_033556935.1. Taxonomy (NCBI): domain Eukaryota; kingdom Metazoa; phylum Arthropoda; class Insecta; order Phasmatodea; family Timematidae; genus Timema; species Timema podura. Next base: position 45,065,128 of record JAVRXN010000011.1, on the reverse strand, counting down.
CTCTATGGCATTGGAGTATTATTGCGTTAAGACTTAAGTAGTATATGTTTACAACTAAAGCTCACAAAATTGTATTAATATATTTGCAAATATCTCAGAAACTGCTGTTTTTATAAAAATATATGTCAAATAAAAGTTTTTTTATTTCTAATAGTCCTACAATTTTGCAATGATAAGTTGTTTAGTTTCTCCAATAGTTGTGGAGATACGGAAATTAACGCTTCTGTAATGTACCCTAAAAATCATTTTCATAGGAAAATGAAAATAGCCAGTTTATTTATAATCTTAATCAACGCCTAGATACGAATTTTAATCAAAATCGTTTAAGCAGATTTTGAGAAAACCAAATTTTTCTCTTTTCGTCCTTCAATAAACTACCCTTAATTTTAAGTCTTTATAGACACACAGAGAGACGGCATTGCAAAGACTATTTTTTAGGGTTCGGGGGGTCATGAGACGTCGACATCCATCAACATTTCAGGTTAGTTTTTTTTTTTTACGGTCGCAATACTTAAACTTTAATGTCCAAAAAGTTAAAAAAATTCATATAATTGCGTATATATTGAAAGTTATTGATTTTATAAAAATATGTTTCGGATAAAATATCTGTATTATAAATATATATACATATTTGTAATGCTAAGTAATTTCATATCTCAAATAGTTTCGGAGCTATTTAAAAAAATGTTAATTTACGCATCAGACCGGAGCCCTTAAAGCCATTTTGCCGAAATATTGAGGGTAGCCATTTTGTTTGGAATATTTATTAATGTTTATAAATGAAATTTAATCAAAATCGTTGAAGCCGATTTTGAGAAAATCGACTTTTTCTCTTTTTGCCATTCAGTAAACTACCCTTAATTTTAAGTTTTAATAGACACACCAACAGACGGCATTGCAAAGACTATTTTTAAGGGTTCGGGGGGTCATGAGACGTCGACATCCATCAACATTTCAGGTTAGTTTTTCTTACGGTCGCAATACTTAAGCTTTAATGTCCAAAAAGTTAAAAATATATATATAATTGCGTATATATTGAAAGTTATTGATTTTATAAAAATATGCTTCGAATAAAATATTTGTATTATAAATATATATACATATCTGTAATGCTAAGTAATTTCATATCTCCAATAGTTTCGGAGCTATTATAAAATATGTTAATTTACGCATCAGACCGGAGCCCTTAAAACGATTTTGCCGAAATATTGAGAGTAGCCATTTTGTTTGGAATATTTATTTATGTTCACAAATGAAATTTAATCAAAATCGTTAGAGCCGATTTTGAGAAAATCGACTTTTTCTCTTTTTGCCCTTCAGTAAACTACCCTTAATTTTAAGTTTTAATAGACACACAGACAGACGGCATTGCAAATACTATTTTTAAGGGTTCGGGGGGTCATGAGACGTCGACATCCATCAACATTTCAGATTAGTTTTTCTTACGGTCGCAATACTTAAGCTTTAATGCCCAAAAAGTTAAAAATATATATATAATTGCGTATATATTGAAAGTTATTGATTTTATAAAAATATGTTTCGAATAAAATATTTGTATTATAAATATATATACATATTTGTAATGCTAAGTAATTTCATATCTCAAATAGTTTCGGAGCTATTATAAAAAATGTTAATTTACTCATCAGACCGGAGCCCTTAAAACGATTTTGCCGAAATATTGAGAGTAGCCATTTTGTTTGGAATATTTATTTATGTTCATAAATGAAATTTAATCAAAATCGTTAGAGCCGATTTTGAGAAAATCGACTTTTTCTCTTTTTGCCCTTCAGTAAACTACCCTTAATTTTAGGGGTAGATATCCAATTCCAAAAATCCCTCGGGGCAACCCTATGAAAACCCTAGATATCAAGTTTCAGCTCAATCGGTAAAATAGTTTAGGCTCTAGTTGGAGGTACAGACAGACAGACAGACAGACAGACAGACAGACAGACGGAAATTCAAAAACCACTTTTTTCGGATTCAGGAAGTCATGAAACGTCAAAATTCATCAAAATCTCGAGTTCGATTTTTTTGACGATCACAATACTTTCTCTACCTGTAAGATAGAGAGAAAGTAAAAATATAAAGTATCTCATTCGCTAGCTAAGTAGAAAACTAGCTGGGCGCTAAAACTGAACCCTTAAACTGCATTCTAACTTTCATAGTTAGCCCCAACACATATCATAACAAATCTTCTAATATCAGTCAAAAAGGAATATATCAATTATATAATCTAAAGATTAATTATACTGCTATAAATTTTAAATATTAACCTCGCAAAAATCCTATTATCAATTTGTTTATATTATCTAAGTTAAAGTTCTTAAATAGGTCAAAATATTAACCTACACAAATCTTACTAATAATTTGTTCATTTTATTTATGTTAAAGTTTTTTTTTTAACAAAGTCGAAATATTAATCTCACAAATTTCTTATTAATAATTTGTTCATTTTATTTGTGTTAAAGTTCTTAACCAAGTTCAGATCATTTGTTCGCCAAGCGAACGTGACGCCAAAGTTATTATAAAAAGTCTCCGTTATTGTAAAAATTTAAGTCCCATTACATAGGAAAATTGCACCAGGAGCTTAAATGATTACGCATACCCCTAATGAAAATAATCAAAAAAAAAGAGCCAAAAATGAATTTAGAAAAAGCAAAGATTATCATCGAAAATGAATTTAGCTTACATGGTTGAATTTGTAGAGATCGCCTGGTCAAGCGACCTTCTCTGCCAACCCAAGAGTGGCATATAAGTCACACGGTGCTTCTTATATACAGAACACAGGGCACAAGGACGTCACAAGGGGGAAAAACCAAAGATAATAGATAGGGAGTAGAATGTTCGCCGACCATCTCGAATGATATAGAACATGATCGTGGGACTGGCGGAGTTGTACTTCTTTTCCTCTTAAGTTCTTTGATTCTGGAGAGCGGTGGCGATGGATACAGGTGAGCTCGTTTCAGTATGTTGAAGGCTGTTGGGCCGATTAGATGTGCGAGTACAAGTGGGCCGGGCGTGTTTACCTTCGAGCGGGCAGGAGACGTCCTCAATCGAATAGGGTAAGTCTTCATTATTGTAGTTAGCCCGCGGCTAATGCTACAGTGGATTGTTGATATTGTCCCATTATTCATTTTAGAACAGCGATTCTTCATTTGGACGTCATTTCTGTAGATGTGCAACTATCCACCAGGGTGCAGAATGGTAGAATTCTGTTGAAAGTGGATAGTATTGCTTGGCGTGGCTTCAGTATCTATTTGATTTAGTCGGTGTTGACTTCGGTGAAGGGGTCTCTGTTACTACCCGGTGTAGCGCGTCGTTGTCTACACACGTTAAATTTGGTGAGTTTAGATTCCAATGTATTCCATAGTTCTATTGAATTGATTTTATTGATTTGAATTGTCTATAACGCTGTTTCAATTTACAGGAACTACAATAGTGAAGAATATTATTGTAGGGTTTAGAATATTATTGAATATTATTTGGGGTGGGTGGTATGATTCTTCGGCGAGTTGAGTATGAAGTTTAGCATGGGGGTGAGTTCAAATGTAACTCAATGTTACAGAGGAAAGAAAATGTTAGAGTTAATATATCTACAAGCTAATCAGTATAGATCGTGTTGTAAACATAAGAATGATAAATATATTAGTCTAATGAAGTGTTCAAACCTTATTAGTGACAAAGCTAGTGAAAATAAACTATCTCAAGCCAGTATGTAAGAACTGTGGCCAAAGAAAAACAACCCCATCCCAACAAAATCAGGTCAATCAAGCTCCAATTCTAAATTTAGTGAAAACGAACCAACTCAAGCCAGTATGGAAGAACTGTGGCCAGAGAAAATTAACACCAACTCATTAAAACCAAATAAAACAATTGATGGAAATTACAATGTGTCTGAAATAAATAAGTATTGATAATATATGTAATGATGAAACTATTGTATACATAGATAAGGTTGAAAATGACGGTGTAGCATTCATATGGCTACAAGCTAATGTTAGTCAACGAGTCATCAAAATCTTACTTACCCAATATCACCATCCCGGCTACAGTCGAGAAAACGTAAACACATCCAGCCCCTACTTCAACCGGTCAACAACTGCCTTTGTGAAGCAAGAGTTCGGACACGCCCCGCTAGAGTTCGCTGCATATTGCCAACCTTCGCTTACCCCAGAAGAAGAGAATTTTTCGTTCGAGAATACACGAGTTCGGCTTCTCGAATAATACCGATGTTTCCATGGTCACGCACGTTCCCCCCCTTCCTTTGTGGATCCTCTCTCTTATGTTCATGAAGTGCACCGTATAAAAGACCGTCCAGAAAACTATGGCGTCACTCTTAGGCCAGGTCTGGAAGCAGACGGACGAAGCTTAGGCTTCAAGGACTTGTTCATAAAAAAAAAATGTAAGGAGAAATTCATTTTCGGCATAAGGATAATTCTGGAATTAATCAAAATTCTCTTTCGGCTTTATTTTTTTTAAATTAGGAAAGTTTGATATTATTCTTCATTGTCTTGAACACTAAATTTAAACTAAACTATTTAGCTTGTGAATTATATTTCTCAATTAATTTGTTAATGATTTACTTTGGATAATTAAGTAAGGACATTACATCAGAATATTCTAAATTTAGTAATGTTACGCGTTAAGTATGTTTTTTGTAAACATTGAATTTAAACTGAATTATTTAACTTATGAATTATATTTCACTATTAATTTGTTTAAGATTTACTTTGGAGAATTCGATAAGGACATTACGTCATAGTATTCCAAAATTAGTAATGTTATGCGTTAAGTATGTTTTTTGTAAACATTGAATTTATACTTAATTATGTAACTTATGAATCATATTTCACATTTAATCTTGTTAAGGATCTACCTTTGGAGAGTTCAGTAAGAACATTATGTTAGAATATTCCAAATTTAATAAGGTTATGCGCTAAGTATGACATTCGTAAAAAGTGAGTTTAATCTGAACTATTTGACTTACGAATTATATTTCTAAATTAATGTGACAAGGATTTGTTTGAAAAAGGTCATCTATAACATTAGATTGTAATATTTTTTTATTATGAGTAATGTTACGCCTGAATATCTACATATTGTTAATGTTTCTAATACATATAATAAAATATTATTTATGACTTGCAATATTTTAGTTAATCCAGGTTATCCCTAGTTTTAAGTGAACATACTACCCTGGCACCTCGCCTCCTTGTTTTCTCTTTTTTATCTAATCAAATATATATATATAAATTTTGTTGTAAGGAGGACCGTGTTTCCTTTTTTTTATTGGGACGTATTACGGGTCCAGCATCTTCAAAATAATTACTCTCACTGCCCACTCTAATTTACATATCTTAACTTATCCTTTTGTTGTTTTCATTTATTTGTATTTGGGCCCCTCTAAGCCGAGAGTTTGGGCTACAACGGGTTAAAACTTTTTTAGCAGATGGGGGAAGGAAGTCAATTGACAGTTACAGCTGATGGTGAATTAGTAAATTCTAATATACTGCCATTGGAAGATGCAGATATTATTTCTCTAGAAAAAAATTATTTAATTTGTAAACAATTAATATCCAATTTCAGAGGAAGAAAATAAACACAACATTCCAAAACCACATATCTGATTTGAATAATCTGCTTTAGTATCATCAAGCATAATAACAACTATAACAGGGGATAGTTTTCAGCAAGAATTAATAGAAAATCGGAGTTACATGCGAAAAATCAAATGTAAAAGAGAGAGAATATCTGATGATGAGAAATCTCAAGAAAAGCAAAAGTTCAAACATCCCATTCAAAAAGCCTGTTGAGGAAAATGTATTAATAAATGCAAGCAGATAAGTTCTAGCACAAGAAGAAAATCAATTTATGATCAGTTCTGGTCTATGACTTGGATGGACCAACGAATATTTATTTTGAATACCTTCTCGAGGATTTCAGTAAAAAGGATGACAAAAATGTGTGGTGCTTCACAAAGCAATTTCACATACATTTATTGCTTAAAAGGAAAAAATTGTGATGTATTCATAATCTGTAAAATGTTTTATTTGACTACACAAGGATACAATAAAAAGAATGTTTAGGTAATATTCAAAATTCTGAATAAAGCTGAGCCAGGAGAAATTATGCCAAAACAAGATGGAAGAGGCAAAAGTCCACAGAAACTAGAGTTGAGAAAAAGTTGATTGTGGACCATGTTGAAACATTTCACCTAACAATTTCACATTACAGTCGTGAGAATGCTCCTTTTGTAAGATATCTGCCTAGTGATGTTACTAAGAAGTTGATGCATCAAGATTTTGTTGAAAATGCTCTTATGAAACATAGAGGAAAATTGTTTCAGCAGAAAACATACATTTTACTAAACTGAGACATGAGGAGTGTGAAGTGTGTGAAGTGATAGGCCTTCACAATAAAAGTCATGGAAAAGACAATTTAAATCCTGACTGTCAGGATTGCAATGACTGGGATACACACATCAAACGGGCTAAAAAAGCTCGTACTTTTACAGAAAACATGCTAATGAAAGTTGTGATCCACTTTGCGTATCTGTATCAGCAGATTTACAAAAGGTGATAATGCTACCTCTAATTGAATCCTTTGAGTCAGTAATATTTACAAACAGATTAGTTGTTTATAATGAGACATTTGTGCTTGTTGGATCCAATAAAAACAATATTAACATTCGCTTGTGTATGGCATGAGGCTACCCGTGAACGATGAAAGTAAGATATAATTTCTATACTTTATTTTTTTATTTTTATTTTTAAACATGGATGCCGAGCACTTCACAATTTGGGTTGATAACTGTTCATCTCAAAATAAGAATTGGGCCTACTTCTCTTTCATTGTCTATATTGTGAATTATTTTTCAGTGAATGCCAAAACAATTGAGATTTTCTACTTTTAACCTGGGCACACATTTATTTCTGCGTATGGTTTCCACGACCAAGTGGAGCTCTCATTAAAATGACAGAAAAAAAATTTTCTTTGACTTTGTAACAGCAGTACAAAATCAAAAAACAGAAAAGTGGTGGTTAAACAAAAGGAAATCGAAGACTTTTATGATTTTAATGACTTTTCATCCACACACAAAAGAACAAACAGTGGTTTCAGCCCTGAGAAAGTACTGTTAGCAAAATTAGTACAACTTCGGGCAGTTAGAGGCTGCCTTAAACTTGAATATAAAACGGATTTAATTCGGAAGAATTTGAGCCACTAAATTTTCTTCTCAATGATATAATAAAGAAGAAAATTATACCTGATCCTATACAGCTTGTGATACCAACTGGAATATCAAAAGAAAAACATGATGGACTTGTTTAAAAAAATTTGGACCTAATGCCTTAGAACAGGAAAGTTTTGCTGAAATCTCCCAAATAGTTTCTATTAGTTTGTTTTTTATCTTTTCATCAAGTTAAATTTATTTCGCATGTACTTAAGTAATGAGCAAAAATCGATTTAAATGCATTAAACTTTGAAGTTCATTAATATGTTATATTATTTCAATAAATATATTATAATATCTAGAAGCTTTCTACAATGTTGCTAGTCTGAGATGTTTATTATTGTACAATTACCAGGATAAATGTCAATTTAGATTTGTTGTTATTGTGGACTACTGTTTAATGAACATTTATGGGCTGTTTTTAATATTTGAATAGTTATGACGTATTTTATAGTTGTTAATTTGTTTATTTAATGTACTTATATTCTTAGTTGTTCTATTAGTTTATTAATATACGGACTTGATTAAGAATATTTTCATTTTAATTAATGACTTGTTTAGCTGTAATTAATTTAGATGTATAATTATTCAGTGTCTGTATTTATGTATTAATTTGAATAGTCAAAACCTTGAATATTCCGTGGGTATTCTCATTTGTGTTTAATCAGCAACCCACTTCAGTATCCTTAAAATAATTCTTGGTTCGCACGGTGAAGTGTGACCAGCCCCAGCGACCCTTCCAGGTCACGCGTGCCCTACGTTACAGTATGTTGCTCGGTTTGTTCAATATATACAGGCTATTCTCTGCTAATATACTCTTAATTTCGTCTATAAAAGTGTTTAAATATATGTTACATAATTGCCACACTGTAGTATTGCTGTGCTGTTTATTATGAAGAATTTGTTCCTCCATCTAGTCTTGCAGGAATTCTACCTCTTCTTGGTAGTTCTGGTGGTTTGAAGACACACTTCTTGGTCATCTGAGTACAGTGGTTACAAGATTTGTCAAAAAAAAAAACAGTCACTTCTAAATGATTCTAGAACTGTAACAGTGATATGAGGCATGTCTGTATTAATGGCGTAGTTGACATCGTTTGCTTGGAGGGCCTTCGACTAAATATAACATTGTGATAGAATCATACTGAGTAGTAAAATAAAATTAAAAAAATACTCAGTGGATTTTAATATAGAACCTGCTTTTCCTCCAGGAGTAGAATCATTCTCTGAAATGTCAGTCAATTATGAAATTTTATTTCATAGTTATCTAGTAGAGATCACAAGGCTTCTACTCTGCAGTATCATCTTGTGTCACTGAGTTATTTTAAAGTTTTTGCACCCTCTATGAAATTAAGAGCACTTTAATGCAGATATTCAAAAACTAAATGTCTTTTCGTAGATTTCCCAATTAAATTTGATGGACTATGGAGGATAATAAATGTGTTCCTAATAGACTTCACTCCTGTGCAACAACTAACAATGCATAAATTCAGTATGAGGGCATGGCAGTGTATATACATGGCATTTAATTTTCTTTGAGTAAGCCAGCTGCGACTCCTTTGTATTACCCATGCATATTTGCAGCGCCATCATAGCATTGAGCACGCATGTTTTCTATACCAAGCATAAGGAAATCTAAATAGAATTTAGTAGAGTTGCTAGCGTTTCTCTATCAGTATTTTCAGCTCTGTATAAACCTAAAAATGATTTGTATACTTGAAGATTATCATCCACATATCTCAAGACAAACAGAAACCCTTCTTGCGTTGAAATGTCTTGCGTCTCATCAAAATTAGAGAAAAATCTTACTCCTCTTAACTTTAATTGAGATTTGAGATTTAATTTGGTCATCAATGATTATTACAACCAATTTTTAAATTTTTCGTGTTGTATTGAAAATTATTTTCTTTACATATGAAATACCGTTTAATTAGCATGTTGTATTTTGCACGAAGTTCAATTAATTATAAAAAAATGCCTTTTTTTTAATCCACGGATTCATCTTGTCCTCTTAAATCTATGGCTTGTCTCCCAAAAGAAATTAAGGTTTTACATACGGTTTCAAGGTATTGTCTGTTTTCCTCTACAGTCTATATGTTTGAAATATTGACCAATTAACTTTTCAGCGACACTTACAATTCATAAGGCTTGTTTTAGAAAAGCCAGTTTTTTAGTGTTAGTCAAATGGGTTTGGTATTTTCGGTGGTTTTCAAACTTTTCCACTGACTTTCTCTGGTTACACATTCCTTTTACAGTAAATGCATCATCTTCTTTATTCATTAGCTTTTGATAATTTACTTGGCAAACGAAACAATATACTTTGTCTGTATATGGACTATATTTCATCCAATTATATGTCCTTTACCATCCAGGCCTAAATTTTCTTCCAGCAGTTATAGGAAACTCCGTTAAGATTGGCTGAAATGGACATCATAAAAATACTTCTTTGCTAGCATTGAAGTCGTGGCAAGGATCACGATCGTTTATAATGATGTGTATAAAACAATCACACTGGGGAATTGTTCAACTGTGTTTGTATCGATTCGACGATCGACTTCTGAAGAGATAGGATCAGCAGAGAGCAGAGCGACTTAGATCTACTAGTCTACCCACCTGGGAAGAAGAGAGCATCTATAATAAATCAGTCCCAATAGGAACATCAGGATACCCGACACTATCCAACACAGAGCGGGGCTGGTTCCACTGGCGGGTGGGTGGTTGACGATCCCACACGGGTTAGACCACACACCATTACACGTTTACGGGCAGGGGACTCCCCATTGCACAGCCTGGTGCCCAGTGCCCGCTCAGCCCATTCCTATTCCCAGTATTTGATAGGAAACACAAATAATAAAGCGGCCCTTTCTAGGGCCAATCATACCCTAACGCAACACAAATCATGGCAGACAACTCATTGGACAAGGAAATAGAAATGGAAGATTACCCCACTGATGAAGAGTTCACAACTCTTCTGAAAAATAGATTTTCTTCAAAGAAAACCATAGCCGACAAGAACTTCCAAATCGTAACAAAAAAAAAGACAAATTGCCTCGCCAGAGGAGGAAACGACCCCAAAAAAGGCTACAAAGAAGGTATCAAGTCTACCATTTAATATAGAGACCTCCAACCAATACGAGGGACAACCTATGGACGAAGGAGGACAAGAAAATCAGGACAAAGAAGCCACACAACAGAATGCTGGCCAAATTAACAGACAGAAGATACCTCCACCATTGATTGTAACTGACACAAACAACTATATGTCTGACACAAGAGCCATAAAAGCAATGACAGAAGGATACATGAAAGTAATCCACACCAAAGGTTTAAAATATCACTCGACAATGTAAATACTACGACAGTGAAAAAAGTACCTTCAAACTAATAACCGAAACTATTACACTTTCTCGCTCCATACAAACGAACAACTGAAAATCTGTATCAAAGGACTACCTTCATCAATGTTACCAGAGCAGATCCAAGATGAGTTAGAAGCCTTAAGCTTTAATATCATTGAAGTGAGACAGCTACAAACATGAAGGGAGGGAGTTGCAAGGAACCTAGGAGTCTTCATTGTCACGCTCCCAAATTCTGAGACCAGCAAACAAGTATACAAATTAAAAGCTCTATACTACACAAGGGTTACAATAGAGTCATTTAAACCAAGAAAAGAACCCACTCAATGCTATAAATGCCAAGGGTGGGGACACATTAGAATCAACTGCAACTTACCCCCGAGATGCGTAAAGTGCGCGAAAAGTCAATTAACAGAAGAATGTGGCAAAAAAGACAGATCAACACCAGCAAAATGTGTCAATTGCGGAGGGGACCACCCAGCAAGCTACAGGGGCTGCCAAGCCGTACCCAATCACAGAAAAAACAAAGTAGAACCAACAAAACAAAAAGAAAATAAAGTAGCTAACACAGCAGACTTTAGAGAACCGAGAACAAAGACAAAGCCAATGGAAAGATCATACAGTGAAGCAGTCACTAATCAAAGAAGTGAAAACAAAACTGAAAAAACACAAACACAAAATACAAGAATCACCATTGAAAGAAACAGAATCCAGGAAATCAACAGGCAAGCCGAAATCAAAGAAGTAATAACCTTTTTAAGGGACTCAGACTTTACACAACTAATTGATATACTGACTAATTCACTTCCCAAAATAAGACAAGCGACTGATAAATTGGCAAAAAAATGTGTCCTACTGGAGATAATGTCCAATTACCTATTAAATGACTAGACTACCTAATAACACAGAACACAACGAACTTAAGATATTACATTGGAACGCCAATGGGATAAAACAACAAGCAATAGAACTAGAACAGCTCTTAAACAAATTGGAAATTGATCTGGCTTTATTCAGCGAAACACACTTAAAGCCGGAAACCCGATTCACAATGAAAAACTATTATATAATACGCACAGACAGACCAGCAGGAAGAGCGAGTGGGGGCACAGCCATCGCTATACATAAAAACCTGCCATACAGAGAAGTCAAACTCCAGGGAATCCAGAACCTGGAAACTACGACGATAATAGCAAAAATTGGAAAAGAAGAATACCTAATAGGTGCAGTATATAAACCTCCAAGCAAAGAACTCCTACCAGAAGACCTAGACTTGACTACTAAATTCCATCACCCCTTTTTCTGGGCGGGCGACCTAAACGCAAAGAATCAACAGTGGAATTCAAGATCTAATAATCTAGCAGGAAGAACACTCGAAAACCACGCAAACCGAAATTGATATATAGTGACGGCACCCGAATCCCCAACTATATATCCATATAATTCTATTAGGCCAGACGTTATAGACGTAATTCTCACAAACACTGACCTACCCATAGATGAATTGCAAACATTACACCACCTAGACTCAGACCATGTACCGGTATACTGCTCGATCATAACTAATTTTAAAACAAACCATAACAGCAAGATAGAAATAATGAGAGAAATCGACTGGGAGGAATTCAGTAATCAAATAAAGCAATCACTACCCGGAAAACCAAACATAAAGTCCAATCAAGACATAGACACAGCAGTAGAACTTTTCACAAATACGATAAAAGAAGGAATAAAACTCGCCACAAGAACAACAAAAAGAGAAAACACACCGAACGCAACATCAAACGAAATAAATCCCGAGATAGACAGAGCAATCAAGGAAAAAAATCAAATAAGGAAACTATGGCAAAGGCACAGAGACCCTGCAGTCAAATCAGACTTAACTGATTAACCAGAGAGATAAGGCAAAAAATAGAGACCATGAAAAGAGATAACTGGAACAAAGCTGTAATCGAGGCTGGAGAGGACCCAAAAGTACTATGGCGACTAACTAGAAACTTGACAGGGAAAAGGAAACTACAATGGGTAAGGGTGATACATGGGACTAACGGACTATGTTATGAGGCTCAAGACAAGGCTAATGCCATAGCTGACTCCTTAGAAACTCCATTCACACCTAACCTGGAACCAGAAGATGAATAATTCATCAGAACGAACCGACAATACTTAAGAGACTACTTTTCAAGACCGATTAACGACAGTATCCAATATGTCACACCAAGGGAGACTAAAGAAGAAACATCCAAACTACCCAAGAACAAATCACCAGGCCCGGATGGCATAAGTAATGAAACATTAGCGAAACTACCAATCAAAGCTATAGTGCACTTAACAGAGGTATTTAACCAAATAATACGTAAAAGATACTACCCACAGGAATGGAAAAATGGCAATGTAATAACTATAACAAAACCAGGAAAAGATCCAATATTTCCGCAAAACCGGAGACCAATTACCTTACTAAACTCTACAAGCAAACTTTTTGAAAGACTTATTCAATCCAGATTACAAGCAATATTAAACGATAAACAAGTTATACCTAATATACAATTCGGATTTCAGAATCAACGCAGCACTACACACGCCCTAGTAAGACTGGCAGAGTACATAACCGAGGGCTTCAACGACCGGAAACATACAGTGGCCATATTCCTAGACATGGAAAAGGCATTCGACAAGGCATGGCACGATGGAATATTAATAAAACTAATCGATGCAGAAATCCCAGTCGCACTAGTACATTTAATAAAAAACTACCTGAATAAGAGACATTTCAAAGTAAAGGTGGAAGGATTCACGTCACAAAACAAAGATATTTTCTCAGGGGTCCCTCAAGGAGCGGTCCTCTCACCTATGTTGTACAACATTTACACCAGTGACGCGCTGACAGAACCGGGATGCGAACTAATAATGTACGCCGACGACATGGTTCTGTACTCTTCTGACAGGAATATCACAAAGGTCGAAAACAAAATTAAAAGATACCTCCTCCGCCTAGAGAATTGGTTCACAAAATGGAGGATTAAAGTCAACACACACAAAAGCGCAAAAATAATATTCACCAGGAGACGTCCCAACAAGGACAATGAAATTCAACTATTTGGCATAAATATTACAAATGAAAAAACAGTAAAGTATCTTGGAGTAAATTTGGATAGTCAGCTCACCTACAGTAATCACATAGTTAAAGCAAAGAATGCAGCCATAGGAAAATTAGTATCACTATACACAATCTTCAAATCTAATCAATTATCAAGAGAGAAAAAAGTTTTATTATACAAATCACTTATCCTATCAGCCATCTTATATGGCTGCCAGATATGGGGTGCAGCAGCAAAAGGGCACATTAAAACACTCCAAATAGCTCAAAATAAAATTTTGAAAACCATCCTAGGAGTTAGGAAGAGAACGTCAACCGACACGATACACTTAATGTGCAAGATCAAAACTATAAAGGAAGAAATACAAACATATAACGAGAAATTCTACAAGAAGTGCCAAGACAGTGATAATCCCATTATCAGTGAACTTGGGACCTACAACCTCCAAGAGAAAAAGACGTATAAAAGACCAAGAACGATTTAATGGGAGAGAGAGACAAAATATTCCTTTCCCAAACCCAGTCACTATATTTCCACAGCCCCAAATTCATCTATATTTATGTCACTTTCCTTTTCAGGTTCGAGACTCATTATCATCCAAACATCTCATTCTACAAGTTAATACAAACCATTTTTCTTTCAGGTTCATAACTCATGATTCACACACAACCTCACAAGAACTATAATCAAAACGAAGAAGACCTCGTCAATACCTGCTGGCCCTGACAGCCACTCAATGACTGTCAGAAAGCGGCAGGTATAGACGAGGAAAGACTCAAACACAAAGAAAATTTACAAAAGTAAATTACACTATCATGAAAACAAACAGTCATGGTACAGAAGCAACACACCACCAAGAAGAGTAAAGAAATAAGCAATTATTTCGGTACTCAAAAAGTAAATAAAGTCATTCTCGAATTGGTGGCACTGTTCAATAGTGTCAGCATAAGAGAAAGCCAACAGTTTGAAAAAAAAATTTGTTCAACTGTGCTAGTTGACCTTGGAGCCTCAGCCTGGGCCTCAGATGCGCTGTCGTAAGGACATGAATCCGAAGTATATGGAGTTGGCTGGGGCCTACGGTTTGGCTCTGGTTCTCGTGATTTATCCTCTGACTCATCCTCCTCGTTCCGTTGCTTCTTACTCGAGGTCCAAAGAAAGAAAGAAGCAAGCTCTGACCTTTTCTTTGACCCTGAAAAATATTAAAATGTCCTAATAGTTTATTTCACTAATATATTTTATAATTATTTCATTTAAACTAATATTAGTGATAAGCTGAAATTTCAAGCATTACAGGTGTTGTTATCAAGAAGTTGAATGGAAAGTTCAGACCTCGTGTTTGGTTAGCCTAGTTGGTAAAGCATGTGACCGAAGATCGTTGGTCCAGCGTAGGCGTCCCCGGGTTTGAGTTTCAATCAAGACAAATAGCTTTTTCAATAACTTTACTTTAATTAAAATAATACATTACATAATTCAATCATATTTAATTGAAATACATAAAGATTTGAAAATGTTTGAGTACGGTCGAACTGGGTCAATCGTCAAAATATTTCAATACGGATTACTGTCGAGCCTCGAAGGGTCGGTGTCGAACTGGGACAGTGGTCGAATCCTAAAAATAAGTATTTGTTTTTAATTACTGAAAATGATTAGATTAACAAATTAGTTTATTTTATACTGCTACCCCCTATTATATCTATTAATATCTATAGGGTGAGGAAGGCTGAAAATCAGGCAAATTAATCACCCGATTGGACAAAATGAATTTCATTATCGTACATCGTGCGTGAAGCGCACCTCTCTATTATTCATCAAGACAATTACTCTCAAATTAACATCAGAATGGTTACAAAAAACAACACTAAATGTGTTGGGCTCAATATTCAAATAACATTATACAAAATCTAGGATATCTGGCATCGAACTAACTTTATGGAGCTTAGCCCCTTGATTCCTAAACTTAATACTCAGTATACTGTTTTCCAAAACAAGGCATAAGGCCTGACTGCATAAACCTACGTGACGACAACCAAGTATAGTGTACAGTTTAATATTTGAAACGTTCATAATTAGCTTGGCGTCACATCAATACAACAACCCTCTAATGCAAGAGTAAGATAAGTCTTGCTTCATCATACTACTTTAGCAATTAATTTAATTGAAACAGTTGTCATTAAATAGAAGAAAAAGCTTATAAGACGGGTTTCGAACCCGGGGCGCGCTAACACACTCAGTGCGCTTTAATAATAAACACGTATTTACAATTGTAACTAACAATAAAGTTTGGGTTTGAATCCCAGCTTAGATGGGTGACGAAGGGCGACGACTTTCTACATGCCGCGGGAAGCGCATGGCATAGCAATTTAAAATTAATAATGAGTTTAAAGTATTTAAAGTCCAAAAGGGTAATTTTGAATACAGTCCCCCCCATGACGCCGAAACAGAATTTATGACTTGAATAACAACAATCCCCGAGACCTAGTCGCCGTTCTCACCTCTTATCCATAAGATCGTGGTGTAGTAAGTAAAGTTACATTACCGGCGTAGCCGTATATATACAACAGATATTTCCCAGAGGGGGGGAAGGACTGAAGAAAATGGAAGGTTGGAGAACATAGCAATCGAAGGATCCAGTAGGTTCGAGTACAAAGTCGAAGCGCCCAGATGCTACACGCGGCCGGACACGGAACTCTTCTTTCTGGCTGGCTGGACACGTGTTCGACTCTTGCGGTCAGCTGACTCAGGCGCGCCGCTCATTTGAACGGGTATTACTCTAGAGAGCGGAGGTCGGTGTTAGTGGTGTGAGTCGTGCGTAGGTCTTCCGAGAGCGGGCCGCTTTGTTGGTGAGTGTTTGTCTTATTTGATATTACTTGTAAGTCGTTACAATACCTTTATTTTTATTCCCAAATTTAAAAACTAAAAATTAGTTGTGGGTTTAAATCCTAACTGAGAGACAGGGGCAGATAGGTAATTTTGACAATAAATAATCATATTGGTAGCTATTTGGAGCTACTGAAAAATCATCCATTGAACATTTCCAAAACAAATTTACGAAAGGTTAATACAACAAAAACTAAGCAAGGTAAACTACAACTGCTAACAATCACCACTACTAAATAGCTACTGGCATTTGTAAGTGGTAAAAGTTATTTTGGCAAGAAGGGTGGGGGATACCTGGAACTTGGAAGGTTAGAAGTGGTATTGTTTGTCTAGGTCTCTGACTCACACTGAGGGTGTAAGGCCAGCACCTTCGCCTGCCACTTCACAACTGAACTTAATACTAAACGAGCTTGTATAATATGTAGCATGTCTACTATATAAAAACATCTACAATCGTGTTAATGGATGAATAAAGTAAAGGGATTAAAAGAAAATAATTAAAACTAATGTATTACGGTATACTAAAGCTGATATCAACACACGTGGTTGAAAAGGAAGACCTTCCTCAACTCGTCAGCCCTTCGAAAGAGTGCCACTGTCTCCATGCGGAATGTCCGTGAAACTCCTCTACCCACCCCTCCAACCCCCCCTTTACCTTCCTTAGATCCTATCATCTGGGTTCCTTTCTGAGCTATATCCAGGGTAAATAACGAGTGTGCTAGAGACCCATATTAAAGCATTTTATTGTAACTAATCGTCGAAGAAAGGACTTCTACTCCAGCGCCACCTAATAATGATGGCCATAATGTGTCTGGCCACTGTTTCTCCTCCACGTCTACTCTAATTTATTAAGTATTGTGTCAATAGTTATACTTTTGATGGATATGTCCTTCAGACATAGTTTTGTAGTGGAGAGATTGTTTTGATGAGTCTTACTGACAATAGCTAATATTATGTTTTCTAAGTCCTTCAGACAAGTTATTTTAGTCAGGGTGACTAATTATGTTTCTAGTCCCTTGGACATGTTTTTTATTCAGGGTGTTTTCTATGTCCTTCAGATACAGTCAAGTTCTCTGGTTGTCTCTTTTTCCTATGTCCATCAGACGTAGTTTAAATGCGAGGGCTCTATGCTCTATATATGTGTAAGACCATGTGTTCAAGTTTATCTATTCTATGAATTCATACTTCTTTACCTTAATACATAGTAATATTTAATGATGCCCTAAACGGCAGGTTCACGTTTGTTATTTCCTTATGGTTACAAGCAGGTCATCTAGTACTTTCCTCTGGGACCTAGTTAGGTCAGAAAACTGTATGCTGTCTAGTTGGCACGTTTTGTGTTACTATTTGCGGAGCGCAACTTGTGAGAAATACTAGTGTAAAGTAGTGGCCCGCGTAGATAGTACGTTTTTTAGCCCATGGACGCTTTTTTATCTATGTAATTAAAGATAATATCTACTGTGTGTTTTGTATACCCCAGTGTGTGGGTAGCCATATGTACTATTGATTTCTCTGGCAGTACTCATTATGTAAGTACCGGCCATAGATAATTATTGTTTATGCTTGATTGTTAGCCATTTGCAGTTTATACATAATTATTATCTTACAAAATATTTCTCCGTTGGTATATGTGACCCTCCTTGAGGTTTAATACAAGCTAACTAGCTTAATTGATATACGCATTAGTAACTCAAAAAATATAGGATATATTAGTGTATATCTATTTTAATTGGTTCACTAGTATTCATGACTAGACCGTTCTAGTTTTAGTCCGGCGACACCCCTGCAATATTTTTTAGATTGTATTCTCTCGAGGTAACTGCCCATTTTACCGTGGCTGTGTTGACTTAGACACTTATTCTCCCTAGCATCAGTCAGTACTTGTATTTCTGGAGTTATTAAACCTAAACACTCGTTCTATTCTGATTTTTCTTCCTTTTTACTCTGTATCGCCATTAGGTGTTCCGATCGAACATTTTCAACCTTTATAATTGTCCACCATACAACATAAGATCTTGTTTTTCTGATGTAATCCTATATCTTATTATTTGTTTGTAATAATACATTTATTTATGTTATTCAATTTTTTTTCTTGTACTTATAATATATGTTACCTACCACTTAAAAGTTTATAAGTGTAAAAAAGAATTTGGTAGAGATAATTGGATACTATGTATAGATTAAACATGTTGCTCTGTGTTTAACAATAAGTAAATAAAAGTATGCATGTTATTTTTACGTAATCTAGTTAACTTGACATAATTTGAGATTTTGCATCCACAATATAGGGGTGCTACCACTTCCTTTAACCCCCCCCCCCCCCACAAATCCGCCCATATTGCTAGGTGTAAACAGGATGAGTTTATGCATTCATCGTATTTAGAAACAAGATATATCAGATAGTTCATCGCATTAAATTATTATTCAGGAAATCTATATTTTGTAGCAATGTCGTCACAGGATGGTAAATAGTTTTTAAATTGACTTAAATATGTCATCTTTTAGCATAAAAATGCTACAAAAATTGATGTCAAGGGAGTGGTTGGGCTCCAAAATAATATTAGATAATTGGTTTTTGGGTAAAACATATTAAAAGGTAGTTAAAAAATGTGTGATTTTTTAAACTTCAAAATTAAAAAAAAAATCCAATGGCTTGGTTCAAAGTGTATGACTAGTGATGTTTTTACAATAAATAAGAATACTTTAATATTTATAAATTAATAATTATTTTTGGGTAGTATGAAAATAACTTATTTTTGTGGATTTAGAATTTTTAGAACTATTTGAACTATTTGGCTTAAAATGTAAGTATAGTGAGTGTTTATTGTTATTAAAAGTTGATGTTTATGTTTTTATGGAGATTAATTAATTTGGGTATTTTACTTAAAACATTTTTTTGAAAAACTGATTTAAGAGCTTTAATACACCTATATTGAAGAATTTAAGATTATGACATAAAATTTATTGAAAAAAATCCTTTATGAATATTTAAAACATAGGTCCTATATAATCAATCATAATCAAGTAAATAATCATTTAATTTAGTTCGCGTATTAAACTTGGGAAAAGAACATAGACTAAAAAACGGTTTGTTCATTTATAGGTTCTTAAAAATACATTAATTTATATTTAGGTAAGCACCTCAAATTTACTATACATGAAGTAAACGACCTCATGTGGAATCCTTGAATTGATATGCGACATACTAAAGCTAAAATGATTCTCAACCCTGTTCTAAATCTTAATAAGATAATCACTACTATATTATTATTGCTATTAAGTCCATTGGTAATAGTAACCTAAATATTATATATTGTGTTAGCCATTTATATTTTATAATGTCTAATAATAGTCCTGTCCCTGTCTATGGTTCTTTAGGAAAATTTGTGTAGGGAGGTTTTTTTTTTCAGGGAAGCTTTGTAGGTGTCTTAATAATTATTTTTTACTCAGGTGGACATCCGCCACCTGGTCCATTTTCTAGATAAGACGTCATCAAATATGGCGGCCACTTTATCATATAACTGTTCATATCTCTGTTAATACTTGATCGATTTTAATGAAACTTGAGTTTTTAACTAATTTGACCTTTATGAAGCTAATGAAAGGAGTCTCATTCGAATTATTGGATTCTTTTACTTAAATTGCCTCACTTTCACGTATTAATTTTTTTTCAGGTTGTGAAAATGAAATTAAGAGATGTATGTAACAAATTGTCTAGTGTGTCAATAAACAGTTTACCAAACTTTAAACAAAATGAAAAACCATGCATCATATGTAATAAAAGTGACGATAGTGTGTTAAGTACTTAAAATGGTAGAGAAAAAATCAGGGCAGCAGCGAAAGTGCGAAATGACAGTGTTACTAACCGTTTGAATTCATTAATTGAGGAAGCAGTATTTAACTACCATATTAATAATGCATGCAACAAACAATACTGTCATAAGAAGTCCCTTTTAAAGCTTAAAAATGAGAAAAAGTTTAGAAAATGAAGACAAAAGATAGCAATTCTCAACCGACTGAAGAGGAAAGTCTTAGGTAATCTGGAAGGAAACGAGCACATCGCCACAGTCCTCAAGCAGGAGTTACTTATTGAGACAGTTTATGTATTATCTGTAACCAGAAATCACATAATCGCATTTACGATAAGTATAGAATAAGTGAGCACCCAAGATCTGAGGAGGTTTTAAAAGCCACTTTGTACCTACAAGATGATGTCTTCATTCGTACTTGTGATCTGCAGGATCTGTCAAGCGTTTTTGTTGCTGGTATCCAGTGACGAAGGTGTATAAGCTATTGCACGTGAAGTCCAGCTAAACAATAGAGATAAGTTCAAAATATTGTACTTGTTTTAGGAGCATTTTACATGGCTAAATTTTGCTTGGTTGTTTAAGTAAATATGTTCGTGGAAGGAAATAACAAATGTGTTTATTGAAAGAACAGGTCTTACAGGGATATCTATCAAAAAGAAGTAAAACAGTTCAGCTCACTGTATGATACGAATAGCTCAAGCTCGTGGATATGATAAGCAGGAGCTATTTCAGTATGATCTATTACTACGAAACTTTTTAGAACTTATTTTTGGCCGTTAAAATACTGAAAGTATAGGTAGGTTACTAAATTTTACTAAAGGATTAGACTGTTATTGCGTTGTGAGTTCATTGATATATAATATCGTATATTATGCCTTACACCGTTGATACCATGAATTAGTAAGGTTATTTTTAACACACTATACTTGATTAAGTAAATTATAATTTGAGTACAACTTGAAAACTCAACAAAATAGTATTGATACTATATTATAAATAAGTCCACCCACAATTATTGCACCCGAGCGTTACAGGTTCACCCGAGTCGTACCGGATCTTTAACCAAGAGTCTCTTGTTTGCTCGGTCCAACCCTACTCAATACCTCGGTTGGACCGCTATTTACTGGTAATTACCTTCCTACCCCTCTTCACCTTGTTTGAATTTTAACCAACGGGAGCTTGGCAAATTCAAATTATGAAGAAGGTACTCGAAGCTTTTTTTGTTTACCCTTCCTGATGGTTAGGCCGCCGACTCAGTTCATCCTCTTGTTGAACCCTCTTCCCCCCAGGAAAAGAAGACAAATCAACTGTTTTTCTCTACATATTCTAATATTACAGAAAAATGTATTTCACACTATATGATAACTGTTCCCTGTT
Source organism: Timema podura (assembly GCA_033556935.1). NCBI lineage: Eukaryota > Metazoa > Arthropoda > Insecta > Phasmatodea > Timematidae > Timema > Timema podura. The sequence continues at coordinate 45,043,377 of JAVRXN010000011.1, read as the reverse complement.
TGATGATCACGGGTTACTGAAAAAAAAACACAAAAAAAAGTGCATTGTTAAAAGAGCTAAAACATCTTATAGAAGCAACAAATACGATAACCTGTTCAAGTCTGATGAGAAGACTTGTTATGTAGTGGATGTCATGAATTCCTTACGAAAAGTTATGATGAATGAAAATAAAACCATTGATGGAACAGTTTCTGCTTTCTATTCATATATTCGGGGCATCACAAAGAACTGTGGAAGAATCGATTATGTTTTTGATAGTTATCACAAATTATCACCGAAATAGGCTGAGAGACTACAGAGGAAAGGTGGGGACATTGTTATAGATATTTCCCACATCTCTAAAGAATTTCACTACCTGTTCAACTCAGCAATTTCTGGGGATCATCAAAGAACAAACTGTTATTACAAGAGTTTATAGCCAATTAAGTTATAGCTTCTTTGACTCAAACACCATGTACTACCATTCACACCTTTAGGGCCTTTTATGATGATGAAGAAGATGAGATATAATTCAATTGAACATCTGTGCAAAATGGAAAGCAAGTAAATCACACAGAGATTAATTGTTTGTCAGTAGAGGAAGCTGACTTTAGAATAATGATTCATTCAAAACATGCATTCCAGTGTGGGTTTACTAAAATCGTTCTTGTTAGTGCTGACACTGATATAATGACTTTATCTTTGTTTCACTGGACTACTCTACATCGAGTTGGTATACAAGAAATGTGGCTGCGCACTGGAGTTGGTGATTACACGGGACTTTTTCCCGTTCATACTATTTATCAAAAACTGGGTAAAACATTATGCTCTTTGCTTCCAGCCATCCATGCACTATCTGGAGCAGATTACACCAGCAAGTTTGGTACCAAGAAAGCAACTCTTAATAGTGCATCTACAGCATATTTAGAGAACTTTGAAGTAACATCTGACTGGAAAGAGATAGAAAAAAGCCTTAAACCTGCAGAAGATTACTTTGCAGTTATTACGGAAAAGATCATCTTGCAGATATTTAGATGAGCTCAGATTGTGGCTGTATCATCATGGGAAGAATACTGACATTGATGATTTGCTATCTACAAGTAAAAGTGCTAGAGGACATTAATTTTGTGGAGAGCTTATTTCCACACATACTTTCAGCAACACTGTATTAATGACATGGTTGTTCGCTTAGACCCCTGTGAGTTTAGTTTTGAAGGAGTAGAATATAGTTTGATGCCAAAAAATAGCTTAAAGAAATATCCCAAATATTTTATTGGAGCATGTAATTGTATAAAATTTGCCAATTCCTCATGCATTTGTAGGGAAAATGAAGTAACCTGTTGCTCCTTCTGTAAGTGTGCAAGTGTTATGGAATCGGAATCAACATGTAAAAATCCTTATTAGATAAAATTTGAACATGTTTGTAATATAATCACTGATTGTAAGTATTCATTTTTATGATAATATAATACCACTTTATTAATGGTATCATGATATTTTAAGTATTACTTATACTTAATATAATACCACTTTATTAATGTTATCATGATATTTTAATTATTACTTATATTTCTTCAAAAGTAGTATCGAATTTGTTGCAAAATATATAATATTGAATGATAAGCCAAGGAATCTTTTTACTTTCTCTCTATCTTACAGGTAGAGAAAGTATGGTGAACGTCAAAAAATCGAACTCGAGATTTTGATGAATTTTGACGTTTCATGACTCCCTGAATACGAAAAAGTGGTTTTTGAATTTCCGTCTGTCTGTCTGTCTGTACCTCCAACTAGAGCCTAAACTATTTTACCGATTGAGCTGAAACTTGATATCTAGGGTTTTCATAGGGTTGCCACGAGGTGTTTATGGAATTGGATATCTACCCCTAAAATTAAGGGTAGTTTACTGAAGGGAAAAAACAGAAAAAGTCGATTTTCTCAAAATTGGCTGTAACGATTTTGATTAAATTTTATTTATGAACATTAATAAATATTCCAAACAAAATGGCTACTCTCAATATTTCGGCAAAATGGCTTTAAGGGCTACGTTCTGATGCGTAAATTAACATTTTTTATAATAGCTCCGAAACTATTTGAGATATGAAATTACTTAGCATTACAAATATGTATATATATTTATAATACAGATATTTTATCCGAAACATATTTATATAAAATCAATAACTTTCAATCTATACGCCATTATATGAATTTTTTAAATTTTGGACAAAGTATTGCGACCGTAAAAAAAACTAACCTAAAATGTTGATTGATGTCAACGTCTCATGACCCCCCGAACCCTAAAAAATAGTCTTTGTATTGCCGTCTGTCTGTGTGTCTATAAAAACTTAAAATTAAGGGTAGTTTACTGAAGGGCGAAAAGAGAAAAATTTGGTTTTCTCAAAATCTGCTCAAACTATTTTGATTAAAATTAGTATCTAGGCATTGATTAAGATTATAAATAAACAGGCTATTTTCATTTTCCTTTGAAAATGATTTTTAGGGTACTTTACAGAAGCGTTAATTTCCGTATCTCCACAACTATTTGAGAAACTAAACAACTTTTCATTTCAAAATTGTAGGACTATTAGAAATAAAAAACTTTTATTTGACATATATTTTTATAAAAGCAACAGTTTCTGAGATATTTGCAAATATATTAATACAATTTTGTGAGCTTTAGTTGTAAATATATACTACTTAGGTCTTAACGCAATAATTCTCCAATGCCATAGAGTAATTAAATATAAGTATCTAAAAAAGTATGTTATTTTTCCTTAAAGCTCTTAGGAGAAATGTTTGCATAGCAATGATCTATCTCCATTTTAGACTCAATAGTCAATATTTACATATTTTATTGGTAAAAATGTATAAATGAATAATTAAGTATCAATGCGATGACTTGAAGATCTGCAACACCTTATAAAATGTTAAAACTTTAACCAGAAATCGAAATTTTAATACGAAGTGTTGACCCTTGTGGAAGACATTAAACTGTTTGAAATGTTCTTAGATGGACAAAGATGCGCCTCTTTTCTCATTGATTCTATATCATTGTATATTATTTTATGCGTGTTCTTATGTGGAGTGGTGATGATACAATGTACATTATTCCGTTCAGAAATCTTACGAGTTTATAGAAAAGAGAGAGAAAGTCTGTGCGGTGCGCCGTACCATTTATTTTTAGTAATAATAAATAATAAAAATATAATTTAAAAAATAGTTAACAAGGAATTACTATTCACATTATATATGATAATTACACCATATTAACCCAATTTTCGTGCAAATCAAGCAAGTATTAACAGAGATATGAGCAGTTCTGTGATCGAGCGGCCGCCATCTTTGATTACGTCATAGCCGGAAAATGTACTGGATAGCGGATGTCCACCAAAGTCAAAATTAATTTCTAAGACACCTACTAAGGTTTCCCGAAAAAAAAATCTCCCTACTCAAATCTCCTACAGGACTACAGCCAGGTCCTGGACTGTAATGGGTTATCGATGTTTTGTAAATAATTGCCTATACTTTTCCGCCACCGGGAGCTATGAAATAATTATACGGTTAACAAGAAGCATGGAACGCAACGTGTAGTCTCAACTCTCAGCATAATAGCTAATGTCCAAAATAAGAATCACATGATTATAGTTTTATTATTGATGCCAAGGACTACGTAGTGTTTTTAGGTCACTGTAAAAGAAACGACCGTGAAAGTGTTTTAATAAGACAGTTTATCTCAGTTCGAGGGGGGCTAAGCAACTGGTGAGACAGATACAGCCCTGTTTGATATCAACACTAATGTATATGTTAGAAAAAGACTCCTGGTTTGGTGAATTTGACTTAACAAAAGTGTTTTCGGTAGGTTAGTAAAAATTTCCTGAAATGGCCGTACAGTCCCTCGGAAGGATGTTGAAATATTTCACTCCTTATAGGATCATCGCGTTTCACACCATCTTCTTTGTCTTCCATGCGAAAGGGTATTCAAAAGATCTTGTTGACGGTGAAGTGACCGAACCAAGAGAAGTTCTCTTTGGAGACCTAATACAAGAGAACACATTCACCGGTGGACTACGTCACAGTTTTAAACAACGAACTGAGAATGTCATACGAGATAAACTGTCGGATGGAAAAACGTTTCTCGATATTCCTCTGCTGAATAATTCAAACGGTAAGACTTTTTTTTTACTGATTTCATTGCAAAAAATTTAGGCCGACTCAAATACATTGGATTTAATCAGATTATTATAAGATTATTACTTATAGTTGACCAAACTATCTTCACATCAAACTGATAATATTTTGGTTGTTAACATACATGTAATATTCTTTAATACTAAAAAACATTAAACAAAATAATTGTTTATGAACCATTTTCAAATATACTCAAATTTTTATTGACCATTAAACATTCTCTCAGCATTGTTTTAACCTACTGGTTATATAAATGCTTAGTATAATAAGTTTAGGTAAATGTATATTAATAAAACAATCACCCAATATTATTTTAAAAAATTATTACAAAACAATACAGCTAAATAAATTTAAAATTTATTGTGTGAGGTTTTAAAGCATTAAATTAATATAGAACTACTAATAGAGGATTTTTTTTTAAGTTGGCATATCTTTAAAAAAAACGCATTAAAAACAAAAGTTTCATACAAATTTGCTTGTTTTTGAGACGATAGTAAAAATATGACATAATTTATATTTTATTTAGTGGACGTCTTCACGGTCATCTGAAGGTCAACAATTTTTTTTTTTCAATTGGTAGTCCGATTTTTTTAAGGTTTAATATTATTTTACGCAAAAAAAAAGCCTCTTTTATCTGAACACTTTTTTACCAGAAGTCTATTTTTTATATTTAATGAAGTAAAGAAATACGTAGGATGGTTTAGGAACTGTTTTTATTTTTATTGCCAAATGGAATCTGTAGAGTGTAAACAAATACGAGCAAAACGCTATCCCAAACAAAAAAACAAACGTTTGTTCAAAAAGGCCTAAATGTTAAATTACAAACGCTGTTCAAAATGATGAACTTCTACTTCGGTACACGTTCCAATTCGTTTTATAAAATAGTTGAAAGTAATTAATAGATTTTCTCTATTCAATATCTCTGCAAGCAATTCTACTGCTTTCCATCACGTTTTAAGGAAATGTCGGTGCATCATGGGATATTCTTTCTTTTAGTTAACTTCATATGAATAAACCTGGCAGTGTTGAGGCTGGTGATTTAGCAGACTAATTAATTGGACCACCTGTATCTATCCATAGGCCATTTTAATTCCGATCCGTCATGACATTCTGGAATAACGAGCACCACATGAAACCGCACGTTCTGCCTTTTTTGTAGGTTTAGGTTGTCTAGCAGCAATGGCAATCCTTGATATAGAAAGTTTCTGTTTTGTTTCTCGATTCAATGTACCAACAATATAAAAGGGGCCGATCAATTTGTCTCAGATAAGTCCGCAACAAAGGTCCCCAGTCCAAGGGCGCTGTTTTTTAACTTGGCGCAGCCACGTGGATTAGCTGCACTTCAATAATGCATGTAGTGTCGGTTAACTTCTTTATTATTTGTGAAGCTCGATTAGTCGGAGAATTATATATTAAGGAAAAAGTTCCTAATTATAATTACTGGTTCAAGTGCCCATTAGCAGAATTTCACTCGATTGACCAAATCAACTCAATGAAGATTTTAATTTAACGACACGTGGTAAGGATGAAATCTATGATCATTCAATATTTTGATCATACTACTTTTTGATATTCCTAAATCACTAAAAATCACGCGAGATTCTACATGAGGCTGCTAGGACTGCAATCTCATTATGTTCACCGGTGACAGTTAATCGGTGGCTTCTTTTCTTCAATTGAACACTTCCATTTTCCACAAATTCTTTATCTACACAATAAAAAATAATTATGTGACAATGCATTTCTCTTTGATAAACAATCAGAGTACAGTAGAATAACATAATATTACTTTTATTCACCACTCACCACTCACCACTCACCATTCACCACTCACCACTCACCACTCACCACTCACCACTCACCACTCACCACTCATTTGGGTTAACAAAACAAAACGTCTTAACATGTTTTCTAGATTATTTTTCATAATTACAATATTTTATCTTATTATAAAAACGTAAAACACTATTTTGATTTATTTTAGGTGTACTGAACCAAAATAGAGAATCCAGCAATGCCCAGAAGAATTATGTACACAATATTACCAAGGATGCTATTTTGGATGGTAAATTTCCTTCAATGGACATATTTGCTTTTTCACCAGTATTCGCACCTACCTCCAACAAGGTTCAAACAGAGGACTGCAGGAGACACAGCCGAATTTTCTTACATCAACTCAAGAAATATAAACTATGGGCTCTGCAAAGTAAGTAAGATGAAAATTAAAAATAGTATATGTTTATAATTTATATTAATAAGGTTTCATATTTATATACAATTTCAAAAAATATTCACTAAGGATCCAAAAAAGAAAGCGATATAGTATTATTTTATAATTTAAGTAATTTTCTAAACTAGCTTCATATTATAAGAACATATTAATGTCTAAATTAATAATTCTTAATTCTTATAACTGGATTGTAACGAAAATCGAAACAACTAGTAAGTTGGGGAATAAAACATTTTGATCTTAGTTCAATGGAATATATAGTTGGGCTGATTATCTTAAGTTAATTACATCATAGTAAGCACATTTATATGATTACTTAAATTTGTATGGAAAATTTAGTCCATTCGTGTAATTACAAGGTGTACTTTAAGAGTGGTTTCAAGAGCAGAGCTAGAATGTTAATTTTGAATCCGAGCCAAAGATATTTTTATTAATTCTCAAATCTTAATTATAATAATTGAATATATAAAACCATTTATTTCAAGTTTAAATGAAAAATATATAATAATAAATTAGACTTTTGTCAACTTAATAAAATATATGAATTTATTGATACATATTTTGGCTTTTCTTAATATTGATCCATCTGTAATTTTTTCTTATTTAAAACAGCATCAAGGAAAAAGCTAATTTTTTTCAATCGAATTGATTAATTCACTACTAATAAAATTTTATTTTGTACTTTTATTTTTTAGCCAAGATAAATCAAAATGTTCTGTTTTCCCCAATTATGAGGATGGTCTGTCTTCTCTGACAGTAACACAAATTAGTAATGTGGATAACCTACAATTATATAAGAATATGTAGTATAATGTTTCTAAGCAACTCATCATATTTTTAGTTTGCCATGAAGATCATTTATAGCGCAATGAAACAGAATTCATCTATAAATAAAAGTTTTGTAATTATTAGTACGTCTAACTAACGTACTAGAATGCTTAAGTTTTATTTCTAGCATGTTTAACTTGTTAGTAAACGGTAATTTCTGATTTCAAAGCGATATATTTACGACCAACAAGTTTTGTTTGTTATAGAATTAAGTAAGTTTCTACGTCACGTAAGGTTATATTTAATTATACAAATGGGAGGATAAACCAGTCAGATATAAAGATGTATATCATGAATTTTATTATTTGTAAAAAAAAATATTTTACTTACAGAATATAATTATTATTGTTGGCTCTGGGTTTGAATATGTAATTTTGAGTGTGTTGAACTACATATGAACTACTCGTATGACTATGTATATTTGATCACTACTGATTTAACACCTCTCTTATGTTGTAGTGTACGATTCCTCAGCTAAACTGCCGTCCGGTATACTACGGGGTAACACTAACCAACTCGGGGATTTTGACCAATGCCTGTCAGTAACGGGCAGCGAACTAAGTACCCCAACGGAGATGATTCGAGGCCAATACTGTCTGGCGTCAATAGACATATCTGCAACCCCACACGCTGCAAGTGGCAAAGAGTCCTTGAAGATACCGGTATATTGGGCGAAGTCAATGGAATTAATCAAAAGTTCTCGCCAAGATGTAAGTTTCATCAACAATTACTTTCTTGCTGTTTACCGATTTTTCAACTATAATGATTGTACTAAATCGTCAATCTCATTTAGTATTGTTTGCTAATTATGGACAGGGCAGAGTTTTAATCCCTGACTAGTGTCTTAGATGGTTTTCAATTCTCCAAGGACGTACGTTTTTTCTAAGTTATAGCTTCGCCATGCCCCTCTAAAGTGAATATTTGGAGATTAACTGCAAGGCTCTAAGTACAAGAAATCACTTAATAAAGGCTCACCCCAAATGGTAGGTATTGGGGTAAGTGGGGTATAGGTTATTGTAAATACACACGCATAAGAGTGAAAAGTAAAACCAGTGTCATAAAACCAATTTAAGGTTTTTCATATTTCTTGTACTTTCTTCAGTCAGGTCACATCCTACCCCAGTTCTCAACGATCAAATGGGGTCTGTGCGTGCCTCATTCCTGCACTCCTGATGACGTGGACGCGAGTCTTAAGAACGCTTTGAGGCACTTTGACACCTCCCTCACGGGTCTTCAAATTGAGACCCAGGTGGATTCAGACATGTGCTACTACGATCAACCCACGGAGCTAAGCGTCGGGACTGTCATCGCCATGTGAGTGACACAAAAGATATTCACGTGTGTTGTCTGTTTCTTTGTACAGGGGGCTTCACTTTCATTTTGGTCACTGAGTTTCCATTAAAAGTTTTTAACTAATGGCATAATTGGCGTATGAGAAGCACTCTGGCACCGAGAGCGAGTGAAACATCCTGTACATCCGGTGCTTGTGTTTATAATAATAATAAATATATTATTACTACTATTATTTTTATCTTTATTATTTATATCATTATATTCTGGCTGTATGCATGAATTGTAATAAAGTAATCACACACCATTGATTTTCACGTATTCATGACAATCTCATTTAGGAAATTCTGCTGATTAATGGAATTTTGGTTGTTAGACTTTCGGCTGGGTATATTAGCTTTTAAATTCTAAGTTCTTCTTCCCTAGTTTATTAATATAAATAATCTAGATGATTGTATTCCAAACGTATACTAAGATGTAGTGGGGGAGGGAGGCTGAACCTATCTCATTAACTCATGGGTATAGGTTTCAGTTTCTTACTGTCCTATTTTCTGGTGATAGAGATTTAGAGTTTAAATCTCGTCTTAATGTATTAAAGGATTATCTTACATATATGATTTTACCACTCTACTTCCAGAAAGTGTGTGTAAACTTTCTCTAATCTATAATATCAGTTATTCCTACTCCATTAATGTAAACATGTGGATTCTAGACCTGGGTGACTAAATTTGTGGCTTGTTTTTTCTAAGACAGGCTTGTTCCTAAGTTTCAAAGTATGAAATGATGGAAATGACAAGGAAGAATAGATATATGAGGTTGGTTGGAGTAAATCTGAGATTAGTACAGGACGTAAAGTATCTTGGAAGTGTGATTGAGGAGAAAGGTGAAAGTCTAAATGTTTAATGTGAAGCTTACAACAACCAGGGATAGTTGTTTTATAGTTGCGTAAGATACATTATGGAGAAGAGAAGTCCCATTGAATTGTAATGAAATAAGTATCAAATTTCCAAAGCTATTATTGTATATGTTTTAGTGCGGACTTAGTCGCATCTAGATATCATACTCTGAAAATAGAAAAATGACACTTAGAAACATAATTCGAACCCGGAACTTTTGGCATAGTACGCCAATGATTTACCCACTGAGCTATCCAGGAATCTTCTCTCGCCCAGAATGATTCTTCAATCATATCTTAAAGCAGGAAATTGTCGACTATAAATGTGTGATTTATTAATATCCCGATCTTTCATAACGTTCGGCCGATGATTTCAGCACGTCCATCATAGACTCTGCCTTAAAATATGAGTGAAGAATTACCCCAACATGGGACGTTTCCTGAATAGTTCAGTTATTGGCGTACTAAGCCAAAGTTCACAGGTTCAATTCCCGTGTTCAGGTTTCATTTTTTAATTATCACAATATGTAAGGAAGTAATGTACAGAGCATAATTTGTACCTATTTTCAAACACACGCAGCAGAAACATGATCAATGAATGTAAGAGAGACTAGGAAAGTGGAGTCCACGGGAATAAAGATTGTGAGGAGCATGTTAGCAGTCACAAAGAAAAACAAGATTAGGAATGAAGTTATCCGGGAAGAGTTGAGATAAAGTGAATATATGAGAGAGTATGAGAAGCAGACAGAAATGTTATGGTCATGTAATGAGGATGAAAAAAGAAAGAACGCCAAAAAAATGTTGGAGATTAAATATGTGGGAAAAGTCAGAGGATAATATAATAATGGAAAATTAAAGTAGTAAGAGAGGTGGAAGGATAGAAGAATATGGAGGCATTTTACTAAAATGACCCGGCCCCAGTCTGGAAACAGTTGATGTTAATGATGATGAGTTCCTAAGTTTTGCATGTATTTAATCTGTGTCTAAAAATTGATAATTTAATGTTCCAGTGTTTGTAATTGTTATTTGATAAAAAAAATTATAACAATTACAATTATGTCATAATTTTGTCATACTAGCCGTCCAGTCAGTTCGTATTTCCTACTAGGCCCGGGCGCGTATTAACATTCCCTAACTCAGCACAGAGCACCGCGCGCTTAGAGCGATATGATTGGTCCCTACACCACGCTGTCTCTCTCTCTCTTTCCTCTACGCCGCCTTTCTCACTCCACGCGCTGTGTCACGTTACATGGCCTTCAACGGTTAATAGTATATCAATATAAAGTATGTATAGTTATTAATATATAATTTGTATATCCATCGCATACATCTAAATTTACGTTATATATATATTATAATAATACTATATAATGCATTATTTTATGTATTTAGATCTTTTGTGCAAATAATATAGTAAAATATTATATAATATATTATACACACCTATAATCAGGCGTAGATTCGGTGGGGGGTTAAAGGGTCAGTTGATCCCTTATAAAAGTTAGAAAAATAGTACAAAAAACAAAATGAAAGTTCAAATTTTAGAAAGAAATACAACACAGATAAATTATACCATTTTTTTTTATATTTTTATGCGTAGACACCTCTTGAGCGGGGTCCACACGTGCGTTATTCGTCTACGTTTTTTCACGTCTCGATATAACTCACGCAAGTGTGGAAAATTATTCGTTTTTATGTAAGAATATTATTCATGCATAGCAAATAACGAACATTGTTCCCCGTAGAGACGATAGACTATCACATATCAAAGAAGACTAATAATCACCGAGAGCAATTCCTCCACGAATACATAATATATAATATGTGTGGACAGCAGGAGCGGTAGAACTTTGGCTGACTGTCCCCCTGAAAATAATTTGCCCCTCATCAAATATGAAGCTGAAAGATGGCCTTAAATCAAACTTCAAATAACTTCTAAATGCATTCTATTGTCAAAAATTTGCCGGAAAAGACCACTTCAAAGATTATCTTTTAGAGGTATCTAATCATCGTATAAAATTAAGGTGAGGATCACTTTAAATACCTTCGAGGGGCATCCAAAATTCAAAAATTTCTAGATAATTATCACTTTAAATGGCTTATAAGAGAACATAATATTAAAAAAAAAAATTAAAGTGAGGACTACTCATAGCTTCTAGAGTGACCATTTTTCAAAAAATGATTGCATCAAGGCCACTCCAAATGATTTATCAAAACTATCAGATTTTAAAAAAATTTGGAGAGGATGACCACGGTCTAAAATATACCTAAGATAAAATTTGAATGAAAAATGTTAAATGGCTGTAAACAGAAATATAACATTATAAGTAGCTATGTTATTTATAATTATATATGTGCAGTGTTAACAGGTGAGATTTTGTACATATTCATTAAATTATCAAACATAGATAGAAACAATTAATTAACCTACCTTTACGTATGGTGACTGAAAATACCTGGAGTGATGAGGTGATAGCTGGGTTGCCCCAATCTTAATTCTTGAGCATTTATTAATATTTCACATGAGAGAGTTTCATGGCTGTGTGTCCCGAGGCCACAGACAAGGATTATAATAGATACGTAGCCTTACGGGAGATTTGTTGCGCTCCTCGAGTCGGGTAGAACTTAAAATATCCAGGGATAACAGCGCTTCCAAGTGAGAATTCTTTAAAACAACTCACTTGCAAAATGTTCCTCGTGAGAAAGACAAGCTGAGAGCTACCTTCTCTCCGAGTACAATAGTACAGGTAGCGGTAACCCCTTACCCCACCTCAACAACCTTTCATTGGCCAAAACTTTTCAAACAATTGAGATGGTTGGACCCAAATATACAATGCCAGTGCTTCTACAGTTTAAACGTGACACGAGTCTTGGAAATGCACTTGTAAATGAATTATTAAATTTTTGGAACCATCTTATGTGGTCACAATTCTTTAGGATTCACTTCTTCGTTAGACTGGACTGCAAATAACTGGGATATCAGTGTTCGAATCCCGATTGGGTGTACTGAGAGTGGTTTTTTCCTAATATGCTTATAATTCTCCTTCAACGCAAATACGGGCACATTTCCCAAACATTTTGCCATCCTCATTTCTTCTCCACTGGAGTAAATACGCGGATAGCCGTAATGGGAAGTAAGACACGACGTACAAAATATATCAGTAATTAAAATTAAATACTTATGTTGTAAAGGTTGCATTTATTTTTACATTTTGTTGTCAAATTAATACAAACAAAATATACAAGTTATATGCTACTTTATAAACTAAAAAAAGTTAAAAGCATGGAAAATACAATGAAAAGAGTTTTCTAAGTATATATTTAGCATCGGCAATACCGCCTTATTTTAAACACTGGAATGATTATATTCAAAATTATTTTATACTAATACCCGCCTCGGTGGCATAGTTAGCTAACACACTAGTTTATTGTTGAGCTAGACTGCTGAGGACGGGGAGACCGAGGTTCGAATCTCGCTTAGTTGAACTGGGCTCCCTAAATGGTTTTCCACTCTTCCTCCATGCAAATGTGGTTTCACGTCCTCTATATCCAACCTTCTCAAATCCTAGCCCACTAGCGTAATTAGTACGTAAGCGTATAACCTGAACGGTTAGTAAAACGCGGTACTAAGTATTAGTATTATTATTTTATATTAATGTGCAATGAGAGTTAACAAATCAGTTTTAAATCAGTTTATAGTAAAAGCTTTCTGAAAATGAAGCTCATCTCCCTAAACGCGCTTTAGGATTACATAACAAAAAGCTCATAATGTGTTGCCCAACTACACTTGTCCAACACCTTCTCGTGTATGTATGGAAAATTAAATATCTCTTAATTTTAATAAAGGGGAATAGAAATAAACATTTTAAAAAATGTTCACTGAAATATCTTTCAGTATAAGATTATTTTACTATAATAGAACATTATTTTCTTACAACCAATAATTGCAGATTTTCTTTAAAAAATAAATATTTATATCACAATAAAAGAGTTTATTAAAGTGAGTAAAATTGTTGACAATACAAAGTATATGAAAAATATATATTCCTAACTATACCCAAATATTGATTTAATCACAGCTAGGTTTATTAAGTGTTTGGTATAAAAATTATCTACTAAAGTAAAGAAAAAAAGTTCTGATTATGTAGTTTGGATAGGTTTGAAACTAACTTATGATCACTATTATAAAAAAATTAATACAATAATAATAAATAAATAAGATTTAACATAAATTTGATTAAAATATGTGTCAAACAAGTTTGGACATTGATATATTTCATAATATTCTGGTCACTTTGATTTCGTAATGTACTAGATCGAGCTTTGACGTATTTCGCTATAGCATTCTTGCTTTATTGGTGAACATCCAGCTGTCATAATTTTGAAAGTTCCTTCATGTACAATCCTAAGCTAACCATGGCAATCCCAAACCAGTTATGGCGATTAACAAATAAAAAAATCATAGAAATAAAATATTACCTAGTCTACAATCTGAGTGCTTAAACGAGCGCATTACAGGGCGGCCGTCGCACTCCATTGACAATGCTAACTTTACCTAAGCACGATCATAGAAACATGTTTGAAAAAAGAGCATCACATTTCACCAACGAGCATAAATTAAATAATAGACTCTTTTACAGAAACATATGAAGCATCATTATTATCCAAGTTATGTCGTCTAGATTGGTTTATTTTAATTGTTATGTCGCTCCTATATATGCGATAATAGCTATGTGTTTGTAAATCTAATGTATCCACTTTAAGATAGGATTTAGTTTGTGTGTTGATTTACTATTAGTACGTTAAACTTTTTTACTCTGCCTTTACAAATTTAGTGTTCCAAATGTCTTACTACAAACCAATTTTTATAAAAAGAGACTTTTAGAAAGTAGATTTTTTTTGCTGTCAACATCAATAACATTTTCTATTTTGTTATTTTTGTTAGCACCGTACCTTAATATTCGTTCGAGTTATACGCTTATGTACTACTAATTACGCTATTGTGTTAGAGACGAGGGAAGGTTAATTAGTATAAAGTGTACCAGCATTTGGAACATATCGAGTTTTTATAGCTTAGGAAATTTTAGAGGCCCCTCCCATTTCCAGCAGTAAATTTTCGAATTCCAAACTTTCTAACTTTTATGGTTATGTGGGATGGTCCTTTTATCAAATTGGCAAATTTAAATTTTCTTCCATGCATAAAAGTATATTTTCTTTGGAAAATGTCAATTTACTCTCATTTTCAAACCCTCTTTCCCCCTCACCCTCCTTAGCTTCCACAATTCCAATTGGAAATGTTAAGACTTATTTGGTTATGTTATATGATATTTTACGTGGCTACCAAATGTTAACCTAACCAAATCGTAAATAATGTTCTATTTTGGTTGTATACATTTTAAGCGCTACTGTTTCCTGGGCTTCAATTTTGAAATTCCATTTGTTCAAGAGTGTAGGAAGCGCGAGAAAATGCCAATGTTTTTGCAGTTTTTTAATCAAAATATTTTGGCCAAAATTAATAAATATAGCTCCAATAGAAATATATAGATTAATTTCCTTCCCTAGGTGATATCAACAGTTGTTGAATATCTGTCATGAGCATAGCAGCATTAGATGATAAACTTTTTAAATGAATTAACGTGAACAATGTATCCCGGTTTAGCGACTCAAACCTGTTTTATTATTAAAATGAATGACGACATTTCAAGCTTTTATATCTACAAAAATTGCATTTATATAGCTTTGTAAACATTTTTAGGAGGCCATCTCTCCCTATTGTCCAAGCCTTCATTTTTAAATTTAATAATTCAGGCCTTGATACCGTTTTAGGTGGTCTATAAACCCACCTGACTTATGTAAATCATCTAACACTTTGAGAAGTAGTTTAGTCTTAGAGTTGTAAAAATTTGAGACCTCCTATATCACCAGCCTCCTTAAAAATAACTAATATTTAAAATGTGTTTGTAGTTATTTGAAGTTATCCCTCTACATTTTTGACAAATTTAAAATTTCTACCTCCTACATGTACACCCTATCCTCTCCCCCACCACATCCTTTGCTATTTCCTGTAGTCTCATTTTGAAATTTAAAATGTTCAGCCTTTATAGTTAATTTGGGTGGTCCCTATCTCTGCTTGACGAATTTCAGTTTTATACCACACATACAAGTAGTTTATCCACTGGTTTTGAAAATTTTTGCCTCCCCCTCCCCATTTATATAACTCCCACTTCAAAATCTCAAATTTAAGACTTATTTGGTTATCTGAAGTCGTACCTCTACCAGCATGCAAAATTTAGACTTTCTACCATACTTAATTATTTTTGTAAACTCCCTTTTTTTTTCCTGGACTCCCATCATAAACTTTAAAAATTTTGGACTTTTATAGTTATTTGGAGTGGTATCTTTGCCTATTTGCAGAATTTTAGTTTTATAACACACTTAGAAGTGGTTATTTCTTGTAGTTTTGTAAGTTTTTTAACTACTCAACCCACTTTTCCAATCCACTTTGAGAATTTTTAAATTTGGATATCTGAAGTTTCATTTCTACCTGTCTTTCAAATTTTAATTTTTAACCTCATCTCAAAAGTTATTTCTAGCTGTAACTTCCCCCTCCCCCATTTCTCATAGTTTAAATTTAAAATTTTCACATTTTTTTGTTTATTTAGAATAATCTAACGAATCTAAGCTCTCTACTACACAGAGAGGTAGTTGAATGTATTAATTTTTGTAAATGACGAGCCCGCCCCCTTTCACTAACATTTCTTCAACTCCCACTTATAAATTTCAAATGTTAAGATTTATTTGGTTATTTTGAAAGGTCATTCTACCAACTTGCAAATTTAAATATTCTATCACCGCTAAAAGTTGTTTTTATTTTTATAAACCCTTACACCCTCCCTATTTCCCGGGGTTCCATTTAAAATTTTAAATGTACAGACTTATAGTAATTTGACATGTCCCTTAACTTTACTTATACATTTAAATTTTCTACCACACTGGGAATTAATTGTTTCTATTAGTTTTGAAATATTTAAGCTCATTTTTCTAACTATCATTTAGAAATTTTCATTTTTAAGGATTATTTGGTTATTTGGAGTAGTCCTCCTAAACGACTGTCAAATTTAAATTTGCTAGCTCACATAAAAGGTTTTTATTCTGTTTATATCCCCTTCCCTATGTCCCAGGGTCCCACTTATTAAACAAAAATGTTCATACTTTTATAATTATTTGGAGTATTCCATGGGTTGTCTTGAAAAATTGTCAATCTTCTATCACCCTGGAAAGTAGGGCCTAATTATTTATATTAGTTTTGGTAATCTTGAACACACTTTTTTACCAACGCACCTCTGGGACCCATCGTGTGATGCCGTACATAAATTAATTTCGTATTAGTACTCTGCGACCCGATAAACCCCCATATATCAAATTTCATCTTGATTGGAGAACATATAATTTAGTGCCCCTTTACCCCCCTTTACCCCCCTTTGGGTTATTAGATTTGAAAAAAAAAAAACTAAAAATTTCTCACTAAATTCTATAAAGAAACATTCATTTTAAATTTCAAGGCTCTATGTCCACTAGTTCAAAAAAATGCACGGTTTGGGAATTTTGAAAACTTTTGAACCCTCTTTTTCATCTCGTACAGGTTGATGAATTTCACAAAATTCGGTCCTAGCTCTGGTCTTGAGCCAAAAAGGAACTTTTACTAAAAATTTCAAGTGTCCATGTTTGAGACCATTAAGATCTTCTAACAAAACCACAAACCCCCATACCCCCACATCATTTATTGTCTCTACAGGCAAAATTGGCCTTGTAGTTTGGAATTTTAAGCAATAATGTCTTATACCCGTATATCCACACTCGTGTTAATATTATTAAATCAATACTTAGTTTAATATAAGAGAGAAAACCTAACAAATCCTCATTTCTGTGCTTTATACCTCTAATATTTAGATATATTATTTTTAAATTGCTGTTGGAATGGAATATTTGGTCGAAATTAACTGTAGATAAATGTTTTCAATAGATGATTCTTCTATGATATCAGTTTTGGTATCCACTAAGTGAGAAATAATGTTTAATAAAGACGAAACTACAAACAAGTTTGTAAGTTGTATAATATTAACTTGTGTTCATATTATTAAAGCTAATAACTAGGCCTACCTCAATAAATAAATGGTATGGTGCACCACACAGACTTTCTCTCTCCTTTGTCTAAAAATGGAAACATTTACTTAAAACTCATAAGATTTGTGAAACCAGATTATATATATTTTTTGCAGAAACATGATGGAAAAAAAGAGCATCATATTCCACAAAGAGGCATGAAAGAAACATATTGTTCATTATTCATATTTTACAGATTTTACATATTTTCATCAAAAAGCATAATAATATACTCGTTTTCCGAGACCTCAATTAATTTTTTTTTTACCAATATCTCGGAAGATGAGAATTTTTTGGGGGTAGGGATGAACAGTAATTTCTTTCGTTTCATGGGGGTGGGTAGAATTTAACTTAACTAAGGATTTTATCAATTTTTATGGTGAGACAAAATCTAAAAAAACACTTCTACAGACGCGCGGTCAAAAAGGTTGCACCTAACGATGACAGGTGGCGCTGAAGCGTAGCCTATAGACGTATACAGCTATACATAGCTATAAAATGTCATTTATTTATGATGTGCAATACCTAATTTCACTGCGATAAGTATTCTATAATTTCACATCACCAATCCTTTTGTATAAAATAATATAATTTACCAAATCTTAAGAAAATTACGTAAGATCGGTAAGGGGAGAGGGGGGAACGAAAAATCTTACGATCCCCTAATTAGGGAGGTTTGGGGGGAAGCGGGGTTGAAATAATGAAAAAAAAATCCTTACGTAATTTATGGACAGCCCCCTATTGGTTTTATAAAAATATATTTCAAGTAAAGGGTTTTTTTAATTTTAATTTTGTTACAACACTTACAATAAATGAGTTATTTCGTGTATCAAATACTTGCAAAGATATGATTAAAATTAGCAATATTTGCTTATATAAATTACCCTTAAAATTATGTTCATGGGATGATTAGAACGGACATTTAGTTTATAATGATAAACAATGCCCAGATACGAAATTTAATAAAAATCGTTTTAGCGGATTTCGAGATAGATTGTTTTTTTTCTTTTTTACCTGTAGTAAACTACCCTCAATTGTAGGGTAGGATATCTAACTCCAAAACTCCTCTGGGGAACCTTATAAAAACCATATGTACAAGTTTTAGCCTGATCAGTAAAATGTTGTCAGCTCTAGGCCTAAATATCGACACACAGGCAGAAGGTATTGCCAAAAAAAAAAACACCTTTTCGGTTTCGGGGGGTTGACAGTTGTCAAAATTTGGACTTTTTTTTACAAGCAAAGTACTTTTCTCTTCAAGGTGTTTAGAGAAAGTAAAAATTGTCTATTTACCTATAGATGAGCACAAATCATAGTCTTATACGCTCCAACGGTGCAAGAACATTTCTATACATTCTTAAAACTAATTTCAACTAAGGGCTCAATGACACTATGGAGTAAAATAATCACAATTTAAGAAGCAAAAAGTAGTAAAGATTACATTGGCTACTTATGTAAGTTTTTGAGTTTATACAGTCATAATGTCCCATTATTTGATTATTGTATTTACTTTTACCTATCAACTATAGTTAGACAGTCTTATGAAGAGTGTTTTGTTAAATACCGATACATATTTGAGCTTTTACACATTTTAACAACTTAAGTGTTTTATTGAAACATACCTCTTATAAAAACTCACTATTTAAAAGCCAAAGTTGTTAACCTAAATCTTAAGCCAAACAGCTTTTTTTTTTGTTGTAAAAAAACCACAATTATTCAACATTAAAACTACGTATACATTCTTACATTATTTCAACGTTTCAAAATGGAACATGCTACAAATATTACTTTTGAGACAATAGTCTAGATTCATAGAAATATGTCAAAACACAGTTAATTTATTACATTTAATTGGGATCAAAATCAGCTTAAAGTCACAAGTACTCAACTCTCCAATGTCCACTCAACGAGATGAGATTATTGGTGTAATACGTTTCATATTTTCTGCGTCGGTTTCCCTAAACATTAAATATTCTCGTTTGCAGTCCACAGCAAGTGATTGTGGATTCTAACTTTAAGGAGGTAGCTTTGTGCAAAATAGTTTGTGCATTTTGCATTGTTTAAGCCAAAGAGGGTAAATTATCCTTATTTTATTCAATGCCTTTCCTAACATTATATGTACAATACCTTCTTTGTGTTGCACATAAGGAAATTGCTCAATAAATGTTTCTAGGATATGCGTGTGAACATATCTGTAGGGGATTTGAGATTCCCTAAGTCACCTTGCCCTTTATTGAGATATGCTCTATGAAAAATTAAATAATCATGTCAAGACTTCATTTTGGTATCACACTTTGTTAATGTATTCATGCAGTTTACTGTGAAATTCGTTCTATCTTGTATGCAAGATAGCCAACAACATATTTAAAAGATCGAACAGTAAAACCAATAAGTATCTAATCTTAATTTGTGATGATAAAATAACGTTAAAATTGTTATGTGTATTTTCATACTCATTAGTTCCTATTTAAAATACCATTCATTTAATAACAAAATATGTTAAATAGTAAATAGGAAAGCATTTTGAGATACCTATTTATTTTATATCCCACGTATCAAAATAATATTTATGTAGCCTACAATCGTATCACACTGAAAGGCGACATCAATACTTTAATGGACTAGATTTAGCCTAAGGCCGTATTTTATAAACCACAATGCTACAACATAGTCTATAATAATAAAAGGAAGTGTTTGTCTGTGTGTAGTCTGTTTGTGTGCGATGCCCAGCCAAATCTACGGCATGCAGAGATCTGAAATTTTTAACATAGGTGGACGGAAGGGGGTCCGAATGCACCTCGAAGCAGGATTTTTAAATTTTCAATTATCTTTTTAATTAGACTATTTTAAACAAATTTTTGAAGAAAATATTTTCTATCTGCTTTAGAATTACGTTTCAGAGGTACGGGCACCAGGGGGAGGGGAGGGGTATAACACAGTGGATCACGGGCAACGTCATGCGGGATTGCTAGTAATTCATAAAATAAAGCTTGCTAACTTTTAAGATAAATGGAGTGTAGGGTATATAATATGTTGAATAATTGTTTCAATAAACTGTACATAATTTTATCTATGCTTATGGGTCTTATATGATTAATTAAACTTTCGAACTGATTTAACTTTTATTAACAGACAACCCCCTTTCAAGTCGAATGATAAGGCAGGATTCACAAACAAACG
This sequence comes from Timema podura, assembly GCA_033556935.1. NCBI lineage: Eukaryota > Metazoa > Arthropoda > Insecta > Phasmatodea > Timematidae > Timema > Timema podura. The sequence goes on along the minus strand of JAVRXN010000011.1, from coordinate 45,022,627 downwards.
GCCCGCGAGACAAGCTGACCGGCCCGTTTGTCTGCAATATCTTATATTACTATCCGGCCTGCGTCCATGTACTCTCACAAAATACAATAGTTTAACTTTAGTGTTTACTTCGTAATTTTAAATAACAGAAACCCTCAGAATTATTAAAACTATCCTTTATTTTTGTTTTAACTTTAATAACTTGAGTGTGTGAATTTTAATTTACACCGGGAAAATACCAGTTTTTAAATTATTCCAAGTATACATTAATTATTTTAAATACATAACATCAAATATCTATTATAGACCTGCATTAGTGGTCATGCGGTATGGTATTTAGCCTTCCTTGATCAAATACTCATGTTTTGATAGGGTAACAATTTGTGGGATTGTTTTATACGGTTCTATATAAGATATCACCATTTAAAAAACACTTTATAGTTAAAATTTAAACTATTTAACTGGTCAGAACTTTCACCCTCATTTTGGTGAAAACAATATTAAAAAATATCTAACCACTTCTTAAATAAATAGGTATTTCTAGAAGTCTGCAATTCTCCTCAGTGCTCTTTAAACAAATATTAGCCATTGACAGCCAGTCCCTTGGTTAAAAAAAAGGTTCATTGTATTTAAAGTTTTCTTTGTAATGTGCAGTACGAGTAAACTTATTTGTGTGGCAGGATTATGTTACTTAGCGACAAGGAAGGGTTGGAGGGACGGAGGAGGGATGAGAGAGGGATGGGGGTGGGTGCTACCTGAAGCTTGCTCGGTGACCGCCAGCCGACAGGTTAACTCGAAGAGCTCATATTTTGTATCTTCCTTCTAGTAAATTCGAGTTTAAAGTGAGTCGTTTAAAAAATGCTCACTTGATTGCGCTGTAGTCACTGGTGATCGCACCTAGCGATCCCAACGTTTAGGGAGTAAAGCCTCGAAAAGGAGCGCAACACGTTTAACCTAGCGGCTGGGGATCTGTTCTTTCCTTCTCTGTGCCCGAGGCTAAAAGGTACTTTAACAGTTTTCCCCGTGATAGGAAGAAAAGATGCGGGATTAGTGAGCCTAGAGCCATTAGGGGAGAAGGGTCAATGCGGTGCTGACACCTAGTGCGAATGAATATAATTAATTACACAAAGAATAGAGCACAGCTGGCTCAGTAGATATATTCATACTAAACAATGACCCCCTATGAAAATTATCTGATTCCACTCCTGCCTATAATATGCATTGTATACTGCAATCTCTGTGCAGCAGTGTTCATCAAAATGTATCACATATCAAAACACATTAATAATGTTCACGTTCTGTGCTCTAATAAATGTGCTACTGTGAATGTGCTGAATGTGTTGAGTTTGTAAAGTCACCGGTAACTCTACAAAGTCACTGTCTCACTCGGAGAATGTAAAAAATGTGTTTACTATTTCACATACCAACCGAATATTTTACAAAATTACCATCAACCACCAGTGAATATTAATAAGTCTCGTAAATATTAGGTTTGGTTAGGTTAGTTTAGGCAAGTTAGGTTAGTTTATACAATCTTAGACTAATTTATTTTAGCTTAGGTTAGGTTAAACTAGGTTATTTTAGGTTAGTTTGGATTTATGTTCTATATCTAAATCCAGATACACAAGCAAGGCTATAGTTAAGGGGGTTGGGTGATCTCCCACCCCCGGGCTGAAATTTTATGAAAAAATAAATATGACTTTATTTATGGTTAAAAAAATATCAAAATTAAAGCACAAGTACAAATCAGGGAGCTGTGTTACCATCAATAAAAAGCACATAAGAGAGCTTTTAGAGGTGTTTAGTATTAATAACTTTTTCTAGCTTTCAACAGTTAGGGGGTTATTTGCAATAAAGGACTTTTCAGAGAGCTTCTAGAGGTGTTTAATATTCAGAAATTTTTCTAACTTTAGGCAGTAATGGTGTAACATTTCTATAAAAAAAAACACTTCAAATAGCTTCTAGAGGTGTTTAATATTAATAATTTTTCCAAGCCCTCAGCAGTTAGTGATTAGGGGCTATGTTGCCATAAAAAAACACTTCAGATAGCTTCTAGAATTGTTTATCATTGATATTTTTTTCTAGCCTCCAGCAATTGGGGGATGGACCCACCAAACCTTAACTACTTATTATGCTTGAACCTTCTCCTAAAGTGTATTTAAATATATATATATATATATATTTATTTTTTGTTATTTTGTAACCACCTATTATGTTTGAAACTTTCCTTATTGTGTATTCAAAGGTTTTGAAAATTACTTTGTAAATGTTTATAATGTTTGAACATACTTTGTGTAGCTACATATTTAAACCTTCCTTTAAAAAGTTATATATTGTTGTTTAAATCTTCCTTTAAATTTTATTATATGTTAATTAATTATTTTATTTTAATAATAAATTTTTAATATAGTAAAATAATGAAATTCATCTTATTAATAATCATCATCTTATTAATAAAATTCTTCGAGTGACCAAAGATGCATTTAATATGCTTTCTCTCTTTCACCTGAAATCCTCACCTCATAGTCCGTGTCTGAAATTGAGTATTTGCTAGCATAGATGTTTCGCTGAGAAAAGTAATTTACCTAACTTAATGTGAACGAAGCCAAGTGCAAACACCGAGTTAGTATATTATGTGCAGCAACACTTATGCCTTTGTTGCGCTTGGCGAGTGCCCGCTGTTTGAAGGCCGCGCTAAGACCTTGGTCTAATCAGGTCGCTCTAAATGCGCGGTGCTCTACTGTGTTTGGAAATGTTAATACGCGGCCCGGGCCTAAGGAACTACTCGATAAGAGGCACAACAGAGCTGAAGAAAAAAGCACACGCATATATTTTATTAATACAGCCAAGCTTTGTGTGTGTGTGTGTGTGTGTTGTGTGTGTGTGTGTGTGTGTGTGTGTGTGTGTGGTGTGTGTGTGTGTGTGTGTGTGTGTGTGTGTGTGTGTGTGTGTGTGTGTGTGTGTGTGTGTGTGTGAAATATCCCGCATGCTTGAATCTTGTAGGTAAATTGTAGTATTCGCTCCCTGTTGGGTGGTTTTTCCTAAATATCCTTCAAATCTGCTTGCACGTAAATGCGGGAATACATTCCTAACTCACTAGCGTAATTTGTATACGCATAACCTGAACTGGTAGTAATGATCCGTTCTAAGAAATTACGTATTCCAACTTCTTTATCAAAAGATCTTTTACTTTGCAGATCAATGTTCTGTGCTGTGATTGCTGTAGCATTGATAGCAACCTTGAGAGACGATGGGACAGCTGTTCAATTGAAGTCCAGAGGCAAGTAATTTCGTTGATTTAACCAGTATAGTTGCATTGCAATGTGATCATTACTATGCATGCTGTTGGGATGATATTAAAACGAATATCTTTTTTAAGGAAGCATTCATTGTTTAGTACAATATACCATTTGATCATTTATCTGATATCTAATTTAAAATGTATATATCTTGTCTCGTGGCTGAAACGGACGAGAGTTCGAATAAAGTTAAGAGATCCATGTTTTCGTTGTCATCCAGGCCTCAAATGAGTGAAGTGTTTTTATAAGTTTTACTTTATCATATCAAGATAAAGTATTGTGACCTTAAAAAAAAGCTGTTTAGAGATAGTGGCTTTTTTACGTTTTTCGTGAACACAAAACTAAAAAAATTGATTTTAAAATTCTGTCCTCCCCTTTTTGTATTTCTGTTTGTCTCAAACCACGGATCCTAAAAGGTTTAATGGATTTTTTTTCCAAATATGATATTTAGATTTTATAGGGTTAGCCCACAAAATTGTATTTTTTATTTTTAACCTAGTCATTCAATTAAAGGTAGTTTAGTGATGAGTGATTTTTTTCGAATTCCATTATGTTTGAAAATGGCTTTAAAGATTTTGTATGAAATGCATATCTAGGGTTGGTTTGACATGGAAAATAGCACTATATACTGTAATTGGTTTTGGGCAAAAATTTGTTGAAGGGTACTATACTTAAGATTGATTTTTCAGAAACTTGAAATATTTAACAATAAGCTTTAATAATTTGATTCCAAATTAGTATTTTGGGATTGCTTGACATGACAAATAGCCAGTGCCTAATTGTTTTGGAGGTAAAGAATCATTTATGGGTAGTTACTGGTGACACATTTTTCAAAAAACTTAAAATATTTTACAATTAGCATTGACGATTTGGTTACAAATGGTTTTGATGGGAGTATTTGATATGACGATTGACACTGTACATTTATTTTTGGGGTGAAAGCTCATGTATGGGTATTTTACTGATGACTGTGTTTCAAATACTGGAAATAATATAAAAACTACCTTAATGATTTGATTCCAAATGTGTATCTTAAGAGTGTTTAACACGAAAAATACCCGTCTCGGTGGCGTAGTTGGCTAACGGGCTAGTCGCTTGAGCTCGATCACCGAGGACGGAGAGATCGAGGTTCGAATCTCGGTTGGGTGAACGGGGGGGGGGGTTCCTAAATTGTTTTCCACTCTCCTTCCACGAAAATGCGGGTTCACTTCTTCTAAGTTCAACCTTCCCAATTCCTAATCCATTAGAGTAATTATTACTTAAGCGTATAACCCAAACGGGTATTAAGACGTGGTGCTAAAAAAAAGACACGAAAAATAACATAATGTTCACGTTTGTTAGGGTAAGAAATTGATAAACGTTTGCTTGCTTTAGAATAACTTTTAAAAATTCGAACTACTTTGGAAATGTTAAAAGTATTTTGCTTAAAATGTGTATTTGTGGAGTTTGACATGAACATGACAAATTAAGCTGTAGAGTATACTTGTTTTTGGGGGAAAATTAGGTTTTGAGTAGTTTCTCTGATGACATTTTTATTTAAATATTTAGAAAACAATTTGTTGTATATTTAGTGCTGGGTGACAATTTTACATTATAAATAATAATGTATCCTAATTTATAGTAAATTAAATTATGTTTATTTTACTTAAGATGGGGTGCTAGTGAGCGTGAGTTTAGGGCAAAATTTTCGAAGTTTTATAGCATAAACATTTATTTGGCCAAAATAAATCAAATATTTCTTCTATAGAATCATAGAGTTTATTTTTCAGCACATGCTAATCTCAACAGTTCTTTAATATCTGTTAAGAGTGTCCTGGAATTTAGTGACAACTTTTTCTCTGCATTTAAAAGTTTGTCACCAAATGCCGCTATGCTCATGAGAAATATTAAAGAAATCTTGATATTAGCATGTGCAGAAAGCTAAACTCTATGTTTCTATAGAAGAAATATTTTATTTGTTTTTGCCAAAAAATGTTTATGCTATAAAAACTTCAAAATTAATGCACTAAACTGGTGCTGACTTGCACCCCACCTTAAGAATGTATATAGAAAATTTTAATTGAAAAAATTACATGAAAATTTAATTACAAAATGGGATTTTTGGAATAGCTTCCTTATAAATAAGACTGCTTTTTTATTTGTACAAATAACAAATAATTTTAGATTGCTTGGCAAATAATTAATTTTTAAATTTCTAATATTGTAAGATATATTTGAAGAATTTGATTAAATTTAAATATGAGAGTGATTAATTTTATTAACCAGATGATGATTTTGTTTTCATGAAGGAAACACACTCAGGTGTAGTTTGCAAACATATGTCTTTAAATTATATTAAAAGCCATGGTACACAATATGAGAAAGTTTGTGCGATTGAATCATATCATTTATATTTATTTTAATGGACAGTCATTAGATGTAATGACAGAAATTTTAGAACGTTCTTACTAGCAAATATTTATGTTATAATCGGTCACCAGTTCATAGAGGATGGGAGCACGCACACACACACATTTAAATAATACGAGAGAGATGTTCACTTTTCTATTACTAACTGGTTTAATGACATGAAATATATAATATGTAATTGTTTACAAGAGATGCTTACTACATGGTATCTTCCCTTGGGTAAACTACCCAAACTATGATATATTCTTAGACCATGCAGAGGTCTTTAATTCTACAACATCTTCTGATCAAATACCGGACACAACTGTCCTATTAGTCAATCAGTTTGTCCCTGCATGAACTCCGAGTCATGAACCGGCAGTTCATGCCTAACTGGAATAATTTACATAGTCAGTACAAAAGCCATTATTTCAGGATTAGGAATGTAATCGTAAGATAGGTGGCCGTCCTAAGTTGCAACTATCCCTAGTTTCAACTATGCACTTCTATAGCTTTACATTCTTAATTTTGAGTGTACACTTTTTTTTAACATATAGTTGGATCCCAGCATTTAAAAAAAGTGTAGTTTTTTCAAATCTGAAGTTTTACGTAAGAGATATCTAATTGCATACAAATCCCAATGTAGCTACTGTCTAGAACGTCGTAGATACAAAGGTGTGTTATACTTTATGCAATTGAGGCTAGTGGTAATTATCTAAGTAACCACCTCAAACTATAATAGACAGAGCCCCATGTCTGTTTATGTAGAGATAGAGGCTCATGGTTCTATTCTAAACTGGGACAGAAGGAAAGGGGAATAATTTCAAAGGTCAGCAGTGTCTGGTTAATTAAGCTAGAATTTAGGTAAGATATTCACTAAATCCACCCAGTCATACTCACTATCAACTTCACCTCATCTCATAGGGACATAGAAAGAGCTTCCACAGAAAGGATGCATGATTAGTACATTCGGGCGTCTGCTGGGCTATGGTATTAGGTACTGGTAAATCTTTCCACAAACCGGGGTACGGATTGATGTAGCCTAGACAAAACATTATTATTATTATTATTATTATTATTATTATTATTATTATTATTATTATCATTATCTTATTATTATTATTATTATTATTATTATTATTATTATTATTATTATTATTATATTATCATCTAAGTTAATATGGTTATAAATTTCTAAAGAGATCAGAATGATTACCAATCATATTTATTATATAAACAGGGATAATTAAGACTTCAAATATTTATTTAGGTTGAATTTTGATTTTATAATAATAAAAAGTTTGCCATCTATCTCTACAATGAGCCAACTCTAACTAGTCCACTTAATGACACCCTATATTTAATCCAATGCAATCAATTTATTCTCAAATGTGTTTAGGGCTTCCCACTTGTCTCTCCTATTTAGGTTTAACTTTCAATACATTAATATAATATTATATTATATAAATAGAACTCTATGAAAACAGTTCGCAAGAGATCTATATTGACAAATCGGTCACCACTTATTAGTGAAGATAGTGCGCCAACATTGGCAAAAAAAGGGTTTCATGTGTTCAACACAACGAATCCTCCAGCAATTAATTTCAGAGTTCGACTATTTATTTATTCTCTAAATATATCTCCTAATTCGTCCTCAAGAGCCTTAGTTTGATCACATTCCAATCTCACTTCTCCACAAAAAAAATTGAAAGTGCCATGGATCGATCATGGAACCTTTTTTTTAACATTTTTTTAAAGACATTATAACATTTTTATAAACAATAATTACTTATTCTATGGATTTAGGAAATCAAAAATTCACTGCCACGCTTAAAAAGGTACGCCCCCTATTGTTATCTTTAGCTAGTCCCCCTCATATCACCCTATAAAATAAAGTTATTGTGAAAGAAATTAGTTAATTTATGAATGTTAGTCAAGTTATTTATCAAACGTATGTTGCGTCCCACCATGCTCAGCGTCGTCTCTTCTCTCACTATCATGCTAGCCTTAGAGACTGGCAACATTTCCCCAACGAGCCATCGAGACCAGAAAGGATGTGGAGACTAGTGCTTAGCGAACCTGCTAGATCGCACTAATACGGGGTGATGTATTTTCCAAACCTAAGTACTCAAAATAACTTCCAGATGCTGACAAGTTGCAATAAAATTTAAACTCTAAAGACACAAATAAAATGTAAATAACTCTCTCTGTATAAATCTTAGCTTATTATATTGTACTAGCTCTAAACTATAAAAATGTATGTAATAATATTAAATCATCATAGTAGTCAACACTTTGTTATACATTATTGCTCGCTCAATCATGTATATAAACCATCGCGTTTAATGAGGGGCCCTAGGCGGGGATCGGGGTAATGGACTTTAAAGGGGCCTACCACTGTCCATCATCCATCTAAGTACTGTAGCTAGATTAGAACCAAAAGGTCGCTAGATTATCGCTAGATGAAAAATTAGAATTCGTCAGATTTGTTGCCAAGCAAAAAATGCTTTATTAATCTGAAATGAATGTAAGATACATCAGTAGTAGAGATGAACCAGGAGCCGGAAAAATGTTATTTTGATTTGTGAATGACAGTAGATAGTTTAGATCTATTCTGTAGATCAAAGCAATGCATTGTGAGTTGTTGTAATACGATAGTTCAAAAAATCAAAATCCTCTGACATTAAAATTTAAAATAACGAACATGAACCTGACAGAAATTTAAGGAACAACACCAGTCAGAATATTAGTTGCTAGGCGCTAAAAATTATATTTGTTTCAGACTCGTAAATGTTGCTAGGTCTAGTGACAAAGTTGCTAAATTGGCAACAATAGTCTCCTCGGCTATTTCCTTGGTGACCGCTCCTTCAGATGAGGGTCGATGATACCCTCTATTCTTCCCGTCCAATCCCACAGGGCTACTGCCTTTCCCCCATATTGTATTCAATGTTGTGAAGACATGCCAGTCCCACACGGAACGATTTTGTTCTAGTTCGTGGATGACACTGCAATCTTGGCACAGTCACTGAAAACCAGGGTGATCTGGGCAAAGTTTACCTTCACGCTTTGGGCGCTGTTGGCTTACCTTTAGTCCCGGTCCCTGGCTATCCAATTTCAGAAGACTTAGCCAAATTGTTCGCACATTCGAGGACGGGCCCCTGCAGTCACTGTGAGTAGAGCTTGCCGCGGTCCAGTACTCAACAACGGTCCGGCGGCTGGGGGTGACCCTGGACGTGAGATGCAATTGGGACCCGCACCTGCGTTCGTTGGTGGGTAGGGCTCAAGGGGGCCATGGTGAAGATGGTTATGCTCTTCGACCAGTTAGTACATCAGCATACTGCCACAAGGTCATACTTTTCTGCTAAGTGTGATGTCCATTCTGCTCTATTCCATTTCTGTATACTCATACTTAGCTGAATACAGAAACAATCGTCTCCGTACTGTATATTACCAGTTCCATCGCCTGATCCTCAGAGCTCCACCCCTTATCTCAATCCAAGTTCTCCTGACAATATCAGGCCTCCCTTTTCTGGACAGACATATCCGCAGATTGGCGGAGAGGTTTTACAGTCAGGCGCTGTCCAGCATAAAATAGATGGTCCAGGGCATTGGCAACTATGATGCTACGGCTCACCTCCAACGTCGTATCATGGATGGCGTGGTTAACCCCTTCATTGATGTCGAAAGGTGACCAGGCCGTTAAATTGAGGGCTTCGTGTCCACTCCCTCAAGTGGCGAGAGGCTGGGCGGAGCGGCCAGGTAGCGTGCGATGCCTGCCTCAGAGCTTAAATCCTAGAAAGTCGGCAGTATGCTTAGCCATGGTTCCTGTTTGTGAGATGCCAGAGACAGCGGGTTAAGGGCACCCATCAAGGGAAGACCCCAAAACGGGTCTGTTATGGGCATTGCAAAAGTCTCAATGCTTCATCACTTTCTATGGGCGATAGATTCTAAATCTGGGGTGACCTATTAAATTTTTGATGCCAGATGAGGTGACGCTCGAAGACTCAAATGGATTGGTGTGTATCGTGTGCCAATAATATATTTCTGTTTACAATTAAGTTGATGTAGATTATGTATTCTTGTTTTTAAGATAAATAAAATTAATGTGAAAAGATAGAAAGAAAGAATTCATTACACCGCATACAGATCTTCGCAACCTACAGTCGAGAAATCCTCCTCCGCACTAAACAATAGCACTATAAAAACCAGTTAATGGACCCCTACAAATTGGAAATTGAGAACACTCCTATATTAAGAGTATTTTGCAGACAACAACACTGAACTTCAATCTAGCACTCTCAATAGTCGCTACCAGACTATTATTTAATTTAAATGCAAGGAAAAAACTACTATTAGTATCCTATCAAATACATTGATTGATTGTAATTCAGACGAAATACACCTGTATGGATGGATTTGATCTCACCACTTTTAAAAGTTAAGTCACTATTATTTTCTTTTAGCACCGCGTCTTATTACCAGTTAGGATTATGTACTAATTACACTAGTTGACCTGGCGGTCTAGGGGTAAGTAGTTGGACTTATGTGCTGGGCGTCCAGGGTTCAATCCTTGCCTTCGGCTCAGATTTATCTGATTACCAAACCCTATTTCACCTCTGACAGGACGTGTATTAATAATAACTTGTGAATGTGTGGAATGTCAGGTCACAACGGTTGTTCAGATTCCACGTTAAACTGTAGGTCCTCCATTTAATCTCACAATCACCATACTATTACACATTAGCCTAAGTGTGTATAAAATGAATGGGTAGTAACACGCAGTCTGATAATAATAATATAAATAACAGCTACAATGATGGGATAAGGATTGGGAATGCTCAATTTAGAGGAAATGAACCCACATTTGCATGGAAGACCATTTAGGAAAACCTTCCTTAATGCACCTGAGAGGGAATTTAACGCTAATTTCTAATCTTCTGGTATTTGGAAGTCTAGTCCAACACTAGACTAGCGCGTTATACCACGTTGCCACTGAAGTGAAGCTAATATTATTAAATTTATTTAAATATATGATTGTAGTTTAAAACAAACAATGCTTTCTTGTCTACTGTATTAAAATTAAAAACTGACCACCAAGTTAATTTTGAAAGGTTTTGCATTACCACTTTGTAAAAAATATTGTATTGTTAGATCATATTGTTGGAAAACTGAGGAAAATTTCTTACACTATTAAATATGGAAATACATTAATTAAATAATTTCATTCTCACATATTATTTTCACAAATTTAGATATATTTTAGATGGTATTTTATAGAAATATATTTATACTGAAAATACTTGTTGGCAAATAGATCAAAAATATTTTCAGATTTTATTCGGTCAAAAACCATATAAGCAAAATGATTAACTGCTGGTAATAGGCAAAAGTGCCCACATCAATATAAATCTTGGTTGCATTTTTTGATTTAACAACTTTGATGCCATACTATATTGATTTAAATTTTGCATTTTCTTTATAAGTACATAGATTAAAACATCTTTTTATATGGAGTTTAACTTAAATGTCCTCCGAGGGAAGTTATGATTTATATTTAAATTTTTCTAGATAATATAGGAAAAACCTTTTAATCTATTTAATGTTTTTAAAGATAATATATATATTGACCTAATGAACGTTTGACTTAGAAAATATGTCGATATGGCATAGCATATATGGATGAGATAAATGTGATTTAAATTGATTGAATTTCTTAAAGATTTTTTATTTTATATCCTTAATGAAAAGAATAAATTTCATGAACATTTTCTGCTTAGAGTTTATAATTAATTTCTACGTTTAATGTGACCCGAATCCTCAAAAACTGGGTTTTACCATTTTGTCCGTCCACGTGTCGGTATTTGATGTCTGAATTCTAAATCTAAATTTCTAGATTAATTCTTCAATGGTTACAATTTTATAATTTATACATAACACTACCGGATAACATAGGGGAGAACATCTCAACCCCACTTTAGATTTAAGAGACCTGATGATGGCTGAATAGCCGAAACATGTCGTCAATAAACTTCAACCCAACGAGGGAATATTAAGGAGAGGAATTAACCAACCTAAATAAGGAACGGCCTATATGAGCACTTATTAACCTAATTTAATTTTATCAAAATTTATATATCTATCTTATATTTTAATACATTCTGATGTTGTTAATTGTTTTTTTAGGACTACTGTTTTTGATTAGCAACTGACTGATCATAAATAGGCTTAAATTTAACTTATCAACTTACTTTCTTATTTTATACTCAAAACTGTAATTTCTCATAGCTTATGTCAATAATTTTAACATATTTTATTTTAACCAAGTGTTTCATCTAGTCATTATATTTCAATTTCTAATCTAATATTAAGCATATTTGTATTAATAGGATTACTGTAATTGTCTCTTTCTCAATTATTGTATGTGGTGATCCTAACTATATTTTTAATATTTAACTTCAAATTTCTATTAAATTTCTATAATAGTTTTTAACTTATAAACCGTTTCACATTAACCTATTTTCAACTTATCTAATATTCTCTCAAGCTCGTTCCTTACACAATATCCTCAATCAATTTCTCCTTACTAAAGATAATATGAATATAAATACAATTTATACTAAGATGTTATACTGTCATCCTCAGATCGTGTTTTTTTTATTCTAGCCTTTAAATTAATGGTGTTTGTTAAAAATAGAATTATAAAAAAAATTGCTTAAAATTGATTAAATTTTTTTTAAACAAGGCTTTATTTCTAATTATTTTTAAACATTCCTTATAATTTTATACAAATTGAACTATAGGGATTATTTAACATGATAAATACATATTAATTTTTCCAAAATGATATTAATTTGGGATTTAATTACTTACATTATAATTTGCGTATTTTAAGACTGTTTTAATTTGTATTTATTATTAAAATCAATTTGGCTGTCCGTGAATATGTTTACATGATGAATAAGAATGTATTTCTAGTTTTAGACATCTAAAGAGTTTGAGGGTTGTTTACAAATGACTAATTTTTGGAAGTTTAATTTTTTTTAATGGAATGAACAATTTTGATTGAATATGACAATTTGATTGCAATCTTTAGTAAAATAGATGATAAAGAGCTTACGCTTGTGCCGTATGACTTACATACATCATGTATTAAAACATATTGGCAATATATTTAGTATATAAACAAAGATTGCTCATCCTCCAATTCTTAACAGGAAAAAGGGTTTTAATTTGGTAAAACTCCCAATAAAGATTAGTTTAATCAACACAATACTATATTAAACTTAATGTAATTAAGAAATAAAAACAAACTGTTATGATTCAGGTAAATTAGAGGAAACGCTGATGGCATTCTCCATCAAAAAGACCCTGTCAGAACTGCTCCGTGTGGAACCAGGTGACGGGGACATACAATGTATCAATGGTATACGTGCCCTGTGCACGATGCTTTTGTATGTGGTACATAAGTTCTTGTCTATGATATTTATACCTTATAGCAACAGAATTAACCTTGTTCAGGTAAATATCGCTTTTGTTTACAGCATCCTAATGTACATACTAGAGTGCATACTAATTGCGAAAATAAGTGATTATTCTTTTAGCTATATTACCTTGTCAAATCATATGTGCATGCCTTATTATTATTATTATTATTATTATTATTATTATTATATTATTATTATTATTATTATTATTATTAATATATCATCAGCGTGTCATACTAACCATTCGGGTTGTACGCACTTACGATAATGTGTAATGGTAGGGTGATTATGAGATGAAACGGAGGACATACAGTTTAACGTGGGATCCGAACCACGGTGGAGGCCTGGCATTCCACACATTCACAATTTGTGATTAATACACATTTTGTCAGAGGAGAAGGGAGGGTTTAGCAAGCAGATAAATCTGTGCCAGGACCAAGGATTGAAGCCTGGACCCCCAGCACAAAAGTCCGACAACTTACCCCTAGACCACCAGGTCAACTGCATGTCTTATTGGTCTTTTAAATAATTATGAGTAATTTTATCAGTATTTTTAATTGTTACATTTAACTATTAACGTTACTAACGGCCTAACTTAACGGCACTACCCACTGGAAATATACTTTTCTTTACCTTGTGGATTCCTTATGAGTGTACAACTTCTTAAGCTTCAAATCCACTAAAACAATAATCGACTATTTTATTGAATTCTTTTATGACCCTGTTTAAAATTGACTTTATTCCTATGAGAATATTTATGTTAATATTTCTCGTCATTTACTTTAATCTAAGGACTTGGACATTTGGCATAAATATTGATTGAGAATTGAAAGACACAAATAATAGAGTGGAAAGAAATCAGTGTATTACTAGACTGGCTCTTTACTGATAAGTTATACATCCCTAGTTTCACTTTATTTCTGAGTCACGTGTTAGATAGTCATTGTTCAACCTTAGTTCAATCAATAATTCACATGTCCTGTGTTCCTTGTGTAATGTAATATATTAACTAGTACCATATACATGATCTCTTCATCAGAGTAGGTTATTTTAATATCATTTTTGTGATGTTATTTTTGGTTAAAAGAGTTACTTATAATAGAAATCTAATAATAAGTTGACTAAATTCTTCAAATATAATATATCGTTGACAATCTTACTGTTTATTTGTTTAAAATTTCATTCAAAACTCTTAAAGTTTTGAATATTCATTATTTATTCATTTACAATTTAAATATATGTTATACATATAATCTACTTACCTTTATTTCACTATATTAAATCATCTTTCTTTATTTTGATTCATAAACTGCCAACCCACCATGTTTATTAATTTTGTTGGTAGGTGATTTTAACGCTATCTGCTCGAGAGAGTGGTTTATTTCGGAACTATTATATTAGTTTATTTTTATGTTCGTGGACGCTTATAGCATCTGGCTGTCTCTTGAAACAATAAATGCCCCTAGCGGAAGAGATTATTATTCTCGTTAATTTTTGGTGCCAAGTTTCAATTAATTTTAAAGATGACTTATGTTTATATATCAAAATTATAGTTATCTTTATAGTAATATTCCCAATATTTAAATAGTTAAGATTGTTTGTTTTATTCTTTGTTATAAATCCCGGTGAATATTTTCTCCTAGGCCGGAGATTGTTTATTTTAAACAATAAGAACGTGTTTGTGTTTTGTCTAAGTTTTTGTTGTGACTCTAAAATTTGCTTTGAGGTGGAAGGAAGGACCCGATCTGGGGATCCTTCAAATATATTTATTTTTGGTTCATGGTAATTTTTATCATCCAAAACTTGAAGAAAAGGAAGTATTAATTTGTGAAGAAGGTTGAGTGGAAGTTTTCAAGGAAGATTTTGTGGAAATTTAAGGCCGGAGAGCTAAATATTGACGGAGCTTTGGGTCAACATTTACCAGAGCAAGGACATTTTCGGGTGAGATCAAATCCATCTGTAATCATCCTGTTATGGATTTAAATAATTAAGTATAATACTTACAATTATTAAAGAAGGACAAATAACTTTAGTTCTCAAACCAGAATATTTAACGTTTGTCCACCTCAGAAAAATATTTTTGTTTATTAAAGAATCATAGCCTTATTGTTACATGTTATAAAGAATACATTTTGTTGTTGTTAAAATCCTGTTATTTGCTTAAAGAAATATTCCTATTATCTTCACAATTCAAGTGAGAGTTTAACAATTTCAATTATTGCTTAACGATACTTTTATTAATATTATAACATACGAGGCATGCCTTAATAGGTAGGGTTTATTTAGGGATATCATTCACTACAACAATTAAAAATCACTTTTTAAATTCAATTGTTTTATTTTTATTTACATCAATGTACATTGTATTTTCTTTTGAACTTGCATCCCATGTATAGCGATGCTCGGTCGATTGGATTGGTCAGAGCAAGAATAATAATCTGCGTCAGGAAGTCTTAGGTTGTAAGTGTCCAACTTAAGTCCAAACTTTAGGTAAAGTCCCGGGTCTTGAGAGAAAGGGTTTTCGTATTACCACTGAGCAGTTTATGGGGATAAATTTATTCAATAATTAAAAATCTACCTACCTCACAAAATAAAAGGGGTTGGTAGTTGGCGCCCAATATAATATAATATTATAATATATATAATTATTATAAGTGAAAGTCATTCGTATATTCAAAAATCAAATTAATTAAAATAAAATAAATAAACAAATAAATACATATTTTTTTGTTAACTACATTTTCTCAATTTCTATTTCTATGGATTAACAATGTGTATAGTTAATGGTTTATCATACCGATGATAAAAACACAAACAGGCTATTAGAAATTTTCTTCGCAACCACTCGGATACGCTAGTTTTTTAAGGTAAAGTTCAGATCTTTACTTATTTTTGTTTAAAAAAAGAGATCGTCCATGTTTGACTTACTATTGGTGCAGCCTACTTAGAGACCCGAAGGAATTGAATTGAATCTCACAGAGAAAGCTGGAAAGTACACAATCGCTTTTAGAGTAAATCGGTAGGAAGGTGGTATACTCTTTATGGGTAGTCTCATTAAGATATTTTTTTATAATAAACGATGTACTGTAGACGCAATAGTCATTCTTAATATGTTCCTCACAATTACGTATGTTAATAAACCTAATTTTAAATAAAAAATTATAATAATAATTTAGTAATCATATTCATGTCATGTGTAATAATAACTTAATGATAAAAGATTGTGTTTGGATCTTTAACTACCTTGTGCCTTAATACAAGACAATAGTCTACCGCCGACGATTAAGTAGGCTAGAATGCGTATCAAAGATTATCATGGCGTATATTGTGTCTGTCAAAACACGAATATAAGACGCCCGGTTAAAATACACCACGTATGATTACACATCTTTCACTTTATAATACTGAATAAAAAATTCAACCTCTAAGTCACATGTTCTATATTAATTGTCCACACTGAGTTCGACTATGTAGTCACATGTTCTATGTTACTCTTTTTTACCTCTAATTCAACTCTTTAATCACATGTTTTATATTCCTTATCCACCCCGCAGTCATATTTTCTATGTTACTGGTTTACCTTTAATTCTACTCTTTAGTCACATGTTTTATATTCCTTGTCCACCCAGTAGTCACATTTTCTATGTTACTGGTTTACCTTTAATTCAACTCTTTAGTCACATGTTTTATATTCCTTGTCCACCCCGTAGTCACATTTTCTATGTTACTGGTTAACCTTTAATTCTACTCTTTAGTCACATGTTTTATGTTCCTTATCCACCCAGAGTCCAACTATGTGGTCACATGCTCTATGTTACTTGTTTTACTATAATCCAACCACTAGAACATATGTTAAATCATTCTTTGAGTTTACTTTTAGTTCCATTACCAACTAATTCACATGTTCTATGTTCTTGGTTTCTTATATTTTCACCACATAGTCACATGATCTGTAGCTATGTATCTGATGACGTACTGTTTGTTTTTTCAGCTTGCTCAGTACCCTGTGTCTATGCTTATAAGAGCCTTCGACATCTATGTGTATGCATTCCTACTTCTTAGCGGCGTCCTAACGGCCTACAACATGAGCCGCGAGATGAAAAGAAAAGGTTACGTTGACTTTAAAAGAAGATATCTGGCCAGATTCATTAGGTAGGAGGACGTGTTTATTTTGTTAAGATAGATACATATGTCAGGAGGACTATATTAATTAGTTAGGATTGATATACACCTTTTTTTGGTTGGTTCGATTCATTAGTCAGGAGGACTGGATCAATTAGCCTCGGTTACTATGTGTCTTCGATCAGCTAGTACGATCCATTGTGTAGGTTGCGTGGATTAATTAGTTATGTCTAACTTGATCAATAAATTTAGGAATAATAAAAACATATGGTCAGATATTTGTGTTTATTAGGTAATAGATCTGTATTAAATAAATAGGAGGACTACATTAGTTAAGTAAATGTAGGTGATTATTTGGGTATGAATACTGTATTTATTAAATCAAAATGCTCACAAAATCAAGGCTAGTAACATATAATGTGTAGAAACATTGGTTAGGAAGATTAACTGAATTGAATCAGATAGAAGGAATGGATTAATTTAGGTAGTATTGTTATATTACTTAGTTCAGATATTGGATTTGTCAGGAAGAAGGGGTTTGTTTACTATATATTCTAAAAGGTTATTTATACTATGCTGCAAATTAATGTATAGTAGAAAGCGAAAGTCCTCTCACTGATCATTACCATATCTCCTTGAGCTCTGGACCTGGAATCTTGAAATATGGCAGGAAGTCTCTTTTCAGGTTGTAGGCATCCGATAAGAAGGGGTTTTGCGAAATTCAACCTCCAAAGAGATGAGATGAGGATTAGAACTTTGTGACTGTCAAAAATATTCGATAGATGAGCTGGAAAGTTGAAATATGACAGAAAGGTAGAGGAATTTTCTCATATATTGCCTAGCCATAAATATATAAAAACGGTAGTTTTAAAATGAGGATCCAAGAAATGGAGGATTCCTACAATTTGAATCACACTTTTTAGATGTGGTGGGAAATTTAAATTTGTGTTAGAGGTAGAAAGACAGCTCCGGTTATGTCAGTGTTCGTAATTTATAGATGGCCTTGGTATTTAGGGTGTATTATGGTACTACTATCGCAAGGACATTGAGTTGATCTTTTTGAACCTCTTCAAATCGTAGGATAGCATCCACACATAGAGAGCATGTGAAGGGTGCTACAAAATAAAAAAGATATCTCTGAAAATAAAGAAGATGATAAAGGCTTGTACGGATATTACAAAAGCAAAGGTTAAGGATAGAGGATGCTGTCAAACGAAATTGATATAAAATCAGGAGTGAGGCAAGTATATGTGATATCACCAGTTAAGTTAAACTAGTTTTTATAAAATGTCAAGAAGAAAGTGAAGAAGAGAACGGAATGGACATCACATATCAATCAGTAGGTCGTAAACGTTGACATCCATTCAAATCAAGAACTCGATTTTTGTTATTAATCATAGGAATTCCTTCCTCCTAGGGCTCATGAGAAGGTAAAAATGGTTGATGTATCTGTAAAAACACACAGAAATCTTTCTGTACATTTATTTAATGAATTACTTTAAATCAAGTCTCATACTTGTAGGTTGACACCAGCCCTTATCTCTCTGGTGGTATTTTACGCCTATATCTGGGAACACCTAGGAAATGGGCCAATGTGGAATATGGTGGTGAAGAGGAATGCAGATTTCTGCAAGATGTCCATGTGGAGGAACATGTTGTATGTTCAAAATTTCTACCCTGTCGAAGAGATGGTAAATAACCTATATAATTTTATTAAAAAATAAATAATCATAGTCATATTTGTATTTCCACTAAAACATAATTAAACTAAGTAAAATATCATAAAATATCGTAAAATATAAACAAATTAAAAACAATAATAGCCAACCCCAATGTTTAGTGGTCAGTGCAATTATCGATGAGCCTAGGGGTCCCCAGGTTTTATTCCAAGCTGGTACTTGGGGTATTTTTCCTGAAATGGAAAAAACCCCAACGGTAACCTTTGTTTGGCTAATTAGGCTTAAGTTAAGTATGAGTGTTTCCACTAGTTCCACACCTTCATATGGTATATTACCGTCACCTCATTTAATCAGGAAATGGAAAGATCCTTCAAGGAAAGGATGTACGATTGGTACATCCATGAGTCCTATGGACAACATACATAAGTATTGGATAATCTTTCTCCTACTAGAATAAGAATGACGTGGCCCAGGCGTGAACTATTATTATTATTATTAATATTATTAACATTAATTATATATTTTGTAGGTTGTCAAGTAAAAATTCCTTTATTTGAGTGGAGGATAGAAAGATAAACCATTCAGGGAAAAAACATCTCAAAGTACCCGGTGGGAATTCAAACCTACACCTCCTTACACAAAACAGACAAGACAATACTGATTTCTTTACACGCATGCCCACTGGTATGGGTTTGATATTACAACTTTTTTAAATAATGGTTATCTTATTGCAATCCGAAATTTGACAAACAACGACTTAAAACGTACTTTGGGTACAGGAAAAGAAAGATGAATATTCAATATTCTGGTCTGATACACGCCTGGAGTTACAGTAAAATAGGTTATTTTAATGAAATATATTGGAGCTTAAAACCAAATAGTCATGCCTGGAAGCAATTATACACAATAGCAAGGCGTGAGTACCAACCAGAATACCTGATTGATGTATGCGTCTGAGCACCTAGTTAAAGCTAGGGAGCTCTATTCCCTTATAGGTGGTGTTATTTTTCATTATAAATAGGCAATTTGTCTCTGTGTATATTTCCTCTTGCAGTGTGCCACTCACACACATCAGCTGGCTGTGGACATGCAATTGTCGCTGGTAGCACCTCTTCTGGTATACCTTCTGTTCGTCAGCCAGGGCTGGGGGATCTTACTGCTGGTGACGCTTCAAGTGATCCCCATTGCTCTACGCTACAACGTCAACATCAAAAACAACTTATCTTTGCTCATCTATAATGGAATGACGTGGGTAGAATATCACTATCATTATAAATTAGTTTTCAAATCAATGAAACGTGACCCTGCTTAAGCGACCACATGGATTAAGGCAGAGGTTGGCAAAATTTCTCAATGTAGCCACAGGTGTGGAGAGTATGTAATAGAATTCACCATACCATGTAAGAATTGAGAAATTAGGTTGCTCAAACAAACATTTAAAACTACACACTTTGTTTGAGCAAGTTAATTCAAGTCATGTACATATTGACTAATCAATTACAGCTCCTTCAACCGTACATTATAACTGCTCAATTTTTTAAATGTACTACGATTCAAACCGAAATTTGACAATCCGTTTGTTTGATGACAGATATAAAACCAAGTTTTGATAAAATACAGGGGATTATTTGAGGGCAGTTTTGTTTTTGTGACTCATATAAAAAGTGGAATGCTTCCATTAATATGCAAATATAAAGTTACAAAAGCAATACGCCGTTAGTAAAAGGTTTCTTCTACCATGCGAGCTGGTAAACTTAAATTCACCCTACTTCTACGACGGATTCGCCGCTTTTGTTGATTGGTAAAAAAGCTCCGCAGCCTAGGCCTAAGGCATACTTTTATAATATTCTAGACTTTCGATTATAGGGAAAGCCAGGTTTCAATCCTGGCCAGGTGAACTGAGGATGGTGTGCAAGTACGCAAGTGTGGGTACACTCAATCTAAATTTAAACTTAAACTTATTTATCTCTAAAATATTTGCTCAATTATTACATATGCGTAAATCCTTAAAACGTAGTAAAATGAGATGTTGTAAAAAAAAATTTTTTTTTAATTGCTTCACTGTCTACATTAAAGTTGAAGATTGGTTCATACAAAATGATTTTATCCTCTGCAGCTGAGCAGTTATTTCCATCCATAATAGCTGTTAAGTCAATGGGCTATGAATTAGGAAATTTAGAATTGTGCAGCCACATTATAAGATAAATGTGATGAGAAAATCTCAATGATAAATAACATTTATAAAATTACCCTCATTAAACAGGGAGAGTTTCTTGCCTCAATTTATGTGTCACAATCTCCCCAATCCATAATTAGCTTCACACCTTTCTAAGGACACTACAGCCACCATTATTGTTTAATATAACGTTCATTTCGGAATTTTTTTGAATAAAATGGTAGGGTGAAAATTAAAAATGGGTATTCACAGTATAAAATAATAAGAAATATTCTAAACAATGTTTGGTAAGGAACATATAGTATTTAAGAAGGAAGATATAAAAAAAAACTATACTCCTTTATTTATCCTCTCCTTTTCTCCATTTATTGGATGGCCTGTTTGGACCAGTGTCTAAAAGATATAAAAAATCCATTAACTTATATTTTTCTCCTCCTGTTTTTTCACATACATTTACATAAAATAACTTTTCATTTCCATACTGTTAATATTAGCACATGTTTTCACAAACTTTTTTTGAAATGTACTTTATTTATAGTAAATTCTAACGTATGGATTATATTTGTTTGCCTTAATTATTTTATTTAGATTTTTCTTCCTTTTATTTGAGGTATTTAATTTACACTTGCTGAACCGACTAGTTATATAATATCACACTACTTACAAACTAAACTATATATAGAACAGAAACAGCATCCAGCACACCCCTTCCCCCCACCCGTTAATTTATCACTGTAGGAGGAGAAACCAACATTTAATCTAAGATACTTTTTCGGCCTTGTTAAAAATCAAACTTGAGACTCCTAGCTCAGTAGACAGACACGCTACCGATTGAGCTTTTTTTTTTAATCATATTTTTTATTACAAAATTGAATAACATATTTTTATACTTTTACCACAATTTGACTAGTTTTATAGACCTTATGTGCATATATATTATATTATTATTCTTATTCTTATTATTAATTTAGCATAATACATGTTGTCTGAGATCATAAATGATTGTAATTATTTTACAAGTTATTTTGTAAATCTCCTACGTCTTAAATTCAAAAATAGTTTTTTAAACTAGCAGTTCAGCAGGCATAAATTAAAATTTAAAGTAAATACATGAAAAAAATCCTCATACATTACTTAGTGACCAAGCTTAGTTATCATATAAAATATTAAATTAATTCGGATCAATCATCATATCGTTAGGCCGCCAATCAATGACTTTATCTTATTTAACTCTCAGATAAGGATGTTTTTAATGCGATCTCATTTTATTTTATACTATAATTTGTATATATATATGTTTATATGTATACATATTAATTATATAATTATATATAATATATATATATTTATAATATGTTTGACTTTAAATGAAAGATTTTCATCTATAAATATTTACTTTACAGATTGAATCAATCATATCGTACATTCAATATGACCTACACTTTACCAAGTCACCAAGCAACACCTTACATGTTTGGAATCAGCCTTGGCTATTTCTTACATAAAAATAATAATAAGATATACATTCCTAAGGTAGGTAAGACTATTGTTTTAAAGAGTTCATCTTTTTTATGTTTGAAGTTTATTAAGTTCCAAAGAGATTTCACTAATTGTAACACGGCGTAATTCTATAGGCCTACAGTATATTTGTTTATTAAAATGTTAATGCTAATTTTCAAACTTCTGATTGGAGTTAAATAAGGATTTATTTAATTAATTGCTTACTTACCTGCTTTTAAGCAAATGCGAGCTTATTTTCTCAAAATAATGCTTCTATATCCCCTATTTTATTAGCGTGGTTAAAATGCGTTCAGGCCAAACAGATATTAAAAGAGACGAAACATAAAATAATGTAAGAACAATATACATTCAAATATAATAATAGAAATCTGAATAAATATATTTCCCTAGTGAATTCAAAACATGATTATATCTAATCTGATCCCAAGTGATCAATCCTATACCCACGGATGAGTTTGGAGATATATTAAAAGTAGAGTGGGAACTGGTTGAATCCTGTATCCTGTAAAAAAAGAATAACATTGATGTTTGTGGTCGTTTTATTATCTCCATTATGCATTTTATTAAGGCCAAGTTGGAGGTCTTGAAAATATTTGTAACTGTCCAGGAGTTATTTTGTTTAATCGTACAACGTTTCTTACCAACCATGAGGATTATTTACATATTCGTTGTAATGAGTTATTAATGTAAAATTCAAGAGTAAAAACACCTTCATTAACGAGAAAAGTGTGTCAGAAACCCTTTTAAGAAACCAACGCTAACTATACCCTTCAGGATTTGAGCTCCAACCTCCATGTCATTGTTAAGTCAGATTGTGTTTATGAGTTGGTCTTTCCTCCCACCATTTTCTAACATATGTATGTTAAGTTGATGGATTAACTTAACTATATGATCAAATAATATTCTAGTTGAATAGTTCGAATCTTAACCAAAACTTCTTTTCCTTTCTAGAATCTAGTTTACGGAGGTTGGTTGGCCACCGCCTACCTTATCTACCTTTCTTTCTTCTCGATGTCTGAGGTAGTTCCCCGAATACCAGTATGACGCAGTTAGGATGTCTCTCTACTATGCGCTGTCCCCGGTTGCCTTGTCGTTAGCGTTTGTTGGGTCATCCTTGCTTGCGTTACCGGGCAGGGAGGTGAGTCTGTTCATTACAAAATTTCCCAAAAAATTGTCAGATTGATTTCCAGTATGTTAAGTTCTATACAATATCTTAGATTTTCTTCGGCTAGGAAATTGAGTTAGTACTTTTGGTTGATCTTGATTTTTAATTTTTAATTTTCCTAGATATAAGTTAGGCTGATCTGATACAGTTGAGATTTTTATGGAAGAAAAGGGTAGTAGGAGAATGGTTACCCAGAATAAATATATTATTAGTTTTCGTTTCAGATGGTACCAAGTCTAACACTAAGGTTTTATGTTAAGTGATTCTGGTGTTTTGTCAAATTCCATGCTGATTGTAATCATTCGTAGACTCCATATATCATATTAATGTTTAATCAATAATTATCCCCGTATTAGTGGTCTATAATATACTATAAGAATTCAGGTTCACACTATACTGGATTGCCAATAACGGGAAGGTTGATGATTTACAAAAAAGGGTTTTCTCTATGTGATTATTCACTGTGATTTTCCCTTCCTCCATCCTATAAAATATGATTGAATTTTATCCTAACCACCCCAAACATAATCCCTGATATGTTCAAATCCTGTGTATAATAGCACCCCTCCTTCCCGAAATTAAAAAAACCCTCATACAACTCTATTTAGTCATGGAATGGCCTTACTGACGCATCAATACCACAAAAGGAACATTCAAATATCATGGAAATTTCTGTAGAGATTCTAAGCTACTTAAGATATTTATCTAGTTTCACATAACATTAATCTTAATCTCAAAACTGAAATAATGTGCAATAATCAGATAATTTATTGATGCCCTGTTAATAGGTCTCTCAACGTTATACAAACAAAGTGGCTGAGACCTCTAAAACAGTATTGATTTGTATATTTTCACAAAAAACTATAAAAAAATTCTGAACTGTAATTTTGATTAAATACAAATCATTTGATTTGGGCATTTATTTAATTTATCCAATTCAAAATGTAATGTTGGTTATACTATAAAGCACTATTTATATAATATTTTTATTTATTTTTTACAAACCAAGTAAGAATTAACAAACTACTATTTATATAATGCAAGAATTAGGTACATAAAATCTTGTGTGTTAAATAACTTTAGTGTGCGTTCACTCTTAACGTACTTTACTAGTTGAAAGCAATTGACCGGAAACTGTTGCTTGTGTTTCTGCAGGATGGCTCAACTATGCTCTGTGCTGCCGTGGGCTAACTATTTTCAGCAAGATTTCTTACAGCGTTTACCTCACCCAGTTTTTGGTCTTCTTTTACAACGTGGGAACCACCAAGTCATCGCAAGAGTTCAACGCCTCCACCATCTATGTAAGACTTTAACAAAAGTGTTAGATGGTTAGTTGAGTGAGTAGATATGACGTGCGATACTTTGACAACCCTATCTCGGTGCGTTGTAAGATTTCTTTTACCTCAATGTGGTGTAGTAGATAAACTTATATAGAGTTGAATACTTGTTGTTTTTTAAATTAAAAACTCTCAATCTTAGCAGACAGTTCTTACTACAGTCCTACGTAGCTGATTTATTTAGGGGAGCTTTGTTAAGTTCTCGATGAATGTTTATACTCGTAATAAATGCTACGAGATAATTTCCATTCTCCGAGTATTACTACCGCTGTGGATGTTAACACATTCACACTATAGAAGCAAGGAGGAGGCAGGAAGAGATTATCCTGAATTTATTGTTTTCACCAATCCTTCAATAATGATGTTGAAATTAAAATCTTATAAATTCTAATATTAATATTTTATTTCCCTTTTATTTTCAAGGTAAGCTTGTTTGAGTTTATCCTCGTTCTACTGGTCTCAACAATTATGACATTACTTTTTGATTTGCCTATGCAAGGAGTCAAAAACATTCTCATGGATACTAGTAAGTGCCACCTATAGTTAATCCAACTAACATAATTTGAGTTTTCTTCAATGTCCTAAATCATGATAAAGAATATATTAAAGTTTATTAATGTATTTAGTGGATTTAACTCTCATATTGGAATGTGTTTAAACTTTATTGTATGGATTTAACTACATTTAAAAACTCCAGATAAATGATTTAAAGATTTTTTCTAATAAAATAATATTCATACTTTACATATTATATTCGAACCATCTAGCCTATTAATAAAAATAAGCGTTTTTAATATCTAATATAGGTTTGAATTCTACTTAGATTTAAATTGGATTAAATTCTTATGAATCTATAAAATCAGGCTGTCTATTATAATTTATATTAGAGCCTTTTGACATTCATGATTTGGGTAAAAACTAAAGACCAGTGTGTCATACAGAAACAAGAACTTACGTCCTAAATTAAACATTATTTTTAAGGACCCAAGACCGGAGTAGGAACCCAAAAATGAAATTGCTTTGGAACCAGAACATGAATTGAAATCGAGAGATATAGCCCATAAAAGTTATTAGCAGGTTTTATATGTTTTTAAATTTCTATAATTATTTCGATAGTGGCATTTTATTCCCTTCTTTCTTTAAATTAATTATATTTTGAAATTCTTCATTTTCCTTTTTCTCGGGATTTTTGTCAAGGAATTTTCTATATTTTTATTTAAGTTGCTTTTATTTGTTGTAAATTTTCTTTTAAATGTTCCTTACTAATATTTTATAATAATGGAATAACTATAAAATAAAATAAATTGAAAATAACTGTTTGTTTGAAGAACTGGAGCAAGAACCATTACCAATAAATATGTAGGTTCGTGTCCTAGCTAAGACCATAGTATTGGTTATATTGTGAATATGTAATTAATAAGCTTTAAATTATAGTTTAAGTTAAATAATTTAATTAATTAGCACATACAAGATATTTCAGATGAACAATACCGTTTTATAAAATACTATACCAATAATTTATTCTTGGTTTATTTATTAGAGAATATTTTTATAGAATTTTAAATTATCCTATACTTGTTTAGTAGAATATTTGCAGAATCTATACGACCATACTCACTTAAATTACTTAGTAAACATCAATTAAAGTGAGCTATTAACTATACGCTATTAACGTATATTTATCCAGAATAGGTTAAATAGGCTTTAATATAAACAATTTGTGGACATGATTTATTTTATACCTAATTTTATTACAAATTAATAAGACGAAGTAAAAATAATATATACTATTAATATTGCTTGAATTATTATCTTTTTCACAAGTGTTTATTTTTACTCCGGCTAAAAAATTGAGATTAACGTCTGGAGGGCTTGTTATTCTGACAACATGCCACCCTATATCCACAAATGTTGACACTATTATCGCAAACTGGGACAACCACTCGGTAGGTATAGCTTGCTTGCGGGCTCACACCATGAAGCTTTTTTGAATTTATTTATACTCTAGAAATTAGCTTTGCTTTTTATCAAATACAAACACTATTTTTTTCAGATTCTAAGAAGAAAAATTAGTAAAAAATTTAGCTTCTGTAATATAAACTACTACATTATAAACTTCAAGTCAGAAGATGTACAAGATACATATTTTTGGGATGTGTAATGTTGAAAATATATTTTATTAACTTAACTATACAAGTGATATATAAAATACATTTAAAACAACACATAATCTCAAATGCACAAATAATTTTATCACATAATTTTCTAACAATAGAGTTAGTGTATAAAATTTTAACTATAAAATACTGATTAGCTTTATTTTAGACCATTCAGTTAGTCCTATCTTCACAAAGAAAAATACGTTACCTAACTTTATATAATGTTGTAGGTACAAAATGTAATCTCAAATAGGTAAAAATCTTTTTGTGATTATACCAAATAGTGTTTTTCTATTAAACCATTAATCATTACCTAACTAGCTAGAAGATAATAAAGGTGTGTAACAAAATCTATTTTAACTTTTACTAAAATATTTTTCATCATTTGTTTAGTATTTGAACACAATAACAATATGATTTAATTGTTTACCATAAAATTAATAAAAAAGATGTTTATATGTACATTTGTTTCTAAGTATCCTCACGACAATGGTAATATAAGATCGTTATT
This sequence comes from Timema podura, assembly GCA_033556935.1. NCBI lineage: Eukaryota > Metazoa > Arthropoda > Insecta > Phasmatodea > Timematidae > Timema > Timema podura. Next base: position 44,994,807 of record JAVRXN010000011.1, on the reverse strand, counting down.
ATAAATAGTAACCAACATTTTAGGTAAAACAAACGAAAGTTTATTGTTTCAATAAAATTAATCATGTACGTTCTCCATTTTCTTTCGACAACCCTTTTCCCCTTCCTGTAAATAAAATAGATATTAGTACATTTTAATATCAGTAAAAATCATACCTACTGTCCTAAATTAGATATAACATAAACAAATAGTCATAGATGTCTGCCTTATAGTTGATTGGTTTATAGGTGAATGGGCGAGGTGTTAACGTTGGAATTTTAGCTGGGTGCACTTAAGTGGTCTTCGACATGTGATAATAGCAGTGGGGTATTCTCTGGGTTATGCTAGTCTCTGCGCTGCATACATTTAATTATATGGACAAGTCTCGTAATTCTATGCTGTCTGTGCAAAGTGTGTAAATAGTAATGTTTAAATTTGAATTATTACATGTATAATGTATTTATATATTATTAATTTTTAATCTAATATTTGTTCATATTCCAAGAATATTGTGTTTTAAGTAATTACTCTTCCAAAAAAGTCTACCTATCCAGCTTATGAAGTTCAGGATCTCCAGCTTGAAAACAGCAGGCAAAGCTAAAGAAGTTCGAATGACCTTAACTAATGTCTATGGGGTTGCAACACTCCCCTTTTCCCCTCACCAACAAACATTGGCTGATAATCAGCGTGTTTACATTTCAGGACCTGGTGATTATTTATCGCAAGTAAAAGAGTGTGCCAACTATTGAACAAATATTCAAGAATTAATATCAATATTTTAATTTATTTTATTTACTTAGCTAGTATAGCTCAAATAAATAAACAAAAAGTTGCAAATAATATTTGTGAAATAATCGTATAAGACAACACGATACGTAAATAATTTTTTCCATTTTTATTTTCTCTCTATTTTACAGGTAGAGAAAGTATGGTGATCGTCAAAAAAATTCGAACTCGAGATTTTGATGAATCTTGACGTTTCATGACTCCCTGAATCCGAAAAAGATGTTTTTGAATTTCCGTCTGTCTGTCTGTCTGGTCTGTCAGTCTGTCTGTCTGTCTGTCTGTCTGTACCTCCAACTAGAGCCTTAACTATTTTAGCGAATCGGCTACAACTAGGTACCTAAAACTTGATATCTAGGGTTTTCATAGGCTTGCCCCGAGGGGTTTTTGTAATTGGATATCTACCCCTAAAATTAAGGGTAGTTTACTGAAGGGCAAAAAGAGAAAAAGTCGATTTTCTCAAAATTGCCTCTAACGATTTTGATTAAATTTCATTTATAAACATTTATAAGTATTCCAAACAAAATGCCTACCTCAATATTTTTGGCAAAATGGCTTTAAGGGCTTCGTTCTGACGCATTAATTAACATTTTTTATAATAGCTCTGAAACTATTGTAGATATGAAATTACTCAGCATTACAAATATGTATATATATTTATAATACAAATATTTTATCTGAAACATATTTTTATAAAATCAATAACATTCTTTCTATAAGCCATTATATTAATTTTTTAACTTTTTGGACATCAAATTTAAGTATTGCGACCGTAAAAAAAAACTAACCTGAAATGTTGATAATTGTCAACGTCTCATGACCCCCACAACCCTAAAAAAATAGTCTTTGCAATTCCGTTTGTCTGTGTGTCTATAAAAACTTAAAATTAAGGATAGTTTACTGAAGGGCGAAAAGAGAAAAATTTGTTTTCTCAAAATCTGCTCAAATGATTTTGATTAAAATTCGTATCTAGCCGTTGATTAGGATTATAAATAAACTGGCTATTTTCATTTTCCTATGAAAATGATTTTTAGGGTACCTTACAGAAGCGTTAATTTCCGTATCTCCACAACTATTTGAGAAACTAAACAACTTATCATTGCAAAATTGTAGGACTATTAGAAATAAAAAACTTTTATTTGATATATATTTTTATAAAAGCAACAGTTTCTGAGATATTTGCAAATATATTAATACAATTTTTTGAGCTTTGGTTGTAAACATATACTAATTTTGTCTTAACGCAATAATACTCCAATGCCATAGAGTAATTAAATATAAGTAAGTATCTAAAAAAAGTATGTTATTTTGTCCTTAAAGCTCTTAGGAGAAATGTGTGCACAGCAATGATCTATCTCCATTTTAGACTCAATAGTCCATATTTACATTTTTTATTGGTCAAAATGTATAAATGAATAATTAAATATCAATGCGATGACTTGAAGATCTGCAACACCTTATAAAATGTTAAAATTTTAATCAGAAATCTAAATTTTAATACGAAGTGTTGACCCTTGTGGAAGACATTAAACTATTTGAAATGCTCTTAGGTGGACAAAGATGCGCCTCTTTTCTCATTGATTCTATATCATTGTATATTATCTTATGCGTGTTCTTACATGTAGTGGTAATGATACAGTGTACATTATTTCGTTCAGAAATCTTACGAGTTTATAGAAAGAGAGAGAAAGTCTGTGCGGTGCGCCGTACCATTTATTTTTTAAATTTATAAATAGTCGATGCATTGCTAACAAAATATTTTTTAAATATATCGTATTTATTTAATACATATAAATAGGGTATAATGTTTCTACCTTCACTATTTAAACTTTAACCCTATCTTATAAGGTGTATCATAATATAGTTAAGTAAGGAAGCATACAGCTTCCTTTCAATTTGAACGAAGATTAAGATCTAATCATGAACCTATTTTTACTCCAACGTAACCTAGTATATTTTATAAGCCTTATGGCCCATTTAAATGTGATAGAGTAATATAATAAAGTAATTGCAGCCACAGCCATCTTCTAGGTGCACCTAAAATAAACTTATGTTGAGAAGCACATTTATTAAACCAAAAAAATCTTTAATTTAATCACCTGATAAACAACGCTTATGTGAGATCAAATTTTGCTTAGAATAAAACACGAAAAACCATCTATTATACATTGCATTTTACTGAGTATTTCAAAATTATGTTAGTTTTGAAGTTAATTATAATCATTATGTTTGATGACATCACTGCCATCGTATGTTATTTTAAACATTTTAATCATGCAACATTGTCAATTCTATTAGGTGATTTTGTAGGACGTACATTACATTATATTAATGAAATATAATTATTTATTCTAATAATCTCCATTTTATTCCAACGTGACTTCAAATATATTTAATTTTTTTAGGTCAGTTTGGAGTAAAACAGTAACAGTAAAATTTTAAGGAATTCATTATTTTATGTCTCTTTTTTTCACCTCACTACCCGTTCGGTTTATAAGCACATGAACCAATTAAGTTAATGTTTTAGCGATGACTAAAGTTGAGTTAAGAAGATGAAGTTTATATGCATTTACACAAAGCTAAAGTGGAAAATCATTGATAAAATAGACTCTCGATATTCTTAACGGGATTCAAAGCCCAATATCATCGTTACAGGCAGTCCAGTCTGTCACAAGAGAGACGTTCTAAGACCGAACAACCACCGAAGTCAGTCAAAGCTATAATTAAAATAATTATTATCCTCAAGACCTACGAGATATTATGTTGGAACGTGATTCAACAAACCATTTCGGGTGTCATCCCAAGTGTACAATAAGACGTACAAATGGACAAACAGTATTGAAAACCTTTTTTTTTTTGTTCAGAGGGCCATTAATTGTCATGGTCCTTAGTAACCTAGAGGTCAGAAATGTTCACGATTACAATTATTTACCTCTAAAAAAGAAAGTAGAAACATTCAATGGGTGCTAATTAAATGTTGGCATGAGAGCTAGAGCTGAAAACTAATAATAGCTACGAGTACTAAGCACGCAGTCCGTTCATTCAACAAAGAGAGGCATATCTAGCTCCAAGCCATACGTGGCTGAGAGGGGTGTAAATAAAGCTTTCCACGTACCAGTAATATACACATCTGATTCGGTGGCCACATGGTCTAAGTGTTACACCCCTCTCTCCAACCTTTCCTTACGACCATCGAGTACTTAAAGGAAGGGGGAGGTTAGTAAGCTACATAGATTATACAAAGGACATAAAATTCCAAAATTTAAATAATAATAATAATAATACAATAAATGGTTTATTCAAAGCAAAACAATTAGAGTTCAAATAATTACATGGTCTCAATAATCGTACTGAGTTCAGTGGAAAATCATATTAGAAATAAATAGTTATTTAGCGCAGTCCATTATAGAGAACTTCTCTAATGTTAGACATATCAAACAATCAGTTGGGCTAGTCTTTATGAGACAAACAACCCACAGTGTTGAAAAGTATACAAGTAAACAAATAATAAATCAGTTAATAAATTTGTAAGAGCCTTATGGGCCATATTATACTGTCTCAAACGCGTCTGCACTGCATCACTTAAAGGAGACTTCAACAATTTAAATAATAAATAAAAAGTATATTTATTAGACTTTTTTAAAATACGCGAGAGTTTGGCTAACAGACTTTAATCAAACTCCCGCAGGACTACATGACCTAAACTAACAGTTTAGAAACTTCCATCTATTCGTGAAATCAAAGTTAACAAATTACTATAAACAATGTCTAGTGAAAACATTTAAACAACGATCAAATATAAAATTAATCACTAATTAATTTTATCAGTGAAACAATTTATCGTCTTGAAGTTAAATTTTATAAGTGTTCATTATAACAAAAGAATTCATGACATTTTATTCGCAACATTATCTCAGAATGAAATATTAATAAACTTCTCCAACACAAAAATTTATCAAAGTTATTATAATGTAAAGATCAAACTAAACAGCTGTCTCGAGCGCCAAAGTGGCGAAAACATATATAGTCTACTATTTGGTAAATAAAATTAATGTAACAATTTACAAGCCTAACACGCTTAAACAAAGTAAAGTTTGAATTATATGTTTTTTTTGTTTTTTAGCACCGCGTCTTATACCGTTCGGGTTATACGCTTAAGTACTAATTACACTAATGGATTAGGAATTGGAAGTTGATATAGGGGAAGTGAGCCCGCATTTGCGTGGAGGGAGAGTGGAAACCATTAGGAAAACCACCCCCATTCACCCACCGAGATTCGAACCTCGATCTCCCCGTCCTCGGTGGTCTGATCAACACACTGGCGCGTTAGCCAACTACGCACCGAGGCGGGAATTATAATGTTCAAAGTATACGTTGCCATAGTTAAATTTCGTAGTTTATCATGGATGATCCTGGCATAGTCCTGGTACTAGGACTATGTTCCTCCGTCCAGTGTTGGTTGAATAGTCAATTTAATAATACGATGACAGGACTTTAAATAGGGGTTTTTCACATCAGGGTAACAAGATGGAGGGAGAGAACAATTCTGTCGGTGGCCTTCTTTCCAGAAGGAATGGAACATGACGTAACTTGTTGATATTATTGTCCCATTATTCATTTTGAGCAGCGATTCTTCAATCGGACGTTATTTCTGTAATTCTGGAACTATCCACCAGGGTGCAGGTGGGTAGTATCCTGTTGATCGTGGATAGTTTTGCTCAGCGTGTCTTCAGTGTCTATTTGATTTAGTCGGGGTTGACTTCCGTGAAGGAGTCTCTGTTACTATCCCGGTGTAGCTCGTCGTTGTCTACACAAGATATATTTGGTGAGTACGGATTCCAATGATTTCCGCAGTTCTATAGAATTGATTTTATTGATTTGAATTGTCTATTACGTTGTCTAAATTTACAGGAACTACAATAGTGAAGTGTACTATTGTAGGGTTTCGAATATTATTGAATATTATTTGGATATTATGTGGAACGGGTAGTATGCGGCGAGTTGAGTATGAAGTTCAGAATGGGGGCGAGTTCATAAGGCGTCACTATCGCAATAATATATTAGACTGAAGATGACAGGGAGATAGGGTTCTAAATCCCTGTCGGGTGAACTGAGGGTGGTTTTTTCAACATTTCAATCAACATATTATAATCTCTGTCTAACGTAACCCACAAGCACGACTACCACGAACGAGTCTAATCATCTCTAGAATAAATACTCTTATAAACCAATACTAGGAAAATAAATAATATTATACTACAATAAAGTCACATGGCTGACTCAATTAATAAGTTAATGTTTACCCACTTCCAGATGAGCTAAAAACTTGAAATTTGGCAAACTTATAGATTCTAGCCTGTAACTGACGAGAGAATTCCAAAAAGTTAAAACATTTAATTATTAATTCCCCCAAAAAATTCAAAATGTTGGAGCAATTTTAAAGTCGATGCGGACCTTTCTTTGGAGGTCTCTTGTGGCTAAACGGTAAGACCTATAAAAACACGGTTTTGGAATTACATTAGTTTACATCCACTTGCAAAGAAAACTCACGGGGGACTTGAGGGTGAAGCCCTCAACGAGCAAAGTGAGTTTAAATATAAAACCATAACTCTCCAAAGAGATTTTATATATATATATATATATATATATATTTATATAATATTATATGGAAAGTTATTTCGATTTGATAAATTGTATTATATTTGAAATAAGTTACAAAAAATATTTATAGAAACATATAAAAGGAACAAACATAAAATCGCTTTTACAATGAAAGTAAGACCACATATCAAACTTTATATTGTTACCATTGGACAAAGAGGTAATGGCCGCCTCTTGAAGAAAATCATCGTTACCACCGAATCTCCCGACCTAGGTTTAATTCTATCGGAACTTATTAGGGGGAGTGTGAAACGCGCAACCACATCTTCCTTAAAAAGGAAACAACAACAGAAAAATTAGGAAGGGAAATATATAAAGAAAAAATGTTAGGACACTTAGATAGGCACATGTAAAAGGGATAACATAAAGGACAAAAACAGGAAATTGACGTTGGATGCGAATAATTATAATATGCGTTGCGCGTTTCACACCCCCTCCCAATGAGTTCCGATAGAATGAACCTAAGGTCGGTGGAATGGGCAGTAACAATCAATTTTCTTCAAGTGGCAGCCATTACATCTTTGTCCAATGGCAGCTAAGTAACGTGTAACTGTTTTTACTTTCTCGCTATCTTGCATGTAGAGAAAGTATTGTAATCGTTAAAAAAATCTAACACGAGATTTTGATGAATCTTGACGTTTCATGACTTCCTGAATCCGAACAAGTGATTTTTAAATTTCCATCTGTCTGTCTGTACCTCCAACTAGAGCCTTAACTATTTTAGCGAATCGGCTAAAACTAGGTATCAAGGGTTTTCATAGGGTTGTCCGGTGGAATTTTTAGAATTGGATATCGACCACTAAAATTAAGGGTAGTTTACTGTAGGTCAAAAAGAATAAAAGTCGATTTTCTCAAAATAGGCGCTATTGATTTTGAATAAATTTCATTTCTAAATATTTATTAATATTCCAAACAAAATAATTACCCTCAATATTTCAGTAAAACTACTTTAAGCACCGGTATGATGCGTAAATTCCCATTTTTACTTTATCTCTATCTTCCAGGTAGAGAAAGTATGGTGATCGTCAAAAAAATCGAACCAGAGATTTTGATGAATCTTGACGTTTCATGACTCCCTGAATCCGTAAAAGTGGCTTTTGAATTTCCGTCTGTCTCTATGTCTGTGTTGTCTGTCTGTCTGTCTGCCTGTACCTATAACTAGAACCTAAACTCTTTTATCGATTGAGCTGCAACTTGAAATCTAGGGTTCTCATAGTTTCGCCCCGAGGGATTTTTGGAATTGGATATCTACCCCTAAAATTAAGGGTAGTTTACAACAGGGAAAAAAGAGAAAAAGTCGATTTTCTCAAAATCGGCTCTAACGATTTTGATTAAATTTCATTTATGAACATTAATAAATATTTCAAACAAAATAGCTACTCTCAATATTTCGGCAAAATGGCTTTAAGGGCTCCGGTCTGATGCGTAAATTAACATTTTTTATAATAGCTCCGAAACTATTTGAGATATGAAATTACTTAGCATTACAAATATGTATATATATTTATAATACAACTATTTTAATCGAAACATAATTTTATAAAATCAATAATTTCCAATCTATACGCAATTATATATATATTTTTAACTTTTGGGAGATTAAAGCTTAAGTATTGCGATCGTTAAAAAAAACTAACCTGAAATGTTGATGGATGTCAACGTCTCATGACCCCCCAAACCCTAAAAAATAGTCTTTGCATTGGCGTCTGTCTTTGTGTCTATTAAAACTTAAAATTAAGGGTAGTTTACTGATGAGAAAAAAGCAAAAAAGTCGATTTTCTCAAAAGCGGCTCTAACGATTTTGATTAAATTTCATCTATAAACATTAATAAATATTCCAAACAAAATGGCTACACTCAATATTTTGGTGAAATGCCTTTAAGGGCTCCGGTATTACGCGTTAATTAACATTTTTTATAATAGCTCCGAAACTATTTGAGATATGAAATTACTTAGCATAACAAATATGTATATATATTTATAATACAAATAATTTTTTCCAAAATATATTTTTATAAAATCAATAACTTTCAATCTATACGCAATTGTATGAATTTTTTAACTTTTGGACATTAAAGTTTAAGTATTGCGACCGTAAAAAAAAAAACTAACATGAAATGTTGATGGATGTCGACGTATCATGACCCCTACAGCCCTAAAAAATAGTCTTTGAAATGCCGTCTGGCTGTGTGTCTAAAAAACTTGAAATTAAGGGTAGTTTACTGAAGGGCGAAGAGAGGAATAATTGGTTTTCTTAAAATCTGTTCAAACGATTTTGATTAAAATTCGTATCTAGGCGTTGATTAAGATTATAGATAAACTTGCTATTTTCATTTTTCTATGAAAATAATTTTTGGGTACTTTACAGAAGCGTTAATTTCCGTATCTCCACAACTATTGGAGAAACTAAACAACTTATCATTGCAAAATTGTAGGACTTTTAGAAATAAAAAACTTCTATTTGACATATATTTTTATAAAAGCAACAGTTTCTGAGATATTTGCAAATATATTAATACAATTTTGTGAGCTTTAGTTGTAAACATATACTACTTTAGTCTTAACGCAATAATTCTCCAATGCCATAGAGTAATTAAATATAAGTAAGTATCTAAAAAAAGTATGTTATTTTTCCTTAAAGCTCTTAGGAGAAATGTTTGCACAGCAATAATCTATCTCCATTCTAGAAACAATAGTCAATATTTACATTTTTTTATTGTCAAAATGTATAAATGAATAATTAAACATCAATGCGATGACTTGAAGATCTGCAACACCTTATAAAATGTTAAAACTTTAACCAGAAATCGAAATTTTAATACGAAGTGTTGACCCTTGTGGAAGACATGAAACTTTTTGAAACGCTCTTAGGTGGACAAAGATGCGTCTCTTTCTCATTAATTATATATCATTGTATATTATTTTATGCGTGTTCTTATGTGGAGTGGTGATGATACAATGTACGATATTCCCTTCAGAAATCTTACGAGTTTATAGAAAGAGAGAGAAAGTCTGTGCGGTGCACCATACCATTTATTTATCATATCTCCGAAACTATTTGAGATATAAAATTACTTATCATTGCAAATATGTAGATCTATTTATAATATAAATCATTTATTCGAAACATATTTTATAAAATAAATATCTTTCAATCTATACTCAAATATATAATATTATTGAACTCTTAAATTTATTAAGTATTGCAACCGTAAAAAATATCTAACCTGAAATGTTGATGTATGTCGACGTCTCATGACCCCTGAACCCAAAAAATGTTCTTTGCAATGCCGTCTGTCTGTGTGTCTGTTAAAACTTTAAATTAAGAGTAGTTTAATAAAGGAAGAAAAGAGAAAAAATCGATTTTCTCAAAATCGGCTAAAGAGATTTTGATTAAAATTCATATCTAGACTTTTATTAAGACTATAAATAAACTGGTTATTTTCATTTACCCATGAAAGTTACTTTGAGGTTGCTATACAGAAGTGACATTTCCGTATCCAAGCAGCTATTTGAGTTACTAAATAACTTATCATTGCAAAATTGTAGTAGGCCTACTATTAAAAATAAAAAACTTTTATATGAATTCATTTTTACTAAACCATCAGTTTCTGATATCTTGGAAAAAATATTAATACAGTTTTGTTAGCTTTAGTTGTAACTATATACTACTTAGATTTTAACTTAATGATTCCCCATTGTTATAGAGTAATTAAATATGTCTCTCAAAATGTTTATGTTATATTTCCTTAAGCCTCTTAGGAGAAAGGTTTGTACATAAATGATTTATCTCCAATTTAGAATCAATAATCATTATTTACATTTTTTATTGGTCAAAATTTATAAATGAGGAATTTAATATCAATGCGCTGACCTGAAGATGTGCAACACCTAATAAAATGTTGATAGGAAGTGTAAATTTTAATACGAAGTGTTGACGCTTGTGTACCAAATATTAATCCTTTTTTATTGGTCCAAACATACAAATTAGGACATTAATTCTTTAAAAATAAAAATATAAAATTTATAACCGGAATTCAAAAAAGTTTTACGTAAGTATAGTTCAATATATTATTGGGTTTGCTAGTGTATACTATTAAGTTTCACATATATTACAAGTTATGAGTAAATGTCTTCATTTTTAAACAGTAGATTGAGAAATTCCATGTGGGGTTGAGAACAATTTATTTATTTTTTGACGGTATTGCGATATCCATGACAAGGGGTGGAGCACTGTGATAGTTGGACTGATGGTCAAAGTGACCCGGTTTTTTATGCAAGGTTGAAACTGTCCTAAACTCCCCCCAGTAATTCCGAGATCATAAAATATGCGTAAAAATGATTTAGCCAACTTCAGAGACGGATGATAGGTTATGAATATGAACGGAAGATGTGAAGCTATATGGATTATTTTTTAATATAAATTACTTTTTTTTTTACATTGTACATTATGAAAAATTACGATGAGCCGTTTTAATTAAAATTAAGAGGTAATATGTGAATTCACTTTTGTATACTACCATTTCCTTAGATTGGCAATTAAGATTATTAACAATTATTATCAAATACATTTGTAATATTAAATAGTGATAATACACATTAATAACATAGAAATAAACTTATGTAATGATTTTTTCTAAGAATCTAGAGCCAGTTAGATACTGTTACATTCTCAAGTGACTTTATAAATTCCATTTTTATTATATTTATCATTTTTATTTAAATTTCTGTTGCTAAAATCTCTCTTTATTATTGTATTATTGGTGCAAAAACCAATATTGGGATTAAACTTTTTGAAGATATTTATGAAGCGAAGGGTTTCAGGACCAGTGTGAGTAAATTTAACCCATTTCTTCTTTTGATTAGACCTATTTTGGTTATCATTAGTATGGGTGGTTGAGATATTATTAGATATTAGTTTTTTCAGTTTGTTTAAGATTTTGTATATGGTAGAGTGAGAATAGCCATTATAAGTTGCTATTAATTTTAATTGTGCTAAGCTCAGTTTTGAAGTTGGATTTAATGATTGGGATATTTAGTAATCGATTAACTATACTATTGAAGGCAGCGAGTTTATGATAATTGGGATGAGTTGAATCATTAGGAGAATCAGTATGGGTGAGTTATCTGTATGTTTTGTAAATACATTTGTTGCTCAAATTTATGGAAATATTGAGGTATAAATAGTTGATACTGCAATTAGTTTCATTCTTAAAGGTGAAAGAAAGATTAGGATGAATGTTGTTGGTTAATGTGGATACATAAGAGAGATTAGGGTTATTTTCATAAATAATTAGGATATCGTCTACATATCTGCAATAGAATTTGATGTTTAGCAAATTGTTTAGGTTATTGAAAATCATAGGATCATATTTTAGATAGAATGTTTCTGACATAAGACATGATATAGGGGATCCCATTTCAAGTCCATCATTTTGTAAATAAAATGTATTGTTTAGTTGGAAATAGTTTTGAACTAAATTGGAAATTGAACTAAATTGAAAATTTGATCAATGTACTCTTTCGTGAAGACCAGTAGTTTTAGAAATTCCTTAAATATGTTAATGGTTTATGATACTGGCACATTAGGGTAGAAGTTGGAAATGTCTAATGACATAAATTTGATATTTATGTTGATAGAAATAAAGTTTAACTTCCTTGTTAGGTGAATAGAGCTTTCAATATTGAATGTATTAGTAAGTTTTAAGTTTTCAGATATATTTTGCCTATCATCTTGGCAAGTTTGTATGCTGGTGCATTTTGGTAGTTTACCAGAGGTCAGATTGGAATATTCTGTTTGTGAATTATAGGTAATGACGTGAAGGTGGGGCTTGAGTCTTCATGTTAAAAAACCTTAAAAAATCCTTATGTTGTATTATTAAAGGGGATTTTTATATTGTGTTTTTAAGTGTTTTTTTTGATATTTGTTGGTTGGTTCAGATTTTAATTCTATTATATTGTTCTTCTGAATGAATTCAAGGTTTTTTTAAAATATCAATTTTATTTATGAGGACAATGGTGCTACTTTTATCAGATTTAACAATGATTATGTTGTTGGTTTTCATTTTTTTTAATATAGATATTTTGGGTTTGATTGGGTGAATTGTTTTGTCTAGTATGGTTGGAAAATATTTTATGTATTTGAAAAGTGACCATGTTTTTGATCAGATTTTTCTCACCTGAGGGTATTTGATTGATGGCATCCTCACTATCAATTATTAAAGATTGAATATTTTGTTTGATATCTGTTTTTGATATTAAATTTGTAACTTTATTGGCCTATATCTTTATCTTTGTTGTTCAATTTTAGTTTTGGTAAATTAAGATATCTAGGATAAAATTGAAGACTAGAATTATGTACTCGTAGTTTTGTTTGCTATGTTTGAAATAAGGTATTGAGTTTTTTGTGTTTAATACTAGATTTTACTGTAAATGATGTTTTCAACTTTGATATTGATGATGTCTATGGTTTCATTTAACAAATTATGGTGAAGTCATTTAGCTATTCAAGATAAGTCTACTATGATTGTTTGTTTAATGTGGGATATTTAGCTATTCCTGAATTTTCTATCCAAGTCTTAACTTTATTTATTAATACTCCTTACTTTAAACTACTTTAGAATGTTTTCTAAAATCTTACCTAATATGGTTCAACTGATTGCCTAGCTTATACAATAGAAATATAGCATGGGCGTAGCGGAGGGTTAGTTATAGGGTTCAAACCTCCACATCTCCCAGAACATTTCTGAAGTATTTACTGTTGATTGCAAAATTAATTTTTAAAACTATTTATCTTACTTTTACTATTCAATCCAATCTTCATTGATCGTAGTTTATCATCGAAAAACATCAATTTTTCTAAAATATGTCGGTGGAAAAGCATTCCAAATAGGTTCTAAATGCATCTAGCTTTGATAGTAAAAAAAAGTTAATGATTCCTCTAAATTGCTTTCAATGTACATCAAAACTTCTGTAGTAGGACGACTATATAATTATTTCTAGGGAATATAATTTATGAAAAAATCTTGTCTAACGATACTAAAAATAGTTTTTAGAGGCATCAAATTTTCAAAAATTTTCTGGAGGAGGACTACTCCACAATAGCTTCTACAATTGTACAAATTAAAAAATCGGAGGGAATTCTACACATTAGTATTCTTAAATTAGTATGATTTTAAATACTCTCCACTTTGGAGGACCATTTCAAATCCATTCTAGGACATATAGTTTTTAAATATTAACTAAGAGGAAGAAAAAATTAATAAAAAAATATTTTCTAGGGCGTCCAATATTAAATATTAACTGAGATGGAAAAAAAATTCCTAAAATAAATAAATGTTTATATTTCCCCTTCCCCCATCACACAAATAAGTTCCCTCCGTCACTTTTTTTATAATTTTCTTATTTCTCAGAAGTCTTAACATCATGTCATAGATTTACAGTTTGGAACTCTCCCAAGAATTAATTATTCCTAACGTTCAATGAGACTAAGACTGCTACCTATCAAGGCAAACGGGATGTATATTTATATATAACGAGAAAACGTTTTAAAGCGAATTAATTGGTGTTGACATGAAAGTCATGTAGAAGTCGATACATTATAAAATGTTATTGAATTTTTTAACTATATTTTTGCAATAATTTGTGAAATACATAGTATAGAGCATTTCCAAGTCAAAACTATTCGTTTCATCCAACTAATGTGATTTTATTGATGATCTTTGTACCTAGAATTTAATAGAATGGAATGAAAATTATGAGATTGATGTACGTTGGCCTAAAGCTTTTATTATAAAATATGGGAAGTAAATATTATTTGGTCTGACAAACTGGGGTGGGGGGGGTGATAGGTTGGTAAAATAATTTTAAAGTGTAGGCTAATCAGCGCATTTTGAAAGCGTGTGAAATAAATAAATTTTATCAGCAGACAGCAGCTGGTTTAAAATTTTACTCAGCCACTACCCTTAAAAATATATTTCAAAAAGAAAGACCACCAAAACTGTAGGGCCAATATTTAGTCATTAGCCTTAAGTTGCTATATAGTGTGTAGGGTATATGTCAAGAGGCTCAGAATAAATTCAAAATGTGATGACAACAAAAGCCTCGTATTTGGTTTTTTGCGTACCACTAATATCTTACTTGCAATTTGAATTATCAAGAATTGTGTTTTTATTAAAAACTTTAAAACAAACACTTTTTTATTTGAGTGGTTTTTCCCTCGTTTAAATAATATAGGAAGACATTTTGATATGTAAAGGTTTTCCTCTCAGCTGTTTTACGCCCTCCACTTACAGTACCATTATTGTAAGTTTATATTCAGTAAGACCCGTAGCACCTACATAAATTTAAGAAATGTTTCTTGGTTCTTAATGTCCTAAGCGTGCTATTCAAGTATTATTTATCTATATGTCAAAAAAACAGCTAATTTTGTGTTATTTTAAAATTCAACATATTTTACTTCTTTCTTCCTGGTCATCTCATTATAATTTTAGATTATTAATCTATTTCTTTAACAAACTTTACTTTAAAATGGATTCTTCGTTGGATTGGAAGATTTATTCTTTGAAATTTGAACGATTTTCAAATGACGGGAGACGGAAGTGACCCGGTGAATTCAAGTTAGAATAAAAGGCTTCGAAATCTATCATATTGGGAGAGAATGATGTAATTCTTTTCTACCGAGGCGTAAATTAAGTTAATCACGATTGAGGATAGTGCTGCACCTCAGGAAATAGTTCCAAGAAATAGTCTGAAGTGTGAGGAATCTACATAAATGAAGGTGAGAGCTGCCTATTATCATTTTATATAAATCACTCCAAGACCAAATCTCACGAATTGTTCTAGTTATTTTCTCATGAAGCCATTTTTTTATTCTTTTAACATTAAATTAGAAAAACTAATTTCATCTACCAAAATCAACAGCTATCGGGGAGCCAGCATTAAATAAATACACATGAACAAATTTAGGTCAATCGATCTGTCAATCAAGGAAATTATACTTCAAAATTAATTAATAAATTATATTGTTTAATTTTTCAACATTTTAATTTTTTGGCATGGAAGAATAATATAAAGACTAATATAAGAATAACATAAAGACTATATTTTATTTTACTTAAACCTAAATTGTGCGTATCCGAACATTTATTTAAACTTTTCATCATCTAAATTATAACAAAATTTATTTTATTATGTTAAAGTCTTGTCTTTTTTTTAATATCCAATTTCTTTTTCTTCTTATACAAAATAACTTTTTCCTGCCAAATAAAATATCACCAAAGATTTTATATATTTTTCTTGTAAACCTATATGATTGCTTGTTAATCCTAGAGTGTGAGTGGAGCATTACAAGAGTGGTAAAAGGGAATTCTATAAGACAAACAAGAGACAAGTTAAAAAAAGACTCTAATAAATTGCATTGTTGAAGATATTTTTTTTTCTGAATTATTTTTTTGAAGGTATTACGATATCCATGACAAGGTGTAGAGCACTGTGATTTTTGGACTAATGATCAAAATGGCCCGGTATGTTATGCAAGGTTGTAAACTGTCCTAAAGTCCCCCCAGTATTTCCGAGATAATAAAATATGGGTGCAAAATGAACTAGCCTATTTCAGAGATGGATGATATGTTATGAATATGAACGGAAGAAGTGAAGCTATACCGATAATTCTTTTAATATATGTTTTGTTCACATTGTAGATTATGAAACATTACGATGAGGCGTTTTTATGAAAATTACAGGTATTATGTTAATTCACTTTTTATACTACAATTTTCTTAGATTTTCAATCAACATTAATAACAATTATTATCAAAGACATTTGTAATATTAAATAGTGATAATACACATTATTAACATAGAGAGAAACTTAAGTAATGATTAATTTTTTTTAATATCTAAAACCAGTTTCAAAACAATTAGTTTCAGCTGTCTTACCATGTTCTAAACCATGGATAGGTAAACTAGATGTATCCCTACATTATTATTAAATCCAGTATTTTATTAGCTGTTAGTATGTTTAGTTTGTAGTACTGCATTATTGAAATATTTTATATTTTATTCAATAATCTGTATTGAATGCTAATATATTTTAAGTGTACTTACACAATACAAATCTAAATATAAAATTCAAAATGGGCCCAAATACATGGAGTCCAAACTTGAGAAAAGGATAAAAAATAGGCTGTAAACTATTTTATAATAAATTCTATATTCCTTTTAACATTCTCATATAAATCTTTACGTTTTAAATGAACCCTAACCTAAAAAGGATACCTTACAATTCAGTCTATCACCATGATTGTCTGACTGACTTTCTGTCTGTGTGTGTGTCTCTTTGTCCCTGGCCATAGATCCAAAACGATAATAATATGGATAATTTCTCAAACTTGATATTAAGATCTAATACTGTCATAAATTGGGAGTTTGTTTTTTCCTTTTGATTACTGAAAAGTTATTTTTAATATACTAATTCCATGATTTCGAAAAGAGCTCCAACAAGTTATTTAAATTACATATCTAAGATTTGTTTTACATTACAAATGTCCTTGTATCATTGGTCTTTGAGAAAAATTTATTGAAATGTAGGTTACCATAGGGATATTTTTTTAATTAAAAATATTTCAAGGACGGCCTTAGCGATTTTGTTTAATATGAATATCTAGGGTTTGTGTGATATGACAAAGAGCTTACCATAATTATTTTTTGGGTTGAAACTCGTTTATGTGTAGTTTACTAATTTTTTTTTAAATTTAAAAAATGTCTTTTATAATTTTAAAATGGGTCTAATAATTAGTTACAAATGAGGATCTTGGGAGTGTTAACATGCCAAATAACAATATATAGAATACTTTTTTTTGGGGTAGAATTTCGTTATTAGGTGGTTTGCTGATAAATATTTTTTTTAAGTTTGAAATATATTAAAAATGACTCAAATGAATTGGTTTCAAATAGGGTGTGGGTCTTACATGACAAATTGCACTGTATCGTTGCTATTTTGGTAAAAATTCCTTTTAAACTGGTTTACAAATTACCGGTTTGGCAAATTTTAACATATTTTAAATATTGTTCTAGTTATTTGTTTACAAATTTTACATCCCAAATAAAACTGTGTTTTTTTCAAAATTTCGAACTATTTTAAAAATGGCTCTAACGATCTGGTTCTAAATTAGTATCTTTGGATTTTTTGTCATGACACATTACATTTTATACTTGTTTAGGGGGTGAATATTAATTTTGATAAGGTTACTTAGGTAACTTTTTATATCAAGAGATTGTATTTTAATCGTAAAAATGTTAGACCTCACGATTAAGATGAATATTTATATTTTGTGTGTGTCTGAACCCAAAATAGTGGATTTTATAATCTGCCTGTCTCCTGACGGATAATGGTCTTGATAGGCTTTGTTCATTTTGTTATTTATATTTTATAAGGTAATACTACGAGATAAATTTATAATTTTGACCCGTCATTTAGTTAAGGAAAGTTTACGGGTGAGTTTTTTATTTAATTCCAAATTTTTTGAAAATCCTTTATGAATGGTTTAAAATGAAGCATATTCTTTTTTCAAAATCTGTAAAAGAAAGGGTGATATCTAAACATCCAAAAACATCGGGATTGGGGAGAGGACATATTTGAAAAACAAACGGATCTTTGCTAAGAAACGATCACAAGTTACGGTATTTTAAAATAAATATAGTTTATTGGTAAATAAGAAAATGAGTAAATAAAGTTTGAACCCCAGAGGTGGGACAACCAGAATTAAAAAGGTAGATAAACGTAATTTTCTATAAGCGAATAAGATAAACAAGAGAGATAATTGCTATTTTATTTAAATAAGATGTACATGATATATTTGTACTAATTATAATAAAATATAATGTAGATCGAAACCAAGGAAGCTGCAAACATTACAACTACTAATTTATTGTTAAGCAAATCTCAATGGCCATAAGGGCTAAGTAGGATACTATTTCTTGTCCCACAGTGTTCCTACAGTAGGTTTTCAACTTACGCAAGCACGAAAAAGACCGCTCACAAGATGCAGAGCTCATTGTATTGTAAAGAAAATCCTTAACAATCAAATGTGGACGGAAAAATTTATTTCAAACATTTTTCAACACAAACCGCTGCCCTTTCTTCTAAGTTATTTCATTTTAATTTCTTCCATATGATAAAAACAATGCAGTTTCGCCATCAATGAGTCTTTATTCATGTTTTATAGCTACAAACATTTTCAATTTCTGTTAATTTCACAACTTGTACTAATTATGTTGCTCAAATTGTTCAATATATCCAGGCTATACTCTGATAATCTACTTTTAATTTCGTCTACAAGAGTGTTACAATATAATACATAATTATCACACTGTAGTACTTTTGTGCTGTTTAATATAGAGCATTTGTTCCTCCATCTAGTCTTGCAGGAATTCTACTTCTTCTTGGTAGTTCTGGTGGTTTGATGCCACACTTCTCGGTCATCTGAGTACAGTGGTTCCATTGTCAAAAAAGAGTCAAATCCAAATGATTCTAGAAATGTAACAGTGATCTAAAGTATGTCTGTAACAATAGCGTAGTTGACAACTTTTGTTTAGAGGGCCTTCCACTAAATATAAAATTGTGATAGAATTATACTGAGTAGTAAAATAAAATAAAAAATAATTTAAAATCCTTAGTGGATTTTAACAGAGGACTGTTTTCCCCTCCATTAGTAGAATCATTCTCTGAAATATCAGTCAATTATGCAATTGTGTATTAATCACAACTTGTGAATTTGAGGAATGCCAGGCCTCCACCGTTGGTTCGGATTCCACGTTAAACTGTAAGTCCTCCATTTCGTCTCACAATCACCCTACCATTACACATTAGCGTAAGTTCGTATAACCCGAATTGGTTAGTAAGACGCGGTGCTAATAATAATAATTATGCAATTGTGGTTTAAATATTATCTAGTAGAGATCGCAAGACTTCTACTCTGCAGTATCATCTTGTGTCACTGAGTTATTTTAAAGTTTTTGTACCGCCTAAGAAATTTTGAGCACTTTTACGCAGATCTTCAAAAACTACATGTTTTTCGTAGATTTCCCAATTAAGTTATATAAACTTTGGAGGATAAAAAATGTGTTCATAATAGCCTTCACTGCTGTGCAACAACTAGCAATGCATAAATTCAGTATGTGGGCATGGCAGTGAATATACATGGCCATTGAATTTTCTTTGAGCAAGCTAGCTGCGACTCCTTTGTATTGCTCACGCATATTTGTAGCACCATCATAGCAATAAGCACTCATGTTTCCTATACCAAGGCATAAGGAAATCAAAATAGATTTTAGAAGAGTAGCTAGAGTTTCTCTATCAGTATTTTCAGCTCTGTAGAAACCTAAAAATGATTTGTAAACTTGAAGAATATCATCCACATATCTCAAGACAACAGAAACCACTTCTTGTGTCGAAATGTCTTGCGTCTCATCAAAAATTAGAGAAAAATCTTACTTCTATTAACTTTCATTGATATTTGAGTTTTAATTTGGTCATCAATGATTATTACAACCAATTTTACTCTTTTTCAGTGTTGTATTGAAAATTATTTTCTTTATATATGAAATACCTTTTAATTAGCATGTTGTATTTTGCATGAAGTTCAATTAACTCTAAAAAAAATGCATTTGTTTTTGAATCCATAGACTCATCTTGTCCTCTTAAATCTATGGCTGGTCTCCCACATAAAACAGAATATATGCTTGAAATATTGAGCACTTAAAATTTCAGCAACACTTCCACTTCGTATGGCTTTATTTAGAAAAGCAAGTTTTTCAGCATTAGTCAAATGGGTTTGGCATTATCTGTGGTTTTCAAACTTTTCCACAACCTTTCTCCTGTTACACCTTCCTTTTACGTAAATGCATCATTTCTTTATTCATTATCTTTTGATAATTTACTCGGCAAACAAAACAATATGCTTTGTCTGTAGATGGACTATATTTTGTCCAATCATATGTCCTTTAGCATTCAGGCCTAAATTTTCTTCCAGCAGTAATAGGAAACTCCGTTAAGATTGGCTGAAATGGAGAATCATAAAAATACTTCTTTGCTAGCATTGGATCATGGTAAGGATCACACTCATTTATAAGTGATGTGTCGAAAACAATCACACTGGGAGTTGTTCAACGGTGCTAGTTGACCTTAGAGCTTCAGCCTGGGCCTCATATGCACTTCCTCAGGACATGATTCCAAATTAGATGGGGTTGGCTCTGGTTCTCGTGATTTATCCTGTGACTCTTCCTCCTCGGTCCGTATCTTCTTACTCGGAGGTCTGAAGAAAGAAATAAGCAATCTCTGACATTTTTTTGACCCTGAAAAATATTAAAATGTTCTAATAGTTAAATTCATTAAGATATTTTATAATTACTTCATTTAAACCAACATTAGTGATACGCTGAATTTTCAAGCAGTACGTGTGTTGTTATCAAGAAGTTGGATGGAAAGTTCAGACCTTGTGTTTGGTTAGCCTAGTTGGTAGAGCATGTGAGCGGAGATCGTTGGTCCAGCGTATGGGTACCCTGGTTTGAGTTTCAGACAAGACAAATAGCATTTCACTAACTTTGCTATAATTAAAAGAATAAAGTACATAATTTAATCATATTTAATTAAACTACATAAACATTTGAAAATGTTTGGGTACGGTCGAACTGGGTCTTTGGTCAAAATTTTTCAATACGGATTACTGTTGAGCCTCGAAGGGTCGGTGTCGAACTGGGCCAGTGGTCGAATCCTAAAAATATGTATTTGTTTTTAATTACTGAGAATGATTACATTAACAATTTTGTTAGTTTATATTTTTACTTTTATTCCCAAATTTAAAAACTAAAAACTAGTTGTGGGTTCAAATCCTAACTGAGGGACAGGGGCGGATAGGTGACTTTGAAAATGAATAATGTAATAATGACAAATATATTCTCATCATATTGGTAATTATTAGGAGCTACTAAAAATCTTCCACTGGACACTTATAAAACAAATTTACGAAAGGCTAATTCAACAAAAAATAACCATCAGTCTTCATCTTACGACACACGTGGTTGAAAAGGAAGACCTTATTCCTAAACTCGTCAGTCTTTAGAAATAGCGCCACTGTCTATGTGGAATCTCCATAAAACTCATATTAACTCATTTAACCCCCCCTCCATCCTTGCATTCCTGAGATCCTATCGTTTGGGTTCCTTTCCGAGCTAGAGACAGGGTATATAACGAGTGCACTCGAGACACATATTAAAGCATTTTATTGTACTAATCATCGAAGAAAGGAATTTTATTCCAACGCCACCAAATACTGATTGCCATGATGTATCTGGCGTGTGTTTCTCCTCCACGTCGCAAAAGAAGTCTACTCTAATTCATTAAGTATTTTGTTAGTAGTTATACTTTTGATGGATATGTCTTTCAGACATAGTTTGTAGTGATGGAGAGATTGTTTTGATGTGTCTTACTGACAATAGTTAATATTATGTTTTCTAAGTTCTTCAGACATGTTGTTTTTAGTCAGAATGACTATTAATGTTTCTATGTCCCTTAGACATGTTTTTTATTCAGGGTGTTTTCTATGTCCTTCGGATACAGTCAAGTTCTCTGGTTGTCTCTTTTTCCTATGTCCATCAGACGTAGTTTAAATGTGAGGGCTCTATGCTCTATATATGTGTAAGACCATGTGTTCAAGTTTATCTATTCTATGAATTCATACTTCTCTACCTTAATACATAGTAATATTCCATGACGTTCTAAACGGCAGGTTAACGTTTATTATTTCCTTATGGTTACAAGCTGGTCATCTAGCACTTTCCTCTGGGATCTAGTTAGGTCAGAAAACTGTATGCTGTCAGCGGGCACGTTTAGTGTTACTATTTGCGGAGCGCAACTTGTGAGAAATACTAGCGTAAAGTAGTGGCACGCGTGGATAGTACTTTATTTAGGCACTTGGGACCTTTATTTATCTATATAATTAAAGATAGTATCTACTGTGTGTTTTGTATACCACAGGGTGTGGGTAGTCATATGTAATATTGATTGATCTGGCAGTACTCATTGGTAAGTACCGGCCATAGACAATTACTGTTGATGCTTGATTGTTAGCCATTTACAGTTTATACATGAAATATAAGAGATTATCTTACAAAATATTTCTCCGTGGCTATATGTGAACCTCCTTGAGGTCTAATACAAACTAGCTAGCTTAACTGATATACGCCTTAGTAACTCTAAAAATATAGAGTAGATTAGTATGTATCTATTAGAATTTCTTCACCATTATTCATGACCAGACCTTTTTAGTTTTAGTCGAGCGACACCCCTGCAATATTGTTTAGATTGTATTCTCTCGAGGTAACTGTCCATTTTACCGTGACTGTGTTGACTTAAACACTTATTCTCCCTAGCATCAGTCAGTACTTGTATTTCTGGAGTTATTAAACCTAAACACTCGTTATATTCTGATTTTTTTTTCCTGTATCCTGTATCGCCATCAGGTGTTCCGATCGAACATTTTCAACCTTTATAATTGTCAACCATACAACATAAAATCTTGTTTTTCTGATGTAATCCTATATCATATTATTTGTTTGTAATAATAAATTTATTTATGTTATTCAATCTTTTTCTTGTACTTATAATATATGTTACCTACCACTTTAAAGTTTATAAGTGTAAAAAAGAATTTGGTAGAAATAAATGTATACTATATATAGATTAAACATGTTGCTCTGCTGTTTAACAATAAGTAAATAAAAGTATGCATGTTATTTTTACGTAATCTAGTTAACTTGACATAATTTGAGATTTTGCATCCAAAATATAGGGGTGCTACCACTTCCTTTAAACCCCCCACCACCCCCACTATCAAATCTCGCCCATGGTGCTAGGTGTAAACAGGATGATTTTATACATTCATCTTATTTAGAAACAAGATATATCAGATAGTTCATTCTATTAAATTATTATTCAGGTAATCTATATTTTGTAGCAATATAACAGTATAGTAAATAGTTTTTAAATTGACTTAAATATGTTCTCTTTTAGCTTATACATACTACAAAAATTGATGTCAAGGGAGTGGTTGAGCTCCAAAATAATATTAGATTATTGGTTTTTGGGTAAAACATATTAAAAGGTAGTTAAAAGATGTGTAATTTTTTTAAATTAAAAATGTTTAAAAAATCCAAGGGATTGGTTCAAAGTTTATGACTGGTGATGGTTTTTTCAATAAATAAGAATACTTTTATGTTTATAAATTAATAATTTTTTTGGGTAGTTTGTAAATAACTTATTTTTGTAGATTTAGAATTTTTAGAACTATTTGATCGATTTGGCTTAAAATGTAAGTATAGTGAGTGTTTATTGTTATTAAAATTTGATGTGTATGTTTTATATGAAGATTACTTACTTAGGGTATTTTACTGAAAACATATTTTTGAAATTTTTTTTAAGAGCTTTAATACTCCTATATTGAAGAATTTAAGACTATGGCATACAATTTATTGAAAAAATTTCTTTATGAATATTTAATACATAGGCCCTATATAATAAATCATAATAGGGTAAATAATCATTTAACTTTGTCAGCGTATAAAGCTTGGCAAAGAACATAGACTGAAAACAGTTTGTTCATTTATAGATTCTTAAAAATACATTAATTTATATTTAGGTGTCACCTCAAATTTACTATATATGAAGTAAACAAGCTCATGTGGAATCCATGAATTGATATGCGACTTACTAAAGATAAAATGATCCTCACCCCTGTTCTATATCTTAATAAGATAATTACTATCATATTATTATTGCTGTTAATGGGTTTTCGATGTCCTTGAAAATAATTGCTTTTACTTTTCCGCCACCGGGAGCTAATAAATAATTGTATCTTTAACAAAAATCATGGAATGCAACGTGTAGTCTCAAAACTCAGCATAATAGCAAATGTCAAGAATAAGAATCACATGATTATAGTTTTATTCTTGATGCCAAGTACTACGTAATGTGTTAATGTAACTGTAAAAGAAACGACCGTGAAAGTGTTTTAATAAGACAGTTTTTGTCAGTTCGAGTTGGGCTAAGCAACTGGTGAGACAGATACAGCCCTGTTTGATATCAACACTAATGTACATATTTGATAATCACTCCTGGTTAGGTAATTTTGACTTAACAAAGGTGTTTTCGCTAGGTTAGTAAAATTTCCTGAAATGGCCGTACAGTCCCTCGGAAGGATGTTGAAATATTTCACTCCTTATAGGATCATCGCGTTTCACACTATCTTCTTTGTCTTCCATGCGAAAGGGTATTCAAAAGATCTTGTTGATACTGAAGTGACCGAACCAAAAGAATCTCTCCTTAGAGACCTAACACAAGAGAACACACTCACCGGTGGACTACGTCACAGTTTTAAACAACGAACTGAGAATATCATACGAGATGAACTGTCGAATGGAAACACGTTTCTGGATATTCCTCCGCTGAATAATTCAAACGGTAAGACTTTTTTTTTACTGACTTCATTGCAAAAAATTAAGGCCAACTCAAATACATTGGATTTAATCAGATTATTTTAAGATTATTACTTATAGTGGACCAAACTACCTTCACATCAAACTGATAACAGTTTGGTTGTTAACATACATGTAATATTCTTTGATACTTAAAAACATTAAATAAAATAATTGTTTATGAACCATATTCAAATATAGTCAAATTTATATTGACCATTAAACATTCTCCCAGCATTTTTTTAATCTACTGGTTATATAAATGCATAGTATAAGAAGTTTAGGTATAGGTATATTAATATAACAATCATCCATATTATTCTAAAAAAATATTACAAAACAATATTATGTTAAAAATACAGCTAAATAAATTTAAAATTAATTGTGTTAGGTGATAAATCATTAAATTAAAGTTGGCGTATCTTTAAAAAAACACATTAAAACAAAATTTTCATACAAAGTTACTTGTTTTTGAGACGATGGTAAAAATATGACATAATTTAAATTTATTTAGTGGACGTCTTCACGGTCATCTGAAGGTCAACTATTTTTTTTAATGGGAGCCCGATTTTTTTACTTTCTCTCTATCTTACAGGTAGAGAAAGTATTGTGATCGTCAAAAAATTCGAACTCGAGATTTTGATGAATTTTGACGTTTCATGACTTCCTGAATCCGAAAAAGTGGTTTTTGAATTTCCGTCTGTCTGTCTGTCTGTCTGTCTGTCTGTCTGTCTGTCTGTCTGTACCTCCAACTAGAGCCTAAACTATTTTACCGATTGAGCTGAAACTTGATATCTAGGGTTTTCATAGGGTTGCCCCGAGGGGTTTTTGGAATTGGATATCTACCCCTAAAATTAAGGGTAGTTTACTGAAGGGAAAAAAGAGAAAAAGTCGATTTTCTCAAAATCGGCTCTAACGATTTTGATTAAATTTCATTTATGAACATTAATAAATATTCCAAACAAAATGGCTACTCTCAATATTTCGGCAAAATCGTTTTAAGGGCTCCGGTCTGATGCGTAAATTAACATTTTTTATAATAGCTCCGAAACTATTTGAGATATGAAATTACTTAGCATTACAAATATGTATATATATTTATAATACAAATATTTTATTCGAAACATATTTTTATAAAATCAATAACTTTCAATATATACGCAATTATATATATATTTTTAACTTTTTGGGCATTAAAGCTTAAGTATTGCGACCGTAAGAAAAACTAACCTGAAATGTTGATGGATGTCAACGTCTCATGACCCCCCGAACCCTTAAAAATAGTCTTTGCAATGCCGTCTGTCTGTGTGTCTATTAAAACTTAAAATTAAGGGTAGTTTACTGAAGGGCAAAAAGAGAAAAAGTCGATTTTCTCAAAATCGGCTCTAACGATTTGGATTAAATTTCATTTATGAACATAAATAAATATTCCAAACAAAATGGCTACTCTCAATATTTCGGCAAAATCGTTTTAAGGGCTCCGGTCTGATGCGTAAATTAACATTTTTTATAATAGCTCCGAAACTATTTGAGATATGAAATTACTTAGCATTTCAAATATGTATATATATTTATAATACAAATATTTTATTCGAAACATATTTTTATAAAATCAATAACTTTCAATATATACGCAATTATATATATATATTTTTAACTTTTTGGGCATTAAAGCTTAAGTATTGCGACCGTAAGAAAAACTAACCTGAAATGTTGATGGATGTCGACGTCTCATGACCCCCCGAACCCTTAAAAATAGTGTTTGCAATGCCGTCTGTCTGTGTGTCTATTAAAACTTAAAATTAAGGGTAGTTTACTGAATGGCAAAAAGAGAAAAAGTCGATTTTCTCAAAATCGGCTCCAACGATTTTGATTAAATTTCATTTTTAAACATTAATAAATATTCCAAACAAAATGGCTACCCTCAATTTTTCGGCAAAATGGTTTAAGGGCTCCGGTCTGATGCGTAAATTAACATTTTTTTAAATATCTCCGAAACTATTTGAGATATGAAATTACTTAGCATTACAAATATGTATATATATTTATAATACAGATATTTTATCCGAAACATATTTTTATAAAATCAATAACTTTCAATATATACGAAATTATATGAATTTTTTTAACTTTTTGGACATTAAAGTTTAAGTATTGCGACCGTAAAAAAAAAACTAACCTGAAATGTTGATGGATGTCGACGTCTCATGACCCCCCGAACCCTAAAAAATAGTCTTTGCAATGCCGTCTGTCTGTGTGTCTATAAAAACTTAAAATTAAGGGTAGTTTACTGAAGGGCGAAAAGAGAAAAATTTGGTTTTCTCAAAATCTGCTCAAACGATTTTGATTAAAATTCGTATCTAGGCGTTGATTAAGATTATAAATAAACTGGCTATTTTAATTTTCCTATGAAAATTATTTTTAGGGTACTTTACAGAAGCGTTAATTTCCGTATCTCCACAACTATTGGAGAAACTAAACAACTTATCATTGCAAAATTGTAGGACTATTAGAAATAAAAAACTTTTATTTGACATATATTTTTATAAAAACAGCAGTTTCTGAGATATTTGCAATATATTAATACAATTTTTTGAGCTTTAGTTGTAAACATATACTACTTAAGTCTTAACGCAATAATACTCCAATGCCATAGAGTAATTAAATATAAGTAAGTATCTAAAAAAAGTATGTTATTTTTCCTTAAATCTCTTAGGAGAAATGTTTGCATAGCAATGATCTATCTCCATTTTAGACTCAATAGTCAATATTTACATTTTTTATTGGTCAAAATGTATAAATGAATAATTAAATATCAATGCGATGACTTGAAGATCTGCAACATCTTTTAAAATGTTAAAATTTTAACCATAAATCGAAATTTTAATACGAAGTGTTGACCCTTGTGGAAGACATTAAACTGTTTGAAATGTTCTTAGGTGGACAAAGATGCGCCTCTTTTCTCATTGATTCTATATCATTGTATATTATTTTATGCGTGTTCTTATGTGGAGTGGTGATGATACAATGTACATTATTCCGTTCAGAAATCTTACGAGTTTATAGAAAGAGAGAGAAAGTCTGTGCGGTGTGCCGTACCATTTATTATTGTTTAATATTATTTCACGCAAAAAAAAGCCTCTTTTATCTGAACACTTTTTTACCAGAAATCTATTTTTGATATTTAATGAAGTAAAGAAATACGTATGATGGTTTAGGAACTTTTTTTATCTTTATTGCCCTCTGGAATCTGTAGAGTGTAAACAAATACGAGCAAAACGCTCTCACAAACAAAAAAACCAACGTTTGTTCATAAGGGTTTAAAAGTTAAGTTACAACAGCTGTTCGAAATAATGACCTTCTACTTCGGTACACGTTCCAATTCGCTTTATAAAATAACTGTAAGTATTTAATAGACCTTCTCAATCAATATCTCTGCAAGCAATTTAATGTATTCTATCACGTTTTATGGAAATGTCGGTGCATCATGGTATATACTTTCTTTTAGTTAACTCCATAAGAAAAAACCTGGCGGTGTTGAATCTGGTGATTTAGCAGGCTAATTAATTGGACCACCTCTATCTATCTATAGGCCATTGTAATTACGTTCCGTCATGACATTTTGGAATAACGAGCACCACATAAAACCGCATGTTCTGCCTTTCTTGTAGATTAAGGTTTACTAGCAGAAAAGGCAATCCTTGATATAGAAAGGTTCTGTATTTGTCTCCATTCAATGTACCAAAAAAAAAAGGGGGCCAATCAATTT
The DNA here is from genome assembly GCA_033556935.1 of Timema podura. Classification (NCBI taxonomy): domain Eukaryota; kingdom Metazoa; phylum Arthropoda; class Insecta; order Phasmatodea; family Timematidae; genus Timema; species Timema podura. Next base: position 44,966,084 of record JAVRXN010000011.1, on the reverse strand, counting down.
TTTCAGTTAAGCCGCAACAAAGGTCCCCAGTCGAAGAGCACTGTCTTTTAACTTGGTGCAGCAGCCACGGATTATCTGCACTTCAATAGTGCTTGTTGTGTCGTTAAACTCCTCTATGATTTGTGAAGCTCGATTAGTCGGAGAATAATACATTAAGGAAAAAGTTCTTATTTATAATTACCGGTTCAAATGCCCACTGGCAGAATGTAACTCGATTGACAAAATCAACTCCATGAAGCTCTTGATGTAACGACACGTGTTAAGGATGAAATCTATGATCATTCGATATTTTGATCATGCTACTATTTGATATTCCTAAATAACTAGAAATCACGCGATATTCCTACATGAGTATTGGCTACTGCTGCTAGGACTTCAATCTCATCATGTTCACCGGTGACAGTTGCTCGGTGGCTTCTTTTCTTCAATTGAACACTTCCATTTTCTACAAATTCTTTAACTACACAAAAAAAAATTACCTATGTGACTAAGCATTTCTCTTAGATAAACGATCAGAGTACAGAGAATAACATAATATTACTTTTCTTCACCACACTCACCACTCACCACATCACCACTCACCACTCATCACCACTCACCACTCACTTGGTTCACAAGTGATACGGCTTAACATAGTTTCTATATTAATTTTTTCACAATTATAATATTTTTATCTTATTATAAAAACGTAAAACACTATTTTGACTTATTTTAGGTGTACGAACCAAAATAAGAGAATCCAGCAATGCCCAGAAGAATTATGAACACAATATTACCACGGATGAAATTTCGGATGGTAAAATTCCTTCAATGGACATATTTGCTTTTTCACCAGTATTCGCACCTACCTCCAGCAAGGTTTTCAAACAGAAGACTGCAGGAGACACAGCCGAATTTTCTTACATCAACTCAAGAACTATAAACTATGGGCTTGCAAAGTAAGTTAGATGAAAGACTAAAAAAAGTTATATGTTTATAGTTTATATTAACAAGGTGTCATATTTATATACAATTTCAAACAATAGTCACTAAGGATCCAAAAAAGAGCGCAATACAGTATTATTTAATAGTTAAAGTAATTTTCTAAAGTATCTCAATATTATAAGAACATATTAATGTCTAAATTAATATTTCTTAATACTATTACTGAATTGTAACGAAAATCAAAACAACTAATAAGTTGGGGAATAAAACATTTTGATTTTTTTCAATGGAATATCTAGTTGGGCCGATCTTTCTTAATTTAATCATATCAAATAAGCAAATTTATATGATTACTTAAATTTGTATGGAATTTTTAGTCCATTCGTATAATTAAAAGTGTACTTTAATAGTGATTTCAAGAGCAGAGCTAGAATGTAAACTATGAATCTACGCCAATGATAATTTTATCAATTCTCAAATATTAATTATAATAATTGAATATCTAAAACCATTTATTTCAAGTTTAAATGAAAAATATATAGTAATTAATAAGACTATTGTCAACTTAATAGAATATAGTAATTTATTAATAAAATATTTTACATTTTCTTAATATTGATCCATCTCTAAATTTTTCTTATAAAAACAGCATCAAGGAAAAAGAAAATACTTTTCAGTTGAATTAATTATTTCACTACAATTATGTTTTAATTTTGTACTTTAATTTTTTTGCCAAGAGAAATCAAAATATTCTGTTTTCCCCTATAATGAGGGTGGTCTCTCTTCTCTGACAGTAACACAAATTAGTAATGTGGAAAGCCCACAATTATATAAGAATATGTAGTATACTGATTCTAAACAACTTATAAATTTTTAGTTTGCCATGAAGATCATTTATAGCTCAATGAAAGAGAATTCAACTATGAATAAATTTTTGTAGTTTTTAGTACGTCTAACTACCGAACTAGAATGCTCAAGTTTTATTCCAAGCATGTTTAACTTGTTATTAGTAAACTGAAATTTCAGATTTCAAAGCGATATATTTACGACCAACAAGTTTTGTTTGTTATCGAATTAAGTAAGTTTCTACGTCACGTAAGGTTATATTTAATTATACAAATGGGAGGATAACCAGTCAAATAGAAAGATGTATATCATGAATTTTATTATTTATAAACACACTTATTTTACTAACAGAATATAATTATTATTGGCACTGCGCTTAAATATGTAATTTTGAGTGTGTTGAACTACCTAGGTTAAATATTCGTATGACTATGTATATTTGATAACTACTGATTTAACACCTCTCTTATGTTGTAGTGTACGATTCCTCAGCTAAACTGCCGTCTGGTGTACTGCGGGGTAACACGAACCAACTTGGGGACTTTGACCAATGCTTTTCAGTAACGGGCAGCGAACCAAGTAACCCAACGGAGATTATTCGAGGCCAATACTGTCTGGCGTCAATAGACATATCCGCAACACCACACGCTGCAAGTGGCAAAGAGTCCTTGGAGATACCGGTATATTGGGCGAAGTCAATGGAATTAGTCAAAAGTTCTCGCCAAGATGTAAGTTTCATTAACAAGTACTTTCTTTCTGATTACCGAATTTTCAAATATAATGAGTGTACTAAAACGTCAATCTCATTTAGTATTGTTTGATAGTTATGTCCAGGGTAGGGTTTTAATCCCTGACTAGTGTCTTAAATGGTATTCAATTTTCCAAGGACGTACGTTTTTTCTAAGTTATAGCCTCATCATACCCCTCTAGAGTGAATATTTGGAGATTCACCGCAAGACTCTAAGTACAAGAAATCATTAATAAAGGCTCACCCAAGTGGTAGGTATTGGGTAGGTGGGGCATAGATTATTGTAAATACACAAGCATAAGAGTGAAAAGTAAAACCAGCGTCATAAAACCAATTTAATATTTTTCATATTTCTTGTACTTTATTCAGTCAGGACACATCCTACCCCAGTTCTCGACGATCAAATGGGGGTTGTGCGTGCCTCATTCCTGCACTCCTAATGACGTGGACGCGAGTCTTAAGAACGCTTTGAGGCACTTTGACACCTCCCTCACGGGTCTACAAATTGAGACCCAGGTGGATTCAGACATGTGCTATGACGATCAACCCACGGAGCTAGGCGTCGGGACTGTCATTGCCATGTGAGTGACTCAAAAGATATTCACGTGTGTTGTCTGTTTCTTTGTACAGGTGCTTCACTTTCATTTTGGTCACTGAGTTTCCATTAAAAGTTTTGAATAATGGACATAATTGGGTATGAGAAGTACTCTGGCACCGAGAGAGAGTGAAACATCCTGTATATTCGGTGCTTTTATTAATTTTTATAATAATTATTATATTATTACTACTACTATCATCATCTTTTAATTGATATCATTATATTCTAGCTGTATGCATAAATTGTAATTAAGTAATCACCCACCATTGATGTTCACGTATTCATGACAATCTCATTTAGGGAGATTTGCTGATTACTGGGATTTTGGTGTTAAACTTTCGGCTGGGTATATTAGCTTTTAAATTCTAAGTTTTTCTTCCCTACTTTATTAATATAAATAATCTAGATGATTGTATTCCAAAAGTGTTTTAAGATGTAGCGGCAGGAGTAAAGCTGAACCTATCGCATTAACACATGGGTATAGGTTTCAGTTTCTTAATGTCCTATTTTCTGGTGATAGAGATTTAGAGTTTAAATCTCGCCTTAATATATTAAAGGATTATTTTACATACATGATTTTACCAGTCCACTTCCAGAAAGTGTGTGTAAACTTTCTCTAAATTATAATATCAGTAATTCCTACTCCATTAGCTTAGACATGTAGATTATAGAACTGGGTGACTAAATTTATTGCCTGTTTTTTCTAAGACAGGCTTGTTCCTAAGTTCCAAAGTGTGAAGTGATGGAAATGACAAGGAAGAGGGTAGGACCTAATAGATATATATGGTTGGTTGGAGTAAATCTGAGAATAGTACAGAACGTAAAGAATCTTGGAGTTGTGATTGAGGAGAAAGGTGAAAGTAAAAAGGTTTTAATGTGAAGATGACAGCAGGGAGGGAGAGTTTTTCTATAGCCCTGTATAGTTTGGTGGTCATTTATATAACCATCGGATCTTAGGGTCATATTCTTACCTAATATTTGTTGAAAATGAACCTTATGAATTCTACAAGGTTCCTAGAACGTACAGTGAGTATTCACATAGCCACCTCACATTGTAGTAGTTGACAAGCATTGAATTCTATGCGCATTTGTTTTAAGTGGTTACATGAATGACCACTATCGCTCTGTGAAGTGACATTGTGAACAGGTGTGTGGTTTTGATTAGTTGTATCTTTAGTGAGGCTCTCTCTGTCATTTTTACCCATAATACACATTAATAGTGTATCTCGTGTAGCGCACCTCCTTAGTTTACCCAACAAACCAAGGTCGGTGTGCAACAATGTAAAAGCAGAGACAACAAAAATAAGAAAAAGAACATAAAATTGCAGAGGAGCTGATAGGACTATAACAAAACATTGGGCCTTAAAAAGGTTCATGTGTTCTGTTTCCCCGAAGCCACTCAACAGAATTTCTCATGATATTAAAAGGTTGAAGATATTCCCAGAAGGGGAAGGTTTACGTGACAACACAAAAAATGGCATCAATATCTTTGGTTATTTTATTGATATATGAGGATATAAGAATATGGCCCCAAAGGGGAAGATAAATATACATAAATATTATTTTAGTAAGTTAATAATTACAAATGTTTGCCATCCATCTAAAAAAAAGGTCGATGCCTCAAATCTCATAACAACAAAGGTAATGCAAGAAAAGCATTTAAATTTGATATTTACAATATTTTACCAAAGTGGATAAATATATATTAAACATTTAACAATAATTCAAGTTTTCTAGCTATCTCAAAAATTTGACTTCTCAACTCGCCTAACAACAATAATAAAACTTTAAGGCAATAAAGTTTGATATTTACGTATTTTACAAAAAATGGATAAATATATATATTAAACATTTAACAATAGTTTAAAGTTCTCTATCTGTCTCAAATATTAGACTTCTCAACTCTCATAAGAACAATGATAAATCTTTAGAGAAATAAAGTTTAATATTTACGAATGTTGCCAAAAGTGCATAAATATATATTGAACATTTAATAATAATTCAAGTTTTCTAGCTATCTCAAAAAATAGACTTCTCAACTCGCCTAACAACAATGATAAATCTTTAGAGAAACAAAGTTTAGTAATTACTGTTCCAAAGTCAAACAGGCTATAAAGTTCACCGTTAAAAGTTATCATTTCATTCCAATTCATTACAAAGATTTACAGAACGCGACCCAAAGGTGGTCTTTACGTCTACTCAGCAACAATAATGATTCTAAGTTAGATTTAGGTGAAAGAATTTTTAAATACAAAGTTTAAGCCGAAAAAGAATTTTGGCGTACATTGTCCGAAAGTGAATTTTTACCTTTTTCTCATTCCGGACACCTAAGTGTGTTCCTGGAGTAAACCCAGACAAGAGTGACGTTCAAAACATCCTAGCCCAATATATACACTAGTTTATTCGCTCAGAGAGGGTAAGAGGGGGAACAAAAACAAAGGAAAAAACACATCACAAGACGAGGAGAGAAAGAACGACCAGAGGAGAGAAAGAACGACCAGAGGGGAGGGGAATGTTGTAGAAGCATCCAGACTGAAAGTTTTCCATAGAACATGGGTGTCTTAGGCGCATACGTCACATTTATTCCCATCATGCTATGCGCACCTTGCAAAACAAGCTCCAATCAGTCAGTCTAAATACACAGTTGAATGTGCGCGGAGGTGCGAGAGCTCGCTTTGGAGACGTGATACCACAACACAGTAGAATTGGACGACGGTAAGCCTGCACTTGATTTACATCGTTCTTGTTTAGTTGTGGACTTAGTTTCTTCTTGTAGCTTAATAACATTAAATGCTACACTCGTTATTGATTTTTGTGTGACGTAGCTGATAAGTATAGAATTAAGAGACTGCAAATTGTAAATGAATCAAGGTAAGTGTACTTGTATGCACTACACTACATTTGTAAATACATATTTACATGAGTGTGTTTATTTTGTTCATGGCTTTATTTCGTTCTACTGCTTATATATAAGTTCTGCCCGCCCTAATAGTTTATTTTCTTATCAAGAACACTTATTCGCATTTGGCGGAAAGATGTTATTAGGCAGATAATTGCACCACGTATGAAATATGATTGGGCTGAATAATTCGGTTTAGGAATATAAATGTATGGCAAGCTTAGATTAAGTTGTACTTCAGAAATCATTGTTCTATAGGTTTTATAGCGAATTTCAATAATTTTATTGCGAATATATCAACATATACACTTAATATTCTTCTTTTAGAACAAAATGGCCAGAAGAAGAGACACAAATTACTTGAGAAGAATGTCCCATGCGAAGTTTTGTAGCATTATTGATGCTATATCAGAGGATCAGGCGGAGGATTCTGATATTGGTGGGGTCTCCGATGCAGAATATTATAGCATCATACCAGAAAGTGTTTAATCACTAGATGATTCTATAAAAAGCGCAAGTGCAAGTAAAGAAGGAATGCCAGGTGGCTCCCACACGCTTGCTTCCCATCTTGAAGACGGTGATGTGGAAATTCACGATATTCAGCCAAGATTTTCATATGGAAACATGCGTGATAACGATAGTAGTGACGTGGAACTTGAATTTCCTAATGTAGTGGATCAAATAAATGTTAATTTAACAAAAAATCCCTGCAAACCTAATTCATACCAACAAATGACGTTTACACAACCATATGGACTTAATTTACAGATAAATTAAGCATCTCCATTCAGTATTTTTTCTCTTTTTCTTACTGTAATTTTCATGCAATATATCGTAGATCAGTCTAATTTATATGCTTCACAGAAGGGTGTAGACTTAAAAATTACTGTTGAGGAACTGAAAGCTACTTTGGGTATCCTGATTTTCATGGGATTTCATTCTCTTCCCAGTTTTAAGCTTTATTGGTCATCTGACCCAAATTTTCATGTACCGAGAATTGCGAACATCATGTCCTTAAAGAGATTTTTGAAAATAATTTGTTTTCTTCATTTAATGACAATTCTATTATGCCAAGGAGAATGAAAACAGGTTTTAATATAGTTTATAAACTGAGACCATTGTTGACAGAATTGAATTGTAACTTAAGAAATGCTTTCAATCCAGGCCGACACTTATCGGTTGATGAAAGCATGGTGGGTTTCAAGGGTAGACCTTCACTTAAACAAAACCTACCAATAAAACCCATAAAGCGTGGATTTAAAATCTTGACAATTGAATGTGCATTTTCTGGTTTCATGTTGAACTTTGAAATATATGAAGGCAAGAAAGACGGCCAATAAGAGGGACTATTAGAGGAAAGAACAGTCCTTGAGCTTGCAAGATCGTTTCAGATTATGGGATATTTTTTGTTTTTTTGATCTTTTTTAGCAGCATTTCGATTTTAAGAAGCTGCTCAATCGAAGACTATTTGGCTGTGGGACAATATTGCAAACTAGAAAACATTTTCCTAAAACCATTCTAAAAGTAGACAGGTAACTTCAGATGGGACATTCAGATTATGTTCCTTCTGATGAAATTTTTATTACGAAATGGAAGGATAGAGGAGCAAAATCAGTGGTTATCATTAGCAACATGCATGAATCTGATGATCATACTACAGTACAGAGAAGAAACAAAAAAAACGGGAAAGAAATTATTTCTTGTCCTCGTTGTGTTAGTGATTACAACAAATATATGGGGGGAGTGGATAAATTTGACCAAATGCTCGAGACATACTCAATTTCATGGAAATCCAGAAGGTGGTGGATGAAGATATTCTACTACCTAGTTGATACTTGCATTGTCAATTCGTATATTTTACATCGAGAAACCACTAAACTAAAAAATATCAAAGAAAAGCCTATATCCCATTTCAGATTCCGCAGCACATTAGCAAATTAACTTAATGGAAGTTTCAGGAGTAGAAAACCACGAGGTCCAGATGGAAGGAATGCAACTGTAAGCAAATCTAAATTCAAAAAACTTTCTGTGTTGCCACCAGAGTATTTTGAAACTTGTACACGTTGGATTGCATTTGCCAGTGAAAGGTACTATGCTTCGATGTGCTTACTCCAGCGTGAAAGCTAAACCAAAAATAAGCTCTAATTTATGCAAAACCTGAAATGTAGCACTCTACAGGGACTGTATTGCCCCTTTCCATTCTAAAAACTAATGACAGTATACATTTCTATGAGATGATAGTGACCAGTTGACTCTTGCAATTTTATTTGGAAATATGATAGTTATAATTTTCTAGTGAACTGTAATATTAATTATTTGTGTTCAGACATTGTTTTAAATATAATTTTTGATATTCTCAATACAAATGTTAATTTAGTTAATTATGCATCCATTTATAATTTGTTAGTACATTTGAAATATTTCAAATATTTAAATATCATTAATAAAAGTAAGTGATTATTTAAGTGACTACTATCCATATGGGTACCCACTGTGTGCCTGAAAGGATTGTGGTCATTAAAATAACCACCCAAAAATTTATAATATTTCAATAAATAAATATTTTTTGGCTAAATAATTGGTACTGTCAGTCAATATACATAACAATAGTACTTATAAAATAATACAATGAAAATTATACTAAAAAAATGTTTTGCTACCTAAAGGGATAGGTGCGTAAGAGACCTGGTATGGAGAAGATAAGTCCCCTTGAAGTGTAAGGAATATCAAATATCCAAAGCTATTATATATGTTTTAGTGCGGATTTAGCCGCATCTAGATATCATACTTTGAAAATTGAAAAATGATACTTAGAAACAGGATTCGAACCCGGGACTTTTAGATTGTACGCCAATGCTCTAACCACTGAGCTATCCAGGAATCATCCCGTGCCAAGAATCATTTTACTCTTATATTTTAAGGGAGGAAATCATCGGCTATAAATGTGTAATTTATTAAGATCCCGAGCGTTCATAACGTTCAGACGGCGATTTACGCACGTCCATCATAGACTCTGCCTTTAAATATTAGTAAAGAATGCCTCCGGGCATGGGACGATTCCTGAATAGCTAAGTGATTAGAGAATTCGCGTACCAAGCCAAATTCCCAGGTTCAATTACCATGTTCAGGTGTCATTTTTTAATTATCACAATATGTAAGGAAGTAATGTACAGAGCATAATTTGTATCTATTGTCAAACACACGCAGCAGAAACATGATCAATGAATGTAAGAGAGACTAGGAAAGTGGAGGACACAGGAATAAAGATTGTGAGGAGCATGTTAGCTGTCACGAAGGAAAACAAGATTTGGAATGAAGTAATCCAGGGAAGATTTTAGATAAAGTGAGTACATGAGATAGTAGAGGAAGCAAGACTAAGATGGTATGGGTATTTAATGAGGATGAAAAAAGAAAGGACGCCAAAGAAAATGTTGGAAATGAAGTATGTGGGAAAAGTGAGAGAAGAATAATGTGAAAAATTAAAGGAGGAAGAGAGGTGTAAGGAAAGAGGAATATTGAGGCATTTTACTAAAATGACGCTGCCACAGTATGGAAATATTTAATGTTAATGATGATGAGTTCCTAAGCTTTGCATGTCTTTAATCTGTGTCTAAAAATTGATAATTTAATGTTCCAGTGTTTTTTAATTGTTATTTGATAAAAATTATTATAATTACATTTATGACATAGTTTCGTCATACTAGCCGTGCAGTCAGTTCGTATTTCCTACTAGGCCCGTGCCTAAAGAAAAACTCGATAAGAGGCACAACAGAGCTGAGGAAAAAAGCACACCCAAATACTTTGTTAATACAGCCACAAGATGTGAGTGTGTGTGATGGTGGTGTGTGTGTGTGTGTGTGTGTGTTGTGTGTGTGTGTGTGTGTGTGTGTGTGTGAAATATCCCGCATGCTTGAATATTGTAGGTAAATTTCAGTATTCGCTCCTTGTTGGGTGGTTTTTTTCAAAATGTTCTTAAAATCTTCTTGCACGTAAATGCGGCTATACATTCCTAACTCACTATCATAATTTGTACTTATACGCATAGCCTGAACACGTAATAATGAGCCGTACTAAAAATATACGTATTCTGTCTTCTTTATTAAAAGATCTTTTACTTTGCAGATCAATGTTCTGTGCTGTGATTGCTGTAGCATTGATTGCAACCTTGAGAGACGATAGGACAGCTGTTCAATTGAAGTCCAGAGGCAAGTAATTTCGTTGATTTAACCAGTATAGTTGCATTACAATGTGATCATTACTATGCATATTGCTGGGATGATATTAAAACGAATATCTTCTTCAAGGTAGTAGTCATTGTTTAATACAATATACCTGTTGATCATTTATCTTATATCTAATTTAAAATGTATATATCTTGTCTCGTGGCTGAAACGGACGAGAGTTTGAATAAAGCTAAGAGATACATGTTTTCGTTGCCAGCCAGGCCTCAAATGAGTGAAGTCTTTTTATAAGTTCTACTTTCTCATACCATGATAAAAAAAAGCAATTTCGAGATAGTGACTTTTTTACCTTTTATGTGGACACAAAACCGAAAAAGTGGATTTTAAAATTTTATCATCCCATTATTTTTATCTCTGTCTGTCTGAAACCACGGATCCTAAAAGGTTTAATGGATTTTTTTAAAAATATGATATATAGATTTTATAGGCTATCCCACAAAATTGTGTTTTTTATTTTTAACTAGTCATTCAATTAAGAGTTGTTTAATGATGATAATTTTTTTAATTCCATATTGTTCGAAAGTGGCTTTAAAGCTTTTGTATAAAATGCATATTGAGGGTTGGTCTGACATAAAGAGTACACTATATAATTGGTTTCTGGGCAAAAGTTCGTTGATTTTTCAGAAACTTGGAATAATCAACAATCAGCTTTAATGATTTGGTTCCAAATTAGTATCTTGGGAGTGCTTGACATGACAAAAAACGAGTGCCTAATTGTTTTGGAGGTAAAGAATCATTCATTCACTGGTGACCAATTTTTCAAAATCATGAAATATTTTACAAATAGCCTTGACATTTGGTTCCAAATGGTTTTGATGGGAGTATTTGATTTGACGATTGAAAATGTATGTTTGTTTTGGGGCTGAAAGCTAATTTATGGGTATTTTACTGATGACTGTGTTTCAAATACTGGAAATAATATAAAAATGACCCTAATTATTTGATTCCAAATGTATATCTTGAGAGTGTTTTACATGAAAAATATCACAATGTTCTTGTGGCTTCGGGGAAAAAATTGACAAATTTTCGTTTGCTTTAGAATAACTTTTGAAAATTCGAACTACTTTGGAAATAGTTAAAACTACTTTGGTTTAAATTTATATCTGGGGTGTTTGACATGAACTTGACAAATAAAGCTATATAGATAATGTACTTGTTTTTTGAGGGAAAATTAGGTTTTGGGTGATTTTTTTAATGAATTCTTTTATTTTTAGATTTTAAAAATTGCCTTAGCGATTTGTTGTAAAATTAAGGCTGGATGACTATTTTACTTTATAAATAATAATGTGTCCTAATCTAAAGTGAATTAAATTATGTATAGTTTATCTTAGAATATATATAGAAAATTTTAATTGAAAAAAATTACATGAAAATGTAATTCAGAATGAGAATTTTGGAATTGTTTCCCTTATATATAAGACTGCTTTTTTATTTTTAGAAATAACAAATAATTTTATATTGCTTTGCAAATAATTAATTTAAAATTTTTAAAATATGTTAGATATATTTGAAGAGTTTGATTAAATTTAAATATGAGAGTGATTAATTTTATTAACAAGATGATGTTGTTGTTAAATGAAGGAAACACACTTAGGTGTAGTTTACTCAAACATCTGTCTTTAAATTATCTTCGAAGCCATAGTACACAATATGTGAATATTTGTGCGATTGAATCATACCATTTATTTATTTTTTATTTTAATGGACAGTCATCCGATGTAATGACAGAAATTTTAGAATGTTCTTACTAGCAAATATTTATGTTATAATCGGTTGCCAGTTCATAGAGGATGGGAGCACAGCACATACACACATTTAAATAAGTAGGAGAGAGATATTCATTATTCTATTACTCATTAGTTTAATGATATGAAATATAAAATATACAATTGTATTACAAGAGATGCTTGCTACATGGTATCTGCCCTTGGTTAAACTACCTAACTATGATATATTCTTAGACCATGCAGAGGTCTTTAGTTTTACAACATCCTCTGATGAAATACCGGACACAACTGTCTTTAATAGTCAATCAGTTTGTCCCTGCATGAACTCTGGGTCATGAACCAGCAGTTCATACCTAACTGGAATAATTTACATGGTCAGTACAAAAGCCATTGTTTCAGGACTAGGAATGTTATCGTAAGATTATTAAAATCTATTTGGCTGTTCGTGAATATGTTTACATGATAATAAGAATGTATTTTTAGTTTTAGACGATCAAAAAGTGTGAGGGTTGTTTACAAATGACTAGTTTTGGAAGTTTAATTTATTTAATGGAATGAACTATTTTGATTGAATATGAAAATTTGATTGCAATCTTTAGTAGATATTGATGATAAAGAGCTTACGAGGGTGACCTGGTGGTCTAGGGGCAAGGTGTCGGACTTCTGTGTTGAGGGTCCGGGGTTCAATCCTCGGTCCCGGCACAGATTTATCTAATTGCCAAACCCTTCCTTCACCTCTGACAAGATGTGTATTAATCACAACTTGTGAATGTGAGGAATGCCAGGCCTCCACAGTGGTTCGGATTCCACGTTAAACTGTAGCTCCTCCATTTCATCTCACAATCACCCTATCATTGCACATTAGCGTAAGTGCGTATAACCCGAACGGGTAGTAAGACGCGGTGCTAATAATAATAATAAGAGCTTACGCTTGTGCCAAACGACATATACATACATCATGTATTAAAACATATTGGCAATATATTTATTACAGAAACAAAGATTGCTCATTCTCCAAGTCTTTACAGGAACAAATGGTTTTAATTTGGTAAAACTCCCAATAGAGATTTATTTAATTAACACAATAATATATTTAAACTTAATGTAATTGATAAATAAAAATAAACTGTTATGATTCAGGTAAATTAGAGGAAACGCTCATGGCATTCTCCATCAAAAAGACCCTGTCTGAACTGCTCCGTGTGGAACAAGGAGACGGGGACATTCAAGTATCAATGGTATACGCGCACTGTGCACGATGCTTTTGTATGTGGTACATAAGTCCTTTTCTATGGTATTTATGCCTTATAGCAACAGAATTAACTTCGCTCAGGTAAATATTGCTTTTGTTTTACAACATACTTAGGTAGATACTAGGGATTGCTAAGTCTTTTAATTCGAAAAAGTGATTGTTTGTTCGTTTAGCTATATTACCTTGTCAAGTCATATGGGCATGCCTTATAATAATAATAATAATAATAATAATAATAATAATAATAATAATAATAATAATAATAATAATAATAATAATAATAATAATAATTTATTATAATAATAAAATAATTATTTATTAATAATAATAATAATAATAATAATTACTATTATTATTATTTATAATAATACTAATTATTATTATTATTATTATAGTATTAGTATAATAAATAATAATTATTATTATTATTATTAGTATAATAATAATTATTATACTAATAATAATTAATAAATAATAATAATAATAATAAAATTAATATAATACTAATAAATTATAATATATAATAATATAATTATTATTATTGTATAATAATAATTATTATTATTAGTATTATTATTAATTTTATTATTATTATTATTAATTTTATTATTATTATTATTATTATTATCACCGTGTCATACTACCTTTCGGATTTACGCACTTAGGCTAATGTGCTATGGTAGGTGATTGTGAGATGAAATGGAGGCTCTACAGTTTAAACGTGGAATCCGAACCATGGTGGAGGCCTGGTATTAAACACATTCACAAGTTGTGATTAATACACATCTTGTCAGACGAGAAGGTAAGTTTTAGCAAGCAGATAAATCTGTGCCAGGACTAAGGATTGAATCCCGGACCCCCAGCACAGAAGTCCGACAACTTACCCCTAGACCACCAGGTCAACTGCATGTCTTACTGTTGTTTTAAATAATATGAGTGATTTTATCAGTATTTTAAGTGTTACATTTAACTATCAACGTTACTAACGGCCTAACTTAACGGCACTACACAATTGAAACATACATTTCTTTACCTTGTGGTATTCCTAATGAGTATGCAAGTTCTCAAGCTTCAAATCCCCTAAAACAATAATCGACTATTTTATAGAATTCATTTGTGAGCCTCTTTAAAAATCACTTTATTCCTTTGAGAAAAGTTATAGTAATATTTCTCACCATTTACTTTAATTTAAGGAGTTAAACATTTGGCGTAAATATTGATTGAGAATTGAAAGACACAAATAATAGAGTGGGAATAAATCAGTTTATTACTAGACTGGCGCTGTACTGATAAGTTATATGTCCCTAGTTTCACTTTATTTCTGAGTGACGTGTTAGATAGTCATTGTTCAACTTTAGTTCAATCAATAATTCGCATGTCCTGTGTTCCTTGTGTAATGTAATATATTAACTGTACCATCTACATGATCTCTTCATCAGAGATAGGTATTTTAATATCATTCTCTCTATTTATATTTCTATGGATTAACAATGTGTATAGTTAATGGTTAATTATACCGATAGTAAAACCACAAACACGCTATTAGAAATTTTCCTCGCAACCACTCGGATACGCTAGTTTTTAAAGTTAAAGTTCAGATCTTTACATATTTCTTTTAAAAAAGGAGATCGTCCACGTTTGAATTACTATTGGTTTAGCCTATTTAGAGACCCGAAGGAATAGAATTGAATCTCACAGAGAAAGCCGGAAAGGACACAATCGCTTTTAGAGTAAATTGTTAGGAAGGTGGTAAACTCTTTATGGGTAGTCTCATTACGATTTTTTTTTAGAATAAACGATGTACTGTAGATGCAATAGTCATTCTTGATATGTTCTTCCCAGTTACGCATGTCAATAAACCTAATTCTAAATAAAAAATTATAATAATTAGAAATCATATTCATGTTATGTGTAATAATTAACTTAATAATAAAAAGTTGTGTTTGGATCTTTAACTACTGGAATTCAAGAAAAGAGAGTCTACCACCGACGAATAAGTAGGCTAGCATGCGTATCGAAAGCTATCAAGGCGTATATTGGGTCTGTCATAACACGAATACAAGAGGCCCAGTTAAAATACACCACATATGATTACACATCTTTCACTTTATAATACTAAAAAAATAATTCAACTTTAGGTCACATATTCTATATTAATTGTCCACCACTGATTTCCAATATGTAGTCACATATTCTATGTTACTCTTGTTTTCCTCTAATTCAACACTTTATCACATGTTTTATGTTCCTTGTCCACCCAAATTTCACCTATGTTGTCACATTTTATATATAATTGGTTAACCTTTAATTCTACTCTTTATTCACATGTTTTATGTTCCTTGTCCACCCAGAGTTCAACTAATGTGGTCACATGCTCTAGTTACTTGTTTTACTCTAATCCAATCACTAAAACAAATGTTAAATCATTCTTTGAGTTTACTTTTAGGGTTCCATTACCAACTAAGTCACATGTTCTGCGTTCTTTATTTACTTATATTTTCCTCACTTGGTCACATTATTGTAGCTATGTATCTTATGACGTACTGTTTGTTTCTTTCAGCTTAATCTATACCCTGTGTCTATGCTAGTAAGAGCCTTCGACATCTATGTGTATGCATTCCTCCTTCTTAGCGGCGTCCTGACGGCCTACAACATGAGCCGCGAGATGAAAAGAAAAGGTTACGTTGACTGAAAAGAAGATATTGGCCAGATTCATTAGGTAGGAGGACGTGTTTATTTTGTTAAGATAGATACATATGTCAGGAGGACTATAGTAATTAGTTAGGATTGCAATAATCATTATTTCTGTTTGTTGGATTCATTAGCCAGGAGACTAAATTAATTATACTCGGTTACTATATATCTTCGATCAGCTAGTACGATCCATTGTGTATGTGGCGTGGATTAATTAGTTATGATTATTTGAATAATAAAGTTAGGAATAATCAAATCATAAGGTCAGATATTTGTATTTATTAGGTAATAGATCTGCATTAAATAGATATCAGGACTCCATTAATTGAGTAAATGAAGGGGATTATTTGGGTAGGAATACTTTATTTCTTAAATCAGAATGCTCACAAAATCAAGGCTAGTAATTGTAGAAACATTGGTTAGGAAGATTGACTGTATTGAATCAGATAGAAGGAATGGATTAATTTAGGTAATATTGTTTTATTTCTTAGGTAAGATATTGGATTCGTCAGGAAGGAGGGGTTTGTTTACTATATATTCTAAAAGGTTAGTTATACTATGCTACAAAATTATGTATAATAGAAAGAAAAAGGTTTTAGACATCCGATAAGAAGGGGTTTTGCGAAATTCAGCCTCCTTGGGGTGAGATGAGGATCAGAACTTTGTGACTGTCAAAAATATTCGATAGATTAGCTGGAAAGATTAAAATTGGCAGAAGGGTATAGGAATTTTCTCATACATTACTAGCCATAAATAAATAAAAACTTCAAAATAAGGATCCAAGAAATGGGGGATTCCTACAATTTTAATCAAACTTTTTAGATGTGGTGGAAAATTTAAATTGTGTGAGAGGTAGAAATACAGCTCCAGTTATGTCAGGGTTCGTAATTTATAGACGTCCTTGGTATTTAGGGTTTATTATAGTACTACTTACTACTATAAAGGGTGATGTTTAAGAAGTATACAAAAAGAGGTATAATATTTTACTTAATAGCCCGCGAAAGAACTAGTTATGTAAAAAATGCTTAACCTACGGTCTGACTGACACACTCAGTGGTCCTACACAGATAAAAACCCTGGTACCTTGGGCACGAGGGTTGTTCTCCAGCACAAGTACCCGATTCCTAGTGTTCAATCCTGTGTAGCCCCAGAAACGGGCAGAGTGACCCCTTAGTATGGATATTATTTTGTCAGCCCAGATAGCTCCAAATTAGAACCATAATATACTACAAATTGGCCTGGTTGCCAAGAACAATGCTGACACACTCCTTTGAGTTGTAAGCTCTTTCGTCACATTGTTTATTAAATAATCTTAGAAGTTAGCTAGACCAGTTCTGTCACTTGCAACGTTAAACACTAACTTATAATGTTAATTTAAACAAGCACCCAAATTTTGTATAGGGTAATTACATAGTACCATTAAGGATAACAAACTTTTACAAAAATAAATTTTTATAAAACCAATGGTTTCTGAGCTACAACAAATATATATACGTTTTAATTCAGGTCTGAGATTTTTTTTTACTCTCATTTCTCAATTTTTCTCTAATAGGGTTCCTAGTTCTTCATGCAATAGAGCGTAGGTAATAGCGTATTTTATATCATTTATAATCTTTGGTGTAGTGTTTCTATAACTGTGTATACACCTATTATTTCGTTTCACAAATTTCACGCGTCTTTATTAAATGAATTTTTTTAGATAAAAGAGAGAGAAAGTTGGTGTGGTCCGCTTTACCATTAATTTATAAATGTGTCTGCAAAATATAGCTATATTATTCGATTTATATTCTTTGGTGAAGTCGGATATTCTTCTATCTAAGATATTTCTGGAAAAATTTATTTTAATTTGTTTCAATTAGATAAATGGATGAAAAATTATTTAAGTATCAACATACAATTTAATTTATATTGGATATATTTTTGGATTAAATATCGGAACATGAGATAGTGTTTTGAAATAATTTGATGATTTTATATATGATATCAGGAATTGATACAACTATTAAATAAAAATAATGTTCAGTGTTAATTTTACCCCTTTTAGCTTAATTACACTCTTTTTTTTAAGATTTATTTTTATTACTTTCTCTCTATCTTACAGGTAGAGAAATTATGGTGATCGTCAAAAAAATCGAACTCGAGATTTTGATGAATCTTGACGTTTAATGACTCCCTGAATCCGAATGAGTGGTTTTTGAATTTCCGTCTGTCTGTCTGTCTGTACCTCCAACTAGAGCCTAAACTATTTTACCGATTAAGCTGAAACTTGATATCTAGGGTTTTCATAGGGTTGCCCCGAGGGGTTTTTGGAATTGGATATCTACCCATAAATTAAGTGTAGTTTACCGAAGGGAAAAAAGAGAAAAAGTCGATTTTCTCAAAATCGGCTCTAACGATTTTAATTAAATTTCATTTGTGAACATTAATTAATATTCTAAACAAAATGGCTTCTCTCAATATTTCGGCAAAATGGCTTTAAGTGCTCCGGTCTGATGCGTTGATTAACATTTTTTATAATAGCTCCGAAACTATTTGAGATATGAAATTACTTAGCATTACAAATATGTATATATATTTATAATACAAATATTTTATTTCGAAACATATTTTTATAAAATCAATAATTTTCAATCTATACGCAATTATATATATACTAGCTTTTGCCCGCGGCTTCGCTCGCGTTAATGTAGATTTTATCAATAAATTCAGGTTGTAGATTGACACAGGAAGTATAACAATAAAACGATGAACATATTGAGGTCAATAGAGGTAGAGATAAAGAAAAAAACAAACTACACAATATAAATCAGGATTAAGTGTAGGAGTAGAAAAGAAGTAGCGGAGTGTGTGTCAGTAGAGTCATAGGTTATGCCTTGCCACGAATTGGAAGATCCTACTCCATCTTAATTTTACTTACAGTTAATTAACATCCCTTATATACTCCGCTTGTTCTTGACCGTTTCAATCATGGGCACAGAATAGATCATTATTTTAGGACGCTCCTATATACTATGTTGTTTGTCCTTCCATTTGGCGCAAATACATACAAATTCTGGGCATTGGACACACGCGAACAGGCTACATATAGCTGGCCATTGGAAAAACATGGCATTTCCAAATAAACCCCTGCTACCTGCAATGTTTGACCTTGCGCTTTGTTAATAGTAATAGCAAAACTAAGTTTGATTGGAAACTGAAGTATTTTGAATTGAAATGGTAGGTCAGTGGGAATTATTGGGATTCGAGGTATGATTACACTTTCCCCTTTTCCCACACCTGTTAAAATGGTGGCACAGATTATATTTTGCCCTAATTGTGTAATTCGAAGCCTCGTCCCATTACATAAACGGGGTGCATCTAAATTTCGCATAAGCATAACTGGTACACCTAATTTCAATTGTAGTTTATGCGAGGGTACACCCGATAGCTCCAGAGAATTTAAAAAACTCAGCGGGATATGAAGTGCTCTGTTCTGTGTCCATGATTGTATCTATTGACAAATACTCCTTTATTTCTCCCTGCACCTCTTTCAAAATGTCAGTGTTGATTTTGTTAAAGATTTTATATTTTGGTGCAAGAATTGCTCTTGAACACAACCAATGATCACAATTTAAATTTAGTTGTAAGTCTGGGTAAACTTTAGCAATGAGCTCCACATCATTTTCCACCAAATTACAGAATTCCCCTGTAAGTAAAATACAACCTTCAGCATCCGTGTCCAAACGTCCATCGCCAATTTTCAATAGTGTATCTGCGTAATGTCCTGAATCTACGTCATTAAAAGGTAGACTCTCATATTCGTTGTTAGGCTGAATTTTTTTCACTTTTTCCCACAATCTTGATGACTTGAGACAGGCTTTGATTTCATCTGCATGTGTGCCCCTCTGGATCACCGGTAGAGTTTGTCAAAAGTCACCAGCCAGTAAAACTACCATTCCTCCCATAATATCTGTACTGTCTCGCAAGTCCTGAAGAGTTTGGTTTAACGCCTCTATAGCTCTTTTTGTGGGACATCGTACTTTCGTCCCACAATAAACGTTTACATTGTCGTAGCATCATACCTCGAGAGCTATTTTTGCTGAAATTGCAGATGGGTGACTCTTCCTGTGCAAGTGCAAGATTTAGTGGCAATTTTAGAACGGAATGTGCAGTACGGCCACCGTTCAGTAGTGTAGCTGCTATACCGGAGGAAGCGACGGCAACAGCAATTTTCTGGTCTTTCCTTATGAACGCCAATAATTAGTTCAGCAAAAACGTTTTCCCGGTTCCTCCAGGGGCGTCGAGAAAGAGGAGTGCACCATTCCTTGACTCTACTTGACGTAACACTTGTTGAAAGACGTGACTTTGTTCTGGAAGCAACCGAGGAAACTAATTCGGTTACTTTCTGTTGCAATACTGTGAAATCATAGTTTAATACCGAGTAATTTCATCGTTTAAGTCATTTTCGTCTGATCGTTGAGGGCTTACCATTCCGAAATCTTGAAGCTTCTTTCCACCATTGTCATAACCTTGTTTTTCAATTTTCGTCAGTGCTTCGAAGTAGATGTGCTCATTAAAAGTCATATCTGCATGTACTTGCTGTAGCCGCCGCCAAATATCTTCCGCCATGTACTCTTTGTACTTATCCCACAGCGTTTGAGGATTGGAAAGACCGCAAGATGATATGAGGGTTGCGAAAAGTTCCCTGATTTTGTCTGGTGATCTGCACTGCACGGCTTCCTCCATAGTTTCGTCCCAGTGGTTATCATTCTCTAACAAATATAGAGCTTAACATGCTTCTCTATATGTTCCGCATTCCTGACCGTTGACAATTTTAAGGTCTCTATAGCTAGTTGGACCTCGAACATGATGCAATAACATGCGCAGACAAAAGCATTCAAAGTTCGTTACATGGACGGTGTAGACACGACCAAGAGCGTCTGATGATTTAACCCCTAAGAAATCTTCAACAGGCGTACCTTGAACGCGGCGTTTCCACTCCTTTTTTGAGGTGTTCCATGTATAATAACGGGGAACTTGGGAATACAATAATGTTTTAGCGAAAGTATCTGTCTGACAAAGCTGGAAAAAGGCAGTTAATGTGGTTTTAGGAGGTGATGAAATCCTTTCCTGGAAATTACTCTCATTAAAGAAAACACGCTGTCCATTTTCTAAGTGTATGGCAAGATGTGTAACAGTCGGATGTCTTTCGTTTAAGGGTAAACCAAGGAGCCGCCACGCCGCCTCATTACTACTGACATATCGCCCGGCTTGATAGGTTTGTACTTCATTAATAGTTTGCGCTACACCTTCGTTACGCAGATTGAAGATCGCCTGATCACTCCCTTTATTAATGTATTTGCAAATATATTTAATAGCACGAACATAGTTGCAGGCTTCTACATTAATGTGGGCATTAAATATTTTACATAAAATGGGTGAATATGGTACAACCCAGCTATTATCAAAAGTTTGGACCACCCCAATGCGATTCTGAATTGTAACACTTTTAACACCATCTTCGGGTGCACTTCGTCTGTACAAAGGGTAACCCTTATTATTGTGCACTGTTTCTTTAGCAGCTCTCGGGGAAATTTTTTTGTACATTTTCCATTTTTCATGCAAGGTGATGCTGGATTGCGTGCTCCACAGGGACCATGAACCATGTTTCTGACTACGGTATCGTGCAAATCCTTATCTTGTTCTGGATCCGGAATCTCGGTGCTTTTTATGTTATCTATTTGATTGGGACGCAGCTTTTCTTGCAACCAAATAAGAAAATGCACATGTGTCAGTCCTCGTTTCTGCCATTCAATGGAATACATGTGGCACTGGACGTTTCCAAATACTTTTCCCTTTGTAATAACATTCATTAGTTTTTGAACCTTTAAACGAAACACACGGGCAACTAAGTCATGTCGGTCGGTAGTTCTTTGCCCGAGCATTAGCTCTTCTGTTGTTTCCTTCCATGAGGGATTGCAGGTGAAAGTTACGAATATGTCAGGCCTGCCGTAAGTGCGCACATAGGCGAAAGCGTCTTGTGTGTATTCATGCAGATAGCGGGGGCTGTTCACAAAAGTAGAGGGAAAATAACCATTCTGCCTAAATCGTTGGGGCTTATATTACCATCCGTGCTAATCGCATCTTGCAGGTGAATGTAATTTTCAGCTCGCAGTTTTTTCTGGTTTAAAGAAATGTAACGAAGACGTTCACTCTCTACTTTGATGTACATATCTACTAAAAATTTGTGAAAGAGCTGTCTTGACCGTGGAAGGAGGTTAAAGTCATTTTCTTGAAGCATCATGTGATAGGCGTAAAAATCCATGCATGAAACTTTTTTATTGGGAACTGGCTGTTTTGTAGTGGGATTAATGAGTGGAATATTAAAATGGTATCCCTACTCTCCCTTGCTAAAAATTAATGGGTACTGCAAAGCATCATAAAACTTATGAGTATCGGCTACACGTGTAAGTGTATTATCGTGTGCTCGTAACACTATGTCTCGTGAAGAGAACTGGTCGCCACTCACCACGACAGCAACTTCATTAATTGTCGGTGCATTATAGTGCCTCTCATGTTCGCCACGTGGAGTTCGATCAGCATGGATGACAAACTTATAATCTTCTTGAGGCCAGTTCTCTATTGCGGTGTTAAAGGTATTTATCAAAATGTTGTGTTTATGTAACATTCTTTGAATTTTTAATACCGTATCTCTTACAACACCTTGAATGTATAAGCAACGACGGTTTACTTCATTTTCTTCATCACCCATGAAATAAACTTGCAAGAATTTATGGTGTTCGTTCTCTGTTGGAAAAAGTGAACCAATTTGATGATATATCTGAACTTGTACGGTAAAGGTTGGCGAAAACTCGGGCATTCTTATCTCCTTATCTACTCCAAAAGATGTCATTTGAAAGCATGAGTTATACTTTCTAATTCTATTTAAAAAGCGCCGTGATTCATTTGCATCATATAAATATAGAGTTTTCAGAGGCTGTTCTGGTTAACCAAGTAAAGGAAGGGAAACTTTGCCATTAGAACAACACATCCCTGCGGTCTCATCTTTCCATTTTAAAGCATCACAAAACTGGCATTTTTTATTCATCAAACCAACAACAATTAAAGTATGATTTTTGTAATCAATTAAAGGATCGTATTCAAATCCGGAATTATTAAATAAGGACCAACTGTTACGCATAAAAGTTCGTCGGCGTTCGGTTTGAATTTCTGCATGAACGATTCTTCTCGCCTGCGACTCTAGTGTAGTTTCTGTGACCCTAATGGCTGCCTGCCGCTGGGCTTGTTCGTCTAAACGGAGCTGAGTTTGAAGGGGCATCTCAGTAGCTCTCAAAGCTTTCTGGCGTTCATCTTGCTCATCTAGACGGAGCTGCGTTTGATGAGGCGTCTCAGTTGCTCTCAAAGCAGCTTGGCGTTCAGCTTGTATATCTAAACGGATCTGCGTTTGAAGGAGCGTTTCAGTAGCTCTCAGAGCTCTCTGGCGTTCGGCTTGTTCCTCTAAACGCAATTGTGTTTGAAGGGGCGTCTCAGCTGCTCTCATAGAAGCCTGGCGGTTGGCTTGATCCTCCAGTCTTTCCTTTCTTTGATAACGTGTCTCATCAGCTCTCAAATCAGGTTGTCGCTCCATTTGTTCTTGCCTCCTTTTTTCGGCTTGAACAGAGGGTTCACGGGATCGAGCAATTTTAGCTGTCCGGGCTCGCAATGAGCTCCTAGATAGGTTAGAATTACGTTTGCGAGGCATTTCAAAAAAGAAAAAGGAAAAAAACTGTTTTTTTAAGAAAAAAAATATTTCTAACCTAAAAATTAAAACAGACACACTATTACCTTAAGGTAAAAAAGTAGAACCAGAATTAAAATAACTAAACTAATAATAATAAATGATAAACTATCGCTCAAAGAGAAAAATATATTGTACGGCACACCGCACAGACTTTCTCTCTCTTTCTATAAACTCGTAAGATTTCTGAACGGAATAATGTACATTGTATCATCACCACTCCACATAAGAACACGCATAAAATAATATACAATGATATAGAATCAATGAGAAAAGAGGCGCATCTTTGTCCACCTAAGAACATTTCAAACAGTTTAATGTCTTCCACAAGGGTCAACACTTGGTATTATAATTTCGATTTCTGGTTAAAATTTTAAAATTTTAAAAGGTGTTGCAGATCTTCAAGTCATCGCATTGATATTTAATTATTCATTTATACATTTTGACCAATAAAAAATGTAAATATTGACTATTGAGTCTAAAATGGAGATAGATCATTGCTATGCAAACATTTCTCCTAAGAGATTTAAGGAAAAATAACATACTTTTTTTAGATACTTACTTATATTTAATTACTCTATGGCATTGGAGTATTATTGCGTTAAGACTTAAGTAGTATATGTTTACAACTAAAGCTCACAAAATTGTATTAATATATTTGCAAATATCTCAGAAAATGCTGTTTTTATAAAAATATATGTCAAATAAAAGATTTTTATTTCTAATAGTCCTACAATTTTGCAATGATAAGTTGTTTAGTTTCTCCAATAGTTGTGGAGATACGGAAATTAACGCTTCTGTAATGTACCCTAAAAATCATTTTCATAGGAAAATGAAAATAGCCAGTTTATATATAATCTTAATCAACGCCTAGATACGAATTTTAATCAAAATCGTTTAAGCAGATTTTGAGAAAACCAAATTTTTCTCTTTTCGTCCTTCAGTAAACTACCCTTAATTTTAAGTTTTTATAGACACACAGAGAGACGGCATTGCAAAGACTATTTTTTAGGGTTCGGGGGTCATGAGATGTCGACATCCATCAACATTTCAGGTTAGTTTTTTTTTTACGGTCGCAATACTTAAACTTTAATGTCCAAAAAGTTAAAAAAATTCATATAATTGCGTATATATTGAAAGTTATTGATTTTATAAAAATATGTTTCGGTTAAAATATCTGTATTATAAATATATATACATATTTGTAATGCTAAGTAATTTCATATCTCAAATAGTTTCGGAGCTATTTAAAAAAATGTTAATTTACGCATCAGACCGGAGCCCTTAAAGCCATTTTGCCGAAATATTGAGGGTAGCCATTTTGTTTGGAATATTTATTAATGTTTATAAATGAAATTTAATCAAAATCGTTAGAGCTGATTTTGAGAAAATCGACTTTTTCTCATTTTGCCCTTCAGTAAACTACCCTTAATTTTAATTTTTAATAGACACACAGACAGACGTCATTGCAAAGACTATTTTTAAGGGTTCGGGGGGTCATGAGACGTCGACATCCATCAACATTTCAGGTTAGTTTTTCTTACGGTCGCAATACTTAAGCTTTAATGCCCAAAAAGTTAAAAATATATATATAATTACGTATATATTGAAAGTTATTGATTTTATAAAAATATGTTTCGAATAAAATATTTGTATTATAAATATATATACATATTTGTAATGCTAAGTAATTTCATATCTCAAATAGTTTCGGAGCTATTATAAAAAATGTTAATTTACGCATCAGACCGGAGCCCTTAAAACGATTTTGCCGAAATATTGAGAGTAGCCATTTTGTTTGGAATATTTATTTATGTTCATAAATGAAATTTAATTAAAATCGTTAGAGCCGATTTTGAGAAAATCGACTCTTTCTTTTTTTGCCCTTCAGTAAACTACCCTTAATTTTAGGGGTAGATATCCAATTCCAAAAACTCCTCGGGGCAACCCTATGAAAACCCTAGATATCAAGTTTCAGCTCAATCGGTAAAATAGTTTAGGCTCTAGTTGGAGGTACAGACAGACAGACAGACAGACAGACGGAAATTCAAAAACCACTTTTTCGAATTCAGGAAGTCATGAAACGTCAAAATTCATCAAAATCTCGAATTCGATTTTTTGACGATCACAATAATTTCTCTACCTGTAAGATAGAGAGAAAGTAAAAGAAAAGTAAAAACTGAAAACGTAAAACAATTACTATATTATTAAAATAGGACTAAACACAGATAAATAAACGGTAACAAATCAATGTTTGTAAACAAATGAATCGCAAACATGTATTGCTATTTCCCAACTCCCTTTCTTCTGTTTCTCCAAGCTTCATAGCCATAGATAAACAAAACGATACCACGTTAGTTAGTACATTCTATAACACAAATCGATACCGCATTTTAAAGTAAAAATAATGTTTTTATTTGATATACCAATACCAATAATACCAAACTTCTTACGACAACGATAACGGGGTGAACAGACAGAGCTTAATTAGCTGAATATAATAATTTTTAATCATTTTAAGATAGATGTGCCAAAAATAACTCGGGAACAGATTTTTATTCGGGATATCAGATTTTCTTCTGGGATACCGCAGGTCCCTTTTTCTGTACTCCAGGCATCATGTTGCAATGTATTTATTCATATCAGTAGGCCGAGTTGTTAAGCCAGACGACCGTCTAACAGTTATTTTTTTTCTATCTGTCAGAAACAGTAATTTTTTTCTGGATGAAATGTACCCTATGTCCTTTTCTGTACCCATGATAACGTGTATGCGAAATTTCATGATGATCGGTCGAGTAGTTTAGGCGTGAAAGCGTATCAAGCAATAACAAACAAACAAACAAACTCACATTCGCATTTTTTCTGGATGAAAGGTACCCTATATCATTTTCTGTACCTATGACAACGTGTATGCGAAATTTCATGATGATCGGTCGAGTAGTTTAGGCGTGAAAGCGTAGCAAACAATAACAAACAAACAAACAAACAAACTCACATTTGCATTTTTTCTGGATAAAAGGTACCCTATGTCTTTTTCTGTACCCATGACAACGTGTATGCGAAATTTCATGATGATCGGTCGAGTAGTTTAGGCGTGAAAGCGTAACAAACAATAACAAACAAACAAACATACTCACATTTACATTTTTTCTGGATGAAAGGTACCCTATATACTTTTCTGTACCCATGACAACGTGTATGCGAAATTTCATGATGATTAGTCTAGTAGTTTAGGCATGACAGCGTTACAAAAATAACAAACAAACAAACAAACAAACTCACATTTGCATTTTTTCTGGATGAATGGTACCCTATGTCCTTTTATGTACCCATGACAACGTGTATGCGAAATTTCATGATGATCGGTCGAGTAGTTTAGGCGTGAAAGCGTAACAAACAAACAAACAAACAAACAAACAAACAAACTCACATTCGCATATATAACAGTTAGGATATTTAACTTTTTGGACATTAAAGCTTAAGTATTGCGATCGTAAATAAATGGTACGGCGCACCGCACAGACTTTCTCTCTCTTTCTATAAACTCGCAAGATTTCTGAACGGAATAATGTACATTGTATAATCACCACTCCACATAAGAACACGCATAAAATAATATACAATGAAATAGAATCAATGAGAAAAGAGGCGCATCTTTGTCCACCTAAGAGCATTTCAAACAGTTTAATGTCTTCCACAAGGGTCAACACTTCGTATTAAAATTTCGATTTTTGGTTAAAATATTAACATTTTATAAGGTGTTGCAGATCTTCAAGTCATCGCATTGATATTTAATTATTCATTTAAACATTTTGACCAATAAAAAATGTAAATATTGACTATTGAGTCTAAAATGGAGATAGATCATTGCTATGCAAACATTTCTCCTAAGAGATTTAAGGAAAAATAACATAGTTTTTAGATACTTACTTATATTTAATTACTCTATGGAATTGGAGAATTATTGCGTTAAGACTTAAGTAGTATATGTTTACAACTAAAGCTCACAAAATTATATTAATATATTTGCAAATATCTCAGAAACTGCTGCTTTTATAAAAATATATGTCAAATAAAAGTTTTTTATTTCTAATAGTCCTACAATTTTGCAATGATAAGTTGTTTAGTTTCTCCAATAGTTGTGGAGATACGGAAATTAACGCTTCTGTAATGTACCCTAAAAATCATTTTCATAGGAAAATGAAAATAGCCAGTTTATTTATAATCTTAATCAACGCCTAGATACGAATTTTAATCAAAATCGTTTAAGCAGATTTTGAGAAAACAAAATTTTTCTCTTTTCGCCCTTCAGTAAACTACCCTTAATTTTAAGTTTTTATAGACGCACAGACAGACGGCATTGCAAAGACTATTTTTTAGAGTTCGGGGGGTCATGAGACGTCGACATCCATCAACATTTCAGGTTAGTTTTTTTTTACGGTCGCAATACTTAAACTTTAATGTCCAAAAAGTTAAAAAAATTCATATAATTGCGTATAGATTGAAAGTTATTGATTTTATAAAAATATGTTTCGGATAAAATATCTGTATTATAAATATATATACATATTTGTAATGCTAAGTAATTTCATATCTCAAATAGTTTCGGAGCTATTTAAAAAAATGTTAATTGACGCATCAGACCGGAGCCCTTAAAGCCATTTTGCCGAAATATTGAGGGTAGCCATTTTGTTTTGAATATTTACTAATGTTTATAAATGAAATTTTCTCAAAATCGTTGGAGACGATTTTGAGAAAATCGACTTTTTCTATTTTTGCCATTCAGTAAACTACCCTTAATTTTAAGTTTTAATAGACACAGAGACAGACGGCATTGCAAAGACTATTTTTAAGGGTTCGGGGGGTCATGAGACGTCGACATCCATCAACATTTCAGGTTAGTTTTTCTTACGGTCGCAATACTTAAGCTTTAATGCCCAAAAAGTTAAAAATATATATATATATAATTGCGTATATATTGAAAGTTATTGATTTTATAAAAATATTTTTCGAATAAAATATTTGTATTATAAATATATATACATATTTGTAATGCTAAGTAATTTCATATCTCAAATATTTCGGAGCTATTATAAAAAATGTTAATTTACGCATTAGACCGGAGCCCTTAAAACGATTTTGCCGAAATATTGAGAGTAGCCATTTTGTTTGGAATATTTATTTATGTTCATAAATGAAATTTAATCAAAATCGTTAGAGCCGATTTTGAGAAAATCGACTTTTTCTCTTTTTGCCCTTCAGTAAACTACCCTTAATTTTAAGTTTTAATAGACACACAGACAGACGGCATTGCAAAGACTATTTTTAAGGGTTCGGGGGGTCATGAGACGTCGACATCCATCAACATTTCAGGTTAGTTTTTCTTACGGTCGCAATACTTAAGCTTTAATGCCCAAAAAGTTAAAAATATATATATAATTGCGTATATATTGAAAGTTATTGATTTTATAAAAATATGTTTCGAATAAAATATTTGTATTATAAATATATATACATATTTGTAATGCTAAGTAATTTCATATCTCAAATAGTTTCGGAGCTATTATAAAAAATGTAAATTTACGCATCAGACCGGAGCCCTTAAAACGATTTTGCCGAAATATTGAGAGTAGCCATTTTGTTTGTAATATTTATTTATGTTCATAAATGAAATTTATTCAAAATCGTTAGAGCCGATTTTGAGAAAATCGACTTTTTCTCTTTTTGCCCTTCAGTAAACTACCCTTAATTTTAGGGGTAGATATCCAATTCCAAAAACCCCTCGGGGCAACCCTATGAAAACACTAGATATCAAGTTTCAGCTCAATCGGTAAAATGCTTTAGGCTCTAGTTGGAGGTACAGACAGACAGACAGACAGACAGACAGACAGACGGAAATTCAAAAACCACTTTTTCGGATTCAGTAAGTCATGAAACGTCAAAATTCATCAAAATCTCGAGTTCGATTTTTTTGACGATCACAATACTTTCTCTACCTGTAAGATAGAGAGAAAGTAAAAAGAACTAACCTGAAATGTCGAAGGATATCGATGTCTCATGACCCCTCGAACCCTAAAAAATAGTCTTTGCAATGCCGTCTGTCTGTGTGTCTATTAAAACTTAAAATTAAGGGTAGTTTACTGAAGGGCAAAAAGAGAAAAAGTCGATTTTCTCGAAATCGGCTCTAACGATTTTCATTAAATTTCATTTATAAACATTAATAAATATTACAAAAAAAATGGCTACCCTCAATATTTCGGCAAAATGGCTTTAAGAGATCCGGTCTGATGCGTAAATTAACATTTTTTATAATATCTCCGAAACTATTTGAGATATGAAATTACTTAGCTTTACAAATATGTATATATATATTTTTTTTTTTAATATTTTATTCGAAACATATTTTTATAAAATCAATAACTTTCAATCTATACGCTGTTATGTATATTTTTTAACTTTTTGGACATTAAAGTTTAAGTATTGCGACCGTAAAAAAAACTAACTTGAAATGTTGATGGATGTCGACGTCTCATGACCCACCGATCCTTAAAAAATAGTCTTTGCAATGCCGCCTGTCTGTGTGTCTATTAAAACTTAAAATTAAGTGTAGTTTTATAAAGGGCGAAAAGAGAAAAAATAGGTTTTCTTAAAATCTGCTCAAACGATTTTGATTAAAATTCGTATCTTGGCGTTGATTAAGATTATAAATAAACTTGCTATTTTCATTTTCTTATGAAAATTATTTATATGGTACTTTACAGAAGCGTTAATTTCCGTATCTCCAAAACTATTGGAGAAACTAAACAACTTATCATTGCAAAATTGTAGGACTATTAGAAATAAAAATCTTTTATTTGACATATATTTTTATAAAAGCAACCGTTTCTGTGATATTTGCAAATATATTAATACAATTTTGTGAGCTTTATTTGTAAACATATACTACTTAAGTCTTAACGCAATAATTCTCCAATTCCATAGAGTAATCCTTACTATTATAAATGCGAATGTGAGTTTGTTTGTTTGTTTGTTTGTTTGTTACGCTTTCACGCCTAAACTACTCGACCGATCATCATGAAATTTCGCATACACGTTGTCATGGGTACAGAAAAGGACATAGGGTATCTTTCATCCAGAAAAAATGCTAATGTGAGTTTGTTTGTTTGTTTGTTTGTTATTGTTTGTTACGCTTTCACGCCTAAACTACTCGACCGATCATCATGAAATTTCGCATACACGTTGTCATGGGTACAGAAAAGGACATAGGGTACCTTTCATCCAGAAAAAATGTGAATGTGAGTTTGTTTGTTTGTTTGTTTGTTATTGTTTGTTACGCTTTTACGCCTAAACTACTCGACCGATCATCATGAAATTTCGCATACATTTTTTTATGGGTACAGAAAAGGACATACGGTACCTTTCATCCAGAAAAAATGTGAATGTGAGTTTGTTTGTTTGTTTGTTTGTTTGTTATTGTTTGTTACGCTTTCACGCCTAAACTACTCGACCGATCATCATGAAATTTCGCATACACGTTGTCATGGGTACAAAAAAGGATATATGGTACCTTTCATCAAGAAAAAATGTGAATGTGAGTTTGTTTGTTTATTTTTTTGTTATTGTTTGTTACGCTTTCACGCCTAAACTACACGACCGATCATCATGAAATTTCGAATACACGTTGTCATGGGTATAGAAAAGGACATAGGGTACTTTTCATCCAGAAAAAAGTACTGTTCCTGACGGATAGAAAAAAAAACTGTTCGACGGTCGTCCAGCTTAACAACTTGGCCTACTGATATGAATAAATTAATTGCAACATGATGCCTGGAGTACAGAAAAAGGGACCTGTGGTATCCCAGAAGAAAATCTGATATCCCGAATAAAAATCTGTTCCCGAGTTATTCTAGGCACATCTATCTTAAAATGATTAAAAATGATTATATTCAGCTAATTAGGCTCTGTCTGTTCACCCCATTATGGTAAATGACAAAATTGTCGTAAAAAGTTTGGTATTATTCATTTCAGCAAAAATAGCTCTCGAGCTATGATGCTACGACAATGTAAACTTTTAGTGTGGGACGAAAGTACGATGTCCCACAAAAAAGCTATAGAGGCGTTAAACCAAAATCTTCAGGACTTGCGAGAGAGGAGGAATGGTAGTTTTACTGGCTGCTGACTTCCGACAAACTCTACCGGTGATCCAGAGGGGCACACATGCAGATGAATTCAAAGCCTGTCTCAAGTCATCAAGATTGTGGGAAAAAGTGAAAAAATTCAGCCTAGCAACGAATATGAGAGTCCACCTTTATAATGACGTAGATTCAGGACATTACGCAGAGACACTATTGAAAATTAGCGATGGACGTTTGGACACGGATGCTGAAGGCTGTATTTTACTTACAGGGGAATTCTGTAATTTGGTGGAAAATGATGTGGAGCTCATTGCTAAAGTTTACCCAGACTTACAACTAAATTTAAATTGTGATCATTGGTTTTGTGTGCAAGAGCAATTCTTGCACCAAAATATGAAATCGTTAACAAAATCAACACTGACATTTTGAAAGAGGTGCAGGGAGAAATAAAGGAGTATTTGTCAATAGATACAATCATGGACACAGAACAGAGCACTTCATATCCCGCTGATTTTTTAAATTCTCTGGAGCTATCGGTTGTACCCTTGCATAAACTACAATTGAAATTAGGTGTACCAATTATGCTTATGCGAAATTTAGATGCACCCCGTTTATATAATGGGACGAGGCATCAATTACACAATTAGGGCAAAATATAATCTGTGCCACCATTTTAACAGGTGTGGGAAAAGGGGAAACTCTAATCATACCTCGAATCCCAATAATCCCCACTGACCTACCATTTCAATTCAAAAGACTCCAGTTTCCAATCAAACTTAGTTTTGCTATTACTATTACCAATGCGTAAGGGCAAACATTTCAGGTAGCGGGGGTGCATTTGGAAATGCCATGTTTTTCCCGTGGCCAGCTATATGTAGCCTGTTCGCGTGTGTCCAATGCCCAGAATTTGTATGTATTTGTGCCAAATGGAAGGACATACAAGATAGTATATAGGAGCGTCCTAAAATAATGATCTATTCTGTGCCCATGATTGCAACGGTCAAGAACAAGCGGAGTAAATAAGGGATTTTAATTAACTGTAAGTAAGATTTAAGATGGAGTAGGATCTTCCAATTCGTGGCAAGGCATAACCTGTGACTCTACTGACACACACTCCGCTCCTTCTTTTCTACTCCTACACTTAATCCTGATTTATATTGTGTAGTTTGTTTTTTTCTTTATCTCTACCTCTATTGACTAACAACCTCAATATGTTCATCGTTTTTATTGTCATATTCCCTGTGTCAATCGACAACCTGAATTTATTGATAAGATCTTAATTAACGCGAGCGAAGCCGCGGGCAAAAGCTAGTTATATATAAGTAAGTATCTAAAAAAAGTATGTTATTTTTCCTTAAAACTCTTAGGAGAAATGTTTGCACAGCAATGATATATTTCCATTTTAGACTCAATAGTTAATATTTACATTTTTTATTGGTCAAAATGTATAAATGAATAATTAAATATCAATGCGATGACTAGAAGATGTGAAACACCTTAAAAAATGTTAAAATTTTAACCGAAATCGAAATTTTAATACGAAGTGTTGACCATTGTGGACCCAATATTAATCTTTTTTATTGGTCAAACATACAAATGAGGACATTAATTTTTAAAAATAAATAATTTAGGATTTAAAACTGCTTTGATGAATCTTGACGTTTCATGAATCTCTGAATCCGAAAAAGTGGTTTTAGAATTTCCTCTTCTTCTGTCTGTCTGTCGTTGTATATCTGTCTGTCTGTCTGTCTGTCCTATCTTATAGGGCACATTGACATATAAAACTATCTCTATATTGTTACCCATCTCGGTGCTGTAGTTGGCTAACGCGTTAATTTCGTACTGAGATTAACGCGCTAGTTTCATACTGAGCTTGACTGTCGAGGACGGGGAGATTAAGGTTTGAATCTAGGTCGGGTAAAGTGGGGTGGTTTTTCATCAATGGTTTTCCATTCTCCACTCAAATGCGGGTTCAGTTCCTGTAAAATTCAACTTTCCCAATTTCTAATATATTAGCGTAAAACAGATCCGAGTTTCCAGGCTGTCAGCAAATGGTTCAAATACCATTTTATTAAGGTCTTTAAAACATTAAACTGTTTGAAATGCTCTTAGGTGGACAAAGATGCGCCTCTTTTCTCATTGATTCATATCATTGTATATTATTTTATGCGTGTTCTTATGTAGGAGTGGTGACAATAGACATTATTCCGTTCAGAAATCTTACGAGTTTATAGAAAGAGAGATAAAGTCTGTGCGGTGCGCCTACCATTTATTTTTATTAATCATAGGAGGTCCTTACTCCTAGGGCTTATAAGAGGGTAAAATGGTTGATATATTTGTAAAAACACACACTTATTTCTGTAAATTTATTTAATAAGTAACTTTAAATCAATAATCTCATACTTGTAGGTTGACACCAGCCCTTATCTCTCTGGTGGTATTTTACGCCTATATCTGGGAACACCTAGGAAATGGGCCAATGTGGAATAAGGTGGTGAAGAGGAATGCAGATCTCTGCAAGATGTCCATGTGGAAGAATATGTTATACGTTCAAAATTTTACTCCTTCGAAGAGATGGTAAATAACCTATATAATTTTATTAAAAACTAAATAATCAAAAGGCATATTTCCATTTCCACTATAGCATAATTACACTAAGTAAAATATCCTCAAATTAAAAACAATAATAGCCAACCCCGATGTTTAGTGGTCAGTGCACCTAGCTAGAGCCTAGGGGTCCCAGGTTTTATTCCCAGCTGGTATTTGGGGTATTTTTCCTGAAATGAAAGCTACCTCAACGGTCACCAGGTTATGGCTAGTTAGGCTTAAGTTAGGTATGAGTGTTCTACTAGTTCCACACCTTCATATGTTATATTACCGTCACCTCATTTAATCAGGAAATGGAAAGATCCTTCAAGGAAAGGATGTACGATTGGTACATCCGGGCGTCCTATGGACAACGTACATAAAGTATTGATTAATCTTTCCCCTACTAGACTACAAATGACGTGGCCCAGCGGCGACTATTTATTATATTATTATTATTATTATTATATTATTATTATTATTATTATTATTATTATTATTATTATTATTATTATTATAATTATTTTTGTAAGTTTTCAAGTAAATATTCATTGATTTGAATGGAGGCTAGAGTGATAAACCATTCTGAGAAAAAACATATCAAAGTACCCGGTGGGAATTAGAACCCAGACCTCCAGACCAGACAAGACAATACTGATTCCTTTATATTCATGCCACTGTATGGGTTTGATATTACAAATTTTTTAAATAATGGTTATTTTATTGCAATCAAAGATTTGACAAACAACGATTTAAAACGTACTTTGGGTACAGGTAAATAAAGATCAGTAATTAATATTCTGGTGTGATACACGCCTGGAGTTACAGTAAATAGATTATTTTAATAAATATATTGAAGCTTAAACCAATTAGTCATGCCTGGAAACAATTAAACACAATATCAAGGCGTGAGTATCAATCACAATACCGATTTATGTATGCGTCTGAGCACCTAGTTAAAGCTATCGAGTTCTATTCCCTTATAGGTGGTGTTATTTTTCATTATAAATAGGCAGTTTTTCTCTGTGTATATTTCATCTTGTAGTGTGCCACTCACACCCATCAGCTGGCCGTGGACATGCAATTGTCGCTGGTAGCACCTCTTCTGGTATACCTTCTGTTCGTCAGCCAGGGCTGGGGTATCTTACTCCTGGTGACGCTTCAAGTGATCCCCATTGCTCTACGCTACGACGTCAACATCAAAACAACTTATCTTTGCTCATCTAAATGGAATGAGGTGGGTAGAATATCACTATTATTATAAATTAATTTTCAAATCGTGAAACTTGACCCTGCTTCAGTGACCACATGGACTAAGGCAGAGGTTGGCAAAATGAATACGTGTAGCCACAGGTGTGGCGATTATGTAATAGAGTTCACCATACCATGTAAGAATTGAGAAATTAGGATGCTAAAATAATCCTACACACTCTGTTTGAGCAAATAAAGTTCAAGTCAAATAATCATTGACTAATCAATTACAGCTCCTTCAGATGTACCTTATAAATGGTTAATTTGTAATGTAGTACAATTTAATGCAAAAATTGACAATCGGTTTGACTGATGGCAGATATAAAACCAAGTTTTGGGAAATAGAGGGGATTATTTGAAGGCAGTTTTGTTTCTGTGACTCATTTAAAAATTGGAATACTTCCAATGATATGCAAATATTAAGTTACAAAAGCCATACGCCGTTAGTAAATAGTTTATCCTACCATGCGAGCTGGTAAACTTAAATTCACCACACTTTTACGACAAATTCGCCCCTTGTGTTGATTAGTAAGAAAGCTCCACAGCCTAGGCCTAAGGCATCACTTTTAAAATATTCTAGCATTTCGATGTTGGGGAGAGCCAGGTTTGAATCCTGATCAGGCGTACTGAGGATGGTGTGCAAGTACAAAAGAGTGTTTACACTCCAACTAAATTTAAGCTTAAACTTATATATATCTAAAACATTTGCTTAATTATTACAAATATGCGTAAATCCTGAAAGCGTAGTAAGACAAGGTGTTGAAAAATTTATATTTTTTTAAGTGCTTCACTGTCTACATTAAAGTTGAAGATTGGTGCATACTAATCGATTTTATCCACTCCAACTGAGCAGTTATATCCATCCATAGTAGCTGTTAAGTCAATGGGCTATGAATTAGATAATTTATAATAAGTGCTCCCACATTACAAGATAAATGTGATGAGAAAAACTAATGATAAATAACATTTATAAAACTACCCTCATTAAACAGGGATAGTATCTTGCCTCAATTTATATGTCACAAACAACCCAGTCCATAAAGATCTTGAACCTTTCTAAAGACACTACAGCCACCATTATTGTTTAATACATCATTCATTTCGGAATTTTTTTAAATAAAATAGCAGGGTTAAAATTAAAAACGGGTGCTCACAATATAAAATGATAAGAAATATTCTAAATAATGTCAGGTAAGGAACATAAAGTTTTAAGGAGGTAGATATTTAAAAAAATACTTTACTTCTTTATTTATCCTATCCATTTCTCCATCTATTGAATGGCCTGTTTGGACCAGTGTCTTAAAGATATACAAACTTCACTAACTTATATTTCTCTCCTCCCTTTTTACTTTCTCTCTATCTTACAGGTAGAGAAAGTATGGTGATCGTCAAAAAAATCGAGCTCGAGATTTTGATGAATTTTGACGTTTCATGACTCCCTCAATCCGAAAAAGTGGTTTTTGAATTTCCGTCTGTCTGTCTGTCTCTGTCTGTACCTCCAACTAGAGCCTAAAATATTTTACCAATTGAGCTGAAACTTGATATGTAGAGTTTTCATAGGGTTGCCCCGAGGGGTTTTTGGAATTGGATATCTAACCCTAAAATTAAGAGTAGTTTACTGAAGGGAAAAAATAGAAAAAGTCAATTTTCTCAAAATCGGCTGAAACGATTTTGATTAAATTTCATTTATGAACGTTAATAAATATTCCAAATAAAATGGCTACTCTCAATATTTCGGCAAAATGGCTTTAAGGGCTCCGGTCTGATGCGTAAATTAACATTTTTTATAATAGCTCCGAAACTATTTGAGTTATGAAATTACTTAGCATTACAAATATGTATATATATTTATAATACAAATATTTTATTCGAAATATATTTTTATAAAATCAATAACTTTCAATCTATACGCAATTATATGAATTTTTTTTAACTTTTTGGACATTAAAGTTTAAATATTGCGATCGTAAAAAAAAACTAACCTGAAATGTTGATGGATTTAGACGTCTCATGACCCCTCGATCCTTAAAAAATAGTCTTTGCAATTCCGTCTGTCTGTCTATGGCATTGGAGAATTATTGCGTTAAGACTTAAGTAGTATATGTTTACAACTAAAGTTCACAAAATTGTATTAATATATTTGCAAATATCTCAGAAACTGCTGCTTTATATAAAATATATGTCAAATAAAAGTTTTTTATTTCTAATAGTCCTACAATTTTGCAATGATAAGTTGTTTAGTTTCTCCATTAGTTGTGGAGATATGGAAATTAACGCTTCTGTAATGTACGCTAAAAATCATTTTCATAGAATAAATGAAAATACCCAGTTTATTTATAATCTTAATCAACGCCTAGATACGAATTTTAATCAAAATCGTTTGAGCAGATTTTGAGAAAACCAAATTTTTCTCTTTTCGCCCTTCAGTAAACTACCCTTAATTTTAAGTTTTTATAGGCACACAGACAGACGGCATTGCAAAGACTATTTTTAGGGTTCGGGGGGTCACGAGACGTCGACATCCATCAAAATTTCAGGTTAGTTTTTTTTTACGGTCGCAATACTTAAACTTTAATGTCCAAAAATTTTAAAAAATTCATATAATTGCGTATAGATTGAAATTTATTGATTTTATAAAAATATGTTTCGGTTAAAATATCTGTATTATAAATATATATACATATTTGTAATGCTAAGTAATTTCATATCTCAAATAGTTTCGGAGCTATTAAAAAAATGTTAATTGATGCATCAGAACGGAGCCATTAAAGCCATTTTGCCGAAATATTGAGGGTAGCCATTTTGTTTGGAATATTTATTAATTTTTATAAATGAAATTTAATCAAAATCGTTAAAGCCGATTTTGAGAAAATTGACTTTTTCTCTTTTTGCCCTTCATAAACTACACTTAATTTTAAGTTTTAAAGACACACAGACAGACGGCATTGCAAATACAATTTTTTAGGGTTCGGGGGGTCATGAGACGTCAACATCCATCAACATTTCAGGTTAGTTTTTTTTACGATCGCAATACTAAAGCTTTAATGTCCAAAAAGTTAAAAAAAATCATATAATTGCGTATAGAATGAAAATTATAGATTTTATAAAAATATGTTTAGATTAAAATATTTGTATTATAAATATATATACATATTTGTAATGCTAAGTAATTTCATATTTCAAATAGTTTCGGAGCTATTATAAAAAATGTTAATCTACGCATCAGACCGGAGCCCTTAAAGCGATTTTGCCGAAATATTGAGAGTAGCCATTTTGTTTGGAATATTTATTAATATTCATAAATGAAATTAAATCAAAATCATTAGAGCCGATTTTGAGAAAATCAACTTTTTCTCTTTATTCCCCTCAGTAAACTACCCTTAATTTTAGGGGTAGATATTCAATTCCAAAAATACCTCAGGGAACCCTATGAAAACCCTAGATATCAAGTTTCAACTCAATCGGTAAAATAGTTTAGGCTCTATTTGGAGGTACAGACAGACAGACAGACCGACAGACAGACAGACGGAAATTCAAAAACCACTTTTTCGTATTAAGGAAGTCATGAAACGTCAAAATTCATCAAAATCTCGAGTTCGATTTTTTTGACGATCACCATACTTTCTCTACCTGTAAGATAGAGAGAAAGTAAATAAATGGTACGGCACACCGCACAGACTTTCTCTCTCTTTCTATAAACTCGTAAGATTTCTGAAAGAATAATGTACATTATATCATCACCACTCCACATAAAAACACGCATAAAATAATATACAATGATATATAATCAATGAGAAAAGAGGCGCATCTTTGTCCACCTAAGAGCATTTCAAACAGTTTAATGTCTTCTACAAGGTCAACACTTCGTATTAAAATTTCGATTTCTGGTTAAAATTTTAAAATTTTATAAGGTGTTGCAGATCTTCAAGTCATCGCATTGATATTTAATTATTCATTTATACATTTTGACCAATAAAAAATGTAAATATTGACTATTGAGTCTAAAATGGATATAGATAATTGCTATGCAAACATTTCTCCTAAGAGATTTAAGGAAAAATAACATACTTTTTTAGATACTTATATTTAACTAGATTTTGCCCGCGGCTTCGCTCGCGTTAATGTAGATTTTATCAATAAATTCAGGTTGTAGATTGACACAGGAAGTATGACAATAAAAACGATGAACATATTGAGGTTGTTAGTCAATAGAGGTAGAGATAAAGATAAAAACAAACTACACAATATAAATCAGGATTAAGTGTAGGAGTAGAAAAGAAGTAGCGGAGTGTGTGTCAGTAGAGTCATAGGTTATGCCTTTGCCACGAATTGGAAGATCCTACTCCATCTTAAATTTTACTTACAGTTAATTAACATCCCTTATTTACTCCGCTTGTTCTTGACCGTTGCAATCATGGGCACAGAATAGATCATTATTTTAGGACGCTCCTATATACTATGTTGTTTGTCCTTCCATTTGGCGCAAATACATACAAATTCTGGGCATTGGACACACGCGAACAGGCTACATATAGCTGACCATGGGAAAAACATGGCATTTCCAAATGCACCCCTGCTAACTGCAATGTTTGCCCTTGCGCTTTGTTAATAGTAATAGCAAAACTAAGTTTGATTGGAAACTGGAGTCTTTTGAATTGAAATGGTAGGTCAGTGGGGATTATTAGGATTCGAGGTATGATTACACTTTCCCCTTTTCCCACACCTGTTAAAATGGTGGCACAGACTATATTTTGCCCTAATTGTGTAATTCGAAGCCTCGTCCCATTACATAAACGGGGTGCATCTAAATTTCGCATAAGCATAACTGGTACACCTAATTTCAATTGTAGTTTATGCGAGGGTACACCCGATAGCTCCACAGAATTTAAAAACTCAGCTAGATATGAAGTGCTCTGTTCTGTGTCCATGATTGTATCTATTGACAAATACTCCTTTATTTCTCCCTGCACCTCTTTCAAAATGTCAGTGTTGATTTTGTTAACGATTTCATTTTTTGGTGCAAGAATTGCTCTTGAACACAACCAATGATCACAATTTAAATTTAGTTGTAAGTCTGGGTAAACTTTAGCAATGAGCTCCACATCATTTTCCACCAAATTACAGAATTCCCCTGTAAGTAAAATACAACCTTCAGCATCCTTGTCCAAACGTCCATCGCCTAAATTTTTAATAGTGTCTCTGCGTAATGTCCTGAATCTACGTCATTATAAAGGTAGACTCTCATATTCGTTGTTAGGCTGAATTTTTTCACTTTTTCCCACAATCTTGATGACTTGAGGCAGGCTTTGATTTCATCTGCATGTGTGACCCCTCTGGATCACCGGTAGAGTTTGTCGGAAGTCACCAACCAGTAAAACTACCATTCCTCCCATAATATCTGTACCGTCTCGCAAGTCCTGAAGAGTTTGGTTTAACGCCTCTATAGCTTTTTTGTGGGACATCGTACTTTCGTCCCACATTAAAAGTTACATTGTCGTAGCATCATACCTCGAGAGCTATTTTTGCTGAAATTGCAGATGGGTGACTCTTCCTGTGCAAGTGAAAGATTTAGTGGCAATTTTAGAACGGAATGTGCAGTACGGCCACCGTTCAGTAGTGTAGCTGCTATACCGGAGGAAGCGACGGCAACAGCAATTTTCTCGTCTTTCCTTATGAACGCCAATAATAAGTTCAGCAAAAACGTTTTCCCGGTTCCTCCAGGGTCGTCGAGAAAGAGGAGTGCACCATTCCCTGACTCTACTTGATGTAACACTTGTTGAAAGACGTGACTTTGTTCTGGAAGTAACCGAGGAACTAATTCGGTTACTTTCTGTTGCAATACTGTGAAATCATAGTTTAATTCCCGAGTAATTTCATCGTTTAAGTCATTTTCGTCTGATCGTTGAGGGCTTACCATTCCGAAATCTTGAAGCTTCTTTCCCACCATTGTCATAACCTTGTTTTCAATTTTCGTCAGCGCTTCGTAGTAGATGTCTCATTAAATGTCATATCTGCATGTACTTGCTGTAACCACCGCAAAATATCTTCCGCCATGTACTCTTTGTACTTATCCCACAGCGTTTGAGGATTGGAAAGACCGCAAGATGATATGAGGGTTGCGAAAAGTTCCCTGATTTTGTCTGGTGATCTGCACTGCACGGCTTCCTCCATAGTTTCGTCCCAGTGGTTCTCATTCTCTAACAAATATAGAGCTTCACATGCTTCTCTATATGTTCCGCATTCCTGACCGTTGACAATTTTAAGGTCTCTATAGCTAGTTGGACCTCGAACATGATGCAATAACATGCGCAGACAAAGCATTCAAAGTTCGTTACATGGACGGTGTAGACACGACCAAGAGCGTCTGATGATTTAACCCTAGGAAATCTTCAACAGGCGTACCTTGAACGCGGCGTTTCCACTCTTTTTTGAGGTGTTCCATGTATAATAACGGGGAACTTGGGAATACAATAATGTTTTAGCGAAAGTATCTGTCTGACAAAGCTGGAAAAAGGCAGTTAATGTGGTTTTAGGAGGTGATGAAATCCTTTCCTGGAAATTACTCTCATTAAAGAAAACACGCTGTCCATTTTCTAAAGTGTATGGCAAGATGTGTAACAGTCGGATGTCTTTCGTGTAAGGGTAAACCAAGGAGCCGCCACGCCGCCTCATTACTACTGACATATCACCCGGCTTGATAGGTTTGTAATTCATTAATAGTTTGCGCTACACCTTCGTTACGCAGATTGAAGATCGCCTGATCACTCCCTTTATTAATGTATTTGCAAATATATTTAATAGCACGAACAGAGTTGCAGGCTTCTACATTAATGTGGGCATTAAATATTTTACATAAAATGGGTGAATATGGTACAACCCAGCTATTATCAAAAGTTTGGACCACCCCAATGCGATTCTGAATTGTAACACTTTTACCACCATCTTCGGGTGCTCTTCGTCTGTACAAAGGGTAACCCTTATTATTGTGCACTGTTTCCTTTAGCAGCTCTCGGGGAAATTTTTTTGTACATTTTCCATTTTTCATGCAAGGTGATGCTGGATTGCGTTCTCCACAGGGACCATGAACCATGTTTCTGACTACGGTATCGTGCAAATCCTTATCTTGTTCTGGATCCGGAATCTCGGCGCTTATTATGTTATCTATTTGATTGGGACGCAGCTTTTCTTGCAACCAAATAAGAAAATGCACATGTGGCAGTCCTCGTTTCTGCCATTCAATGGAATACATGTGGCACTGGACGTTTCCAAATACTTTTCCCTTTGTAATAAATTCATTAGTTTTTGAACCTTTAAACGAAACACACGTGCAACTAAGTCATGTCGGTCAGTAGCTCTTTGCCCGAGCATTAGCTCTTCTGTTATTTCCTTCCATGAGGGATTGCAGGTGAAAGTTACGAATAGGTCAGGCCTGCCGTAAGTGCGCAATAGGTGAAAGCGTCTTGTGTGTATTAATGCAGATAGCGGGGGCTGTTCACAAAAGTAGAGGGAAGAATAACCATTCTGCCTAAATCGTTGGGGCTTATATTACCATCCGTGCTAATCGCATCTTGCAGGTGAATGTAATTTTCAGTTCGCAGTTTTTTCTGGTTTAAAGAAATGTAACGAAGACGTTCACTCTCTACTTTGATGTACATATCTACTAAAAATTGGTGAAAGAGCTGTCTTGATCGTGGAAGGAGGTTAAAGTCATTTTCTCGAAGCATCATGTGATAGGCGTAAAAATCCATGCATGAAACTTTTTTATTGGGAACTGGCTGTTTTTAGTGGGATTAATGAGTGGAATATTAAAATGGTATCCCGACTCTCCCTTGCTAAAAATTAATGGGTACTGCAAAGCATCATAAAACTTATGAGTATCGGCTACACGTGTAAGTGTATTATCGTGTGCTCGTAACACTATGTCTCGTGAAGAGAACTGGTCGCCACTCACCACGACAGCAACTTCATTAATTGTCGGTGCATTATAGCGCCTCTCATGTTCGCCACGTGGAGTTCGATCAGCATGGATGACAACCTTATAATCTTCTTGAGGCCAGTTCTCTATTGCGGTTTTAAAGGTATTTATCAAAATGTTGTGTTTATGTAACATTCTTTGAATTTTTAATACCGTATCTCTTTCAACTCCTTGAATGTATAAGCAACGACGGTTTACTTCATTTTCTTCATCACCCATGAAATAAACTTGCAAGAATTTATGGTGTTCGTTCTCTGTTGGAAAAAGTGAACCAATTTGATGATATATCTGACCTTGTACGGTAAAGGTTGGCGAAAACCCGGGCATTCTTATCTCCTTATCTACTCCAAAAGATGTCATTTGAAAGCATGAGTTATACTTTCTAATTCTATTTAAAAAGCGCCGTGATTCATTTTCATCATATAAATATAGAGTTTTCAAGAGGCTGTTCTGGTTCACCAAGTAAAGGAAGGGAAACTTTGCCATTAGAACAACACATCCCTGCGGTCTCATCTTTCCATTTTAAAGCATCACAAAACTGGCATTTTTTATTCATCAAACCAACAACAATTAAAGTATGATTTTTGTAATCAATTAAAGGATCGTATTCAAATCCGGAATTATTAAATAAGGACCAACTGTTACGCATAAAAGTTCGTCGGCGTTCGGTTTGCATTTCTGCATGAACGATTATTCTCGCCTGCGACTCTTGTGTAGTTTCTGTGACTCTAATGGCTGCCTGCCGCTGGGCTTGTTCGTCTAAACGGAGCTGAGTTTGAAGGGGCGTCTCAGTAGCTCTCAAAGCTCTCTGGCGTTCATCTTGCTCATCTAGACGGAGCTGCGTTTGATGAGGCGTCTCAGTTGCTTTCAAAGCAGCTTGGCGTTCAGCTTGTACATCTAAACGGATCTGCGTTTGAAGGAGCGTTTCAGTAGCTCTCAGAGCTCTCTGCCGTTCGGCTTGTTCCTCTAAACGCAATTGTGTTTGAAGGGGCGTCTCAGCTGCTCTCATAGAAGCCTGGCGGGTGGCTTGGTCCTCCAGTCTTTCCTTGCTTTGATAACGTGTCTCATCAGCTCTCAAATCAGTTTGTCGCTCCATTTGTTCTTGCCTCCTTAATTCGGCATGAACGGAGGGTTCTTGGGATCGAGCAATTTTAGCTGCCCGGGCTCGCAATGAGCTCCTAGATAGGTTAGAATTACGTTTGCGA
The DNA here is from genome assembly GCA_033556935.1 of Timema podura. Lineage (NCBI taxonomy): Eukaryota > Metazoa > Arthropoda > Insecta > Phasmatodea > Timematidae > Timema > Timema podura. Next base: position 44,921,226 of record JAVRXN010000011.1, on the reverse strand, counting down.
GGCATTACAAAAAAGAAAAAGGAAAAAACTGTTTTTTTTAAGAAAAAAAATATTTCTAACCTAAAAATTAAAACAGACACACTATTACCTTAAGGTAAAAAAGTAGAACCAGAATTAAAATAACTAACCTAATAATAATAAATGATAAACTATCGCTCAAAGAGAAAAAAAAAGGAAAAATAAAAACTGAAAACGTAAAACAATTACTATATTATTAAAATAGGATTTAAACACAGATAAATAGACGGTAACAAATCAATGTTTGTAAACAAATGAATCGCAAACATGTATTGCTATTTCCCAACTCCCTTTCTTCTCTTTCTCCAAGCTTCATAGCCATAGATAAACAAAACGATACCGCATTAGTTAGTACATTCTATAACACAAATCGATACCGCATTTTAAAGTAAAAATAATGTTTTTATTTGATATACCAATACCAATAATACCAAACTTCTTACGACAACCATAACGGGGTGAAAAGACAGAACCTAATTAGCTGAATATAATAATTTTTAATCATTTTAAGATAGATGTGCCTAAAATAACTCGGGAACAGATTTTTATTCGGGATATCAGATTTTCTTCTGGGATACCGCAGGTCCCTTTTTCTGTACTCCAGGCATCATGTTGCAAATTTATTAATAAACAGTAGCGGATGTATGCGACGACGTCAAAAGTTATTTTTTTCTATCCCTCAGACATCCTTTTTTTCTGGATGAAAGGTACCCTATGTCTTTACTGTACCCATGACAACGTGTATGCAAAATTTCATGATGATCGGTCGAATAGTTTAGGCTTTAGGTGAAAGCGTAACAAACAAACAAACAAACAAATAAACAAACTCACATTCGTATTTTTTATGGATGAAAGGTACCCTATGTTCTTTTATGTACCCATGACAACGTGTATGCGAAATTTTCATGATGATCGGTCGAGTAGTTTAGTTTAGGCGTGAAAGGTAACAAACAATCAAACAAATAAACAAAAATTCACATTTGCATTTTTTTTCTGGAAGAAGGGTACCCTATTTACTTTTCTGTACCCATGACAACGTGTATGCGAAATTTCATGATGATCGGTCGAGTAGTTTAGGCGTGAAAGCGTAACAAACAAACAAACAAACAAACAAACAAACTCACATTCGCATTTATAATAGTTAGGATTACTCTATGGCATTGGAGAATTATTGCGTTGAGACTTAAGTGGTATATGTTTGACAACTAAAGCTCACAAAATTGTATTAATATATTTGCAAATATCTCAGAAACTTCTGCTTTTATAAAAATATACTAGCTTTTGCCCACGGCTTCGCTCGACGTTAATGTAGATTTTATCAATAAATTCAGGTTGTCGATTGACACAAAGAATATGACAATAAAAACGATGAACATATTGAGGTTGTTAGTCAATAGAGGTAGAGATAAAGAAAAAAACAAACTACACAATATAAATCAGGATTAAGTGTAGGAGTAGAAAAGAAGTAGTGGAGTGTGTGTCAGTAGAGTCACAGGTTATGCCTTGCCACGAAATGGAAGATCCTACTCCATCTTAAACTTTACTTACAGTTAATTAAAATCTATTATTTACTCCCTTGTTCTTGACCGTTGCAATCATGGGCACAGAATAGATCATTATTTTAGGACGCTCCTATATAGTATGTTATATTTCCTTCCATTTGGCACAAATACATACAAATTCTGGGCATTGAACACACGCGAACAGGCTACATATAGCTGGCCATGGGAAAAACATGGCATTTCCAAATGCACCCCTGATACCTGCATTGTTTGCCCTTGCGCTTTGTTAATAGTAATAGTAAAACTAAGTTTGATTGGAAACTGGAGTCTTTTGAATTGAAATGGTAGGTCAGTGGGGATTATTGGGATTTTAGGTATGATTACAGTTTCCCCTTTTCCCACACCTGTTAAAATGGTGGCACAAATTATATTTTGCCCTAATTGTGTAATTGAAGCCTCGTCTCATTACATAAACGGGGTATATCTAAATTTCGCATAAGCATAACATGTACACCTAATTTCAATTGTAGTTTATGTGAGGGGACACCCGATAGCTCCACAGAATTTAAAAACTCAGCGGGATATGAAGTGCTCTGTTCTGTGTCCATGATTGTATCTATTGACAAATACTCCTTTATTTCTCCCTGCACCTCTTTCAAAATGTCAGTGTTGATTTTGTTAACGATTTCATATTTTGGTGCAAGAATTGCTCTTGCACACAACCAATGATCACAATTTAAATTTAGTTGTAAGTCTGGGTAAACTTTAGCAATGAGCTCCACATCATTTTCAACCAAATTACAGAATTCCCCTGTAAGTAAAATACAGCCTTCAGCATCCGTGTCCAAACGTCCGTCGCCAATTTTCAATAGTGTCTCTGCGTAATGTCCTGAATCTACGTCATTTTAAAGGTGGACTCTTATATTCGTTGTTAGGCTGAATTTTTTCACTTTTGCCCACAATCTTGATGACTTGAGACAGGCTTTGATTTCATCTGCATGTGTGTCCCTCTGGATCACCGGTAGAGTTTGTCGGAAGTCACCAGCCAGTAAAACTACCATTCGTCCCATAATAACTGTACTGTCTCGCAAGTCCTGAAGAGTTTGGTTTAACGCTTCTATAGCTTTTTTGTGGGACATTGTACTTTCGTCCCACACTAAAAGTTTACATTGTCGTAGCATCATACCTCGAGAGCTATTTTTGCTGAAATGAATAATAACAAACTTTTTACAACAATTATGTCATTTACTTTAACGGGGTGAACAGACAGAGCTTAATTAGCTGAATATAATCATTTTTAATCATTTTAAGATAGATGTGCCTAAAATAACTCGGGAACAGATTTTTATTCGGGGTATCAGATTTTCTTCTAGGATACCACAGGTCCCTTTTTCTGTACTCCAGGCATCATGTTGCAATTAATTTATTCATATCAGTAGGACGAGTTGTTAAGCCGGACGACCGTCTAACAGTTATTTTTTTCTATCCGTCAGGAACAGTACTATTTTTCTGGATGAAAGGTACCCTATGTCCTTTTCTGTACCCATGACAACGTGTATGCGAAATTTCATGATGATCGGTCTAGTAGTTTAGGCGTGAAAGCGTAACAAACAATAACAAACAATTAAACAAACAAACTCACATTCACATTTTTTCTGGATGAAAGGTACCCTATATCCTTTTCTGTACCCATAACAACGTGTATGCAAAATTTCATGATGATCGGTCGAGAAGTTCAGGCGTGAAAGCGTAACAAACAATAACAAACAAACAAACAAACTCACATTCACATTTTTTCTGGATGAAAGGTACCCTATGTCCTTTTCTGTACCCATGACAACGTGTATGCGAAATTTCATGATGATCGGTCAAGTAGTTTAGGCGTAAAAGCGTAACAAACAATAACAAACAAACAAACAAACTCATATTCACATTTTTTCTGGATGAAAGGTACCCTATATTCTTTTCTGTACCCATGACAACGTGTATGCGAAATTTCATGATGATCGGAAGAGTAGTTTAGGCGTGAAAGCGTAGCAAACAATAACAAACAAAAAAACAAACAAACTCACATTTGCATTTTTTCTGGATGAAAGGTACCCTATGTCCTTTTCTGTACCCATGACAACGTGTATGCGAAATTTCATGATGATCGGTCGAGTAGTTTAGGCGTGAAAGCTTAACAAACAATAACAAACATACAAACAAACAAACAAACTCACACTCGCATTTTTTCTGAATGAAAGGTACCCTATATTCTTTTCTGTACCCATGAAAACGTGTATGCGAAATTTCATGATGATCGGTTGAGTAGTTTAGGCGTGAAAGCGTAACAAACAATAACAAACAAACAAACAAACAAACTCACATTCGCATTTTTTTTTCTGGATGAAAGGTAACCTATGTCATTTTCTGTACCAATGACAACGTGTATGCGAAATTTCATGATGATCGGTAGAGTAGTTTAGGCGTAAAAGTGTAACAAACAATAACAAACAAACAAACAAACTCACATTCACAACTTTTCTGGATGAAAGGTACCCTATGTCCTTTTCTGTACCCATGACAACGTGTATGCGAAATTTCATGATGATCGGTCAAGTAGTTTAGGCGTAAAAGCGTAACAAACAATAACAAACAAACAAACAAACTCATATTCACATTTTTTCTGGATGAAAGGTACCCTATATTCTTTTCTGTACCCATGACAACGTGTATGCGAAATTTCATGATGATCGGTCGAGTAGTTTAGGCGTGAAAGCGTAACAAACAATAACAAACAAACTCACATTCACATTTTTTCTGGATGAAAGGTACCCTATGTCCTTCTCTGTACCTATGACAACGTGTATGCGAAATTTCATGATGATCGGTCGAGTAGTTTAGGCGTGAAAGCGTAACAAACAAACAAACAAACAAACAAACAAACTCACATTCGCATTTATAATAGTTAGGATGTCAAATAAAAGTTTTTTATTTCTAATAGTCCTACAATTTTGCAATGATAAGTTGTTTAGTTTCTCCAATAGTTGTGGAGATATGGAAATTAACGCTTCTGTAATGTACCCTAACAATCATTTTCATAGAAAAATGAAAATAGCCAGTTTATTTATGATCTTAATCAACGCCTAGATACGAATTTTAATCAAAATCGTTTGAGCAGATTTTGAGAAAACCAAATTTTTCTCTTTTGGCCCTTCAGTAAACTACCCTTAATTTTAAGTTTTTATAGACACACAGACAGACGGCATTGCAAAGACTATTTTTTAATGTTCGGGGGGTCATGAGACGTCGACATCCATCAACATTTCAGGTTAGTTTTTTTTTTACGGTCGCAATACTTAAACTTTAATGTCCAAAAAGTTAAAAAAAATTCATATAATTGCGTATAGATTGAATGTAATTGATTTTATAAAAATATGTTTCGGATAAAATATCTGTATTATAAATAAATATACATATTTGTAATGCTAAGTAATTTCATATCTCAAATAGTTTCGGAGCTATTATAAAAAATGTTAATTGACGTATCAGACCGGAGCCCTTAAAGCCATTTTGCCGAAATATTGAGGGTAGCCATTTTGTTTGGAATATTTATTAATGTTTATAAATGAAATTAAATCAAAATCGGTAGAGCGGATTTTGAGAAAATCGACTTTTTCTCTTTTTTCCCTTCAGTAAACTACCCTTAATTTTAGGGATAAATGTCCAATTCCAAAAACCCCTCGGGACAACCCTATGAAAACCCTAGATATCAAGTTTCAGCTCAATCTGTAAAATAGTTGAGGCTCTAGTTGGAGGTATAGACAGACAGACAGACAGACAGACGGAAATTCAAAAACCACTTTTTCGGATTCAGGAAGTCATGAAACGTCAAAATTCATCAAAATCTCGAGTTCGATTTTTTTGACGATCAGCATACTTTCTCTACCTGTAAGATAGAGAGAAAGTAAAAAGTATGTTATTTTTCCTTAAATCTCTTAGGAGAAATGTTTGCATAGCAATGATCTATCTCCATTTTAGACTCAATAGTCAATATTTACTTTTTTTATTGGTCAAAATGTATAAATGAAAAAATAAATATCAATGCGATGACTTGAAAATCTGCAACACCTTATAAAATGTTAAAATTTTAACCAGAAATCGAATATTTATTACGAAGTGTTGACCCTTGTGGAAGACATTAAACTGTTTGAAATGCTCTTAGTTGGACAAAGATGCGCCTCTTTTCTCATTGAATATATATCATTGTATAAATTTTTATCGTGTTCTTGCGTGGAGTGGTGATGATACAATGTACATTACTCCGTTCAGAAATCTTACGAGTTTATAGAAAGAGAGAGAAAGTCTTTGCGGTGTGCCGTAACATTTATTTTTCACATACATTTACCTAAAATAACTTTTCATTTCACTACTTTTAATATTAGCACAGCTCTTCACAAACTTTTTTTTGAAAGGTAATTTTTGTACAGTAAATTCTAACGTTTGTATTATATTTGTTTGCCTTAATTATTTCATTTAGATTTTTTTTCCATTTATAAGAAGTATTTAATGTACACTTGCTTAACCGACTAGTTATATCTGTTCACGACTTACAAACTAACTTATATATCTAGAACATATCTGCCCCCAAGCCGTTAATTTATCACTTTAGGAGAGAAAACAACATTTAATCTATGATTCATTTTTCAGCCTTGCTAAAAATCAAACTTGAGACTCCTAGCTCAGTAGATAGACACGCTACCGATTGAGCTTTTTTAAAAATTCTAATTTTTATTACAAATTTTAATTACATATTTTTATACTTTTTCCATATTTTATAGATCTTATGCGCGTATATATAAAATATTATTTATTATTATTATTATTCATATAGCATAATACATGTTTTCTAAGATCATAAACGACTGTAATTGTTTTACAAGTTATTTTCTAAATCTCCTACGTCTTAAATTCAAAAATAGATGTGTAAGCTGGCCTTTCAGCAGGCATAAATTAAAATTAAAAGTATATACATGAAAAAATATCCTCATACATTACTTAAATAGTACCAAGCTTAGTTATCATATAAAATATTATTTTAATTGGGATCAATCATCATATCATTGGGCCGTCAATCAGTGACTTTATCTTATTTAACTCTCAGATAAGGATGTTTTTAATGCGATCTAATTTTATTTTTTATTATATATTATAATTTGTATATATATATATTTATAATATGTTTGACTTTAAATGAAAGATTTTCATCTATAAATACTTACTTTACAGATTGAGTCAATCATATCTTACTGCAAATATGACCTACATTTTACCAAGTCACCAAGCGACACCCTACATGTTTGGAATCGGGCTTGGCTATTTGTTGCATAAAAATAATAATAAGATACACATTCCTAAGGTAAGTAATATTATTTTTTAATGAGTTCACTTTTTTATGTTTGAAGTTTATTAAGTTCCAAAGAGATTTCACTTGTTGTAACACGGCGTAATTCTATAGGATTACAGTATATTTGTTTATTAAAATGTGGTGGCTTATGTTCAAACTTCTGATTGGAGTTAAAGAAGGATTTATTTGATTAATTGCTTACTTAGCTGCTTATAAGCAAATGCGAGATTATTTTCTCTAAATAGTCCTTCTATATCCCCTATTTTATTATCATGGTTAAAATTCGTACAGGCCAAATAGATATTAAAAGAGACGAAACATAAAATAATGTAAGAACAATATACAATCAAATATAATAACAGAAATATGAATAAATATATTTCCCTAGTGAATTCAAAACATGATTATATCTAATCTGATCCCACGTGATCAATCTTATACACACGGATGAGTTTGGAGATATATTAAAAGTATAGTGGGATCTGGTTAAATCCTGTTTGCAGTAAAAAATAATAACATTTGTATTTGTGGTCATTTTATTATCTCCATTATACATTTTATTGAGGCCAAGTTGGAGGTCTTAAAAATTTTTGTAGCTGTCCTAGAGTTATTATGTTCAATCATACAATGTTTCTTACTAACCATCAGGATTAGTCACATATTCGTTGTAATGACTAATTAACGTAAAGTTCAAGAGTAAAGATACCTTCATTTACTAGAAAAGTGAGTCAGAAACCATTTTAAGAAACCAACGCTGACTATACCCTACAGACTTTGAGCTCCAACCTCCATGTCATTGTTAAATCAGATTGAGTTTATGAGTTGGTCTTTCCTCCCACCATTTTCTGTCATAGTTATGTTAAGTTAATGGATTAACTTAACTATATGATCAAAAAATATTATAGTTGAATAGTTCGAGTCTTAACCAGAACTTCTTTACCTTTTTAGTATCTAGTTTACGGAGGTTGGCTGTCCGCAACGTACCTGATCTACCTTTCTTTCTTCTCGATGTCTGAGGTATTTTCCCTCGAATACCAGTATGACGCAGTTAGGATGTCTCTCTACTATGCGCTGTCCCCGATTGCCTTGTCGTTAACGCTTTGTTGGGTCATCCTTGCTTGCGCTACCGGGCATGGAGGTGAGTCTGTTCATTACAAAATGTCCCAAAAAATCTTAAGATGGATTTCCAGGTTGTTAATTTCTATCCAAAATCTTAGCTTTTCTTCGTCTGGGAAATTGAGTTGGTACTTTTGGTTGATCTTGATTTTGAATTTTGAATTTTGAATTTTCCTAGACATAAGTTAGGCTTATCTGATATCAGTTGATATTTTTATGGAAGAAAGGGTAGAAGGAGAATGGTCAGCTAAAATATATATATATATATATATATATATATATATAATTAGTGTTCGTTTCAGATTGTAAAAAGTATTAACACTAAGGTTTTATGTTAAGTGATTCTGGTGTTTTGTCACATTCCATGCTGATTGTAATCATTCATAGACTCAATATATCATATTAATGTTTAATCAATAAAGAGCCCCGTGTTAGTAGTCTAATATAGTATAAGTATTCAAGTACGCACCAGACCGGACTACCAATAACGTGAAGGTTGAGGATTTACAGAAAAAGGTTTTTTCCATGTGATAATACCCTGTGATTTTCTCTTCCTTCATCCTAGAAAATATGATTGAATTTTATCCTAACCACCCCAAACATAATCCCTGATCTGTTCAAATCCTGTGTATAATAGCACCCCTCCTTCCTGAAATTAAAAAACACTCATACAACTCTATTTAGTCCAGGAATGGCCTTACTGACACATCAAACCCACAAAAGGAAAATTCAAATATCATGAAAATTTCTGTAGAGATTCTAATCTACTTAAGATACTTAATATAGTTTAACATATCAATAATCTTAATCACAAAACTGAAATAATGTGCATGAATCAGATAATTTATTGATGCCCTTTTAATAGGTCTCTCGATGTTATACAAAAAAAAGTGGCTAAGACCTTTATAATAGTATTGATCTGTATATTTTCACAAAAACTATAAAAAAAACTTCTAAAATGTAATTAGGATTAAATACAAATCATGTTATTTGGAAATTTATTTAATTTACCCAATTCAAAATTTAATGTTGGTTATACTATAGATCACTATTTATATAATATTTTAACTTCATTTTAATACAAACTAAGTTATGAATTAACAAACTACTATACATATAATGGAAAAAATTCTGAACATTATATCTGGTGTGTTAAAATATTTTAGTGTGCGGTCACTCTTAACGTACTCTACTAGTTGAAAGCAATTGACCGGATACGGTTGCTTGTGTTTCTGCAGGATGGCTCAACTATGCTCTGTGCTGCCGTGGGCTAACTATTTTCAGCAAGATTTCTTACAGCGTGTACCTAAGCCAGTTTTTGGTCTTATTTTACAACGTGGGCACCACCAAGTCATCGCAAGAGTTCAACGCCTCCACCATCTATGTAAGACGTTAATAAAAGGGTTAGGTGGACAGTAGAATGAGTAGATATGACGTGCGGTACTTTGACAACCCTATCTGGGTGCGTTGTAAGTTATCTTTTACCTCATTGGGGTGTAGTAGATAAACTTATATAGAGGTGAATACTTGTTGTTTTTTAAATTAAACCATCTCAATTTAAGCTGACAGTTTTTTCCTACAATTATACGTAGATGAGTTATTTAAGAGGAGCTTTGTTAAGTTCTCGATGAATGTTTATACTCGTAATAAGTCCTACGATATAATTTACACTCTCCGAGTCTTACTACCCGTTGTGGATGTTAACACATTCACACTATAGAGGCACGGAGGAGGCAGGAAGAGATTATCCTGAATTTATTGTTTTCATTGTTCCTTCAATAATGATGTTGAAATTGAAATCTTATAAATTTTAAAGTTAATATTTTGTCACTTTTTTTTTTTCAAGGTAAGCTTGTTTGAGTTTATCCTCGTTCTACTGGTCTCAACAATTATGACATTACTTTTTGATTTGCCTATGCAAAAAGTCAAAAACATTCTCATGGAGACTAGTAAGTGCCACCTTTATGTTAGAAACTTTTTTTAGAAATATTTATAAGATTATAGTTAATCCAATTAACATAATTTGAATGTTCTTCAATGTCCCTAAATCATGACAAAGAATATATTAAAGTTTATTAATGTATTTAGTGGATTTAACTCTCATAATGGAATGTGTTTAAACCTTATTGTATAGATTTAACTACATAAAAAGACTCCAGATAAATGATTTAAAGTTTTTCTTATAAAATATTCGAACTATCCAGCCTATTATTAAAAACAAGCGTTTTTAATATCTAATATAGTTTTGAATTCTACTTAGATTTAAATTGGATTATGTTCTTTTGAATTTATAAAATCAAGCTGTCTATTATAATTTATATTAGAGCTTTTTGACATTCATGATTTGGGTAAAAACTAAAGACCAGTGAGTCATACTGAAACCAGAACTTACGACCCAAATTAACAATTATTTTTAAGGAACCAAGACCGGAATAGGAACCCAAAAATGAATTTGTTAAGAACCAGAACAGGAATTTAAATCGTGATAGTTATAGATCCATAAAAGTTATTAGCAGGTCTTAAATGTTTTAAATTGTTTCAATTATTTTCGATAGTTGCATTTTATTCCCTTTTATATTTAAATTAATTTTATTTGAAATACTTTATTTTCCCTTTTATCAGATGTTTTGTCAAGGATTTTTTCAAATTTTTATTTCAATTGTTTTTATTTTGTTTTAAAATTTCTTTTAAATGTTTCTAACTAATATTTTATAATCATGGTATAACTATTAAATATAAAAAAATTGATATAACTGAAAACAGAAGAGGAACCAAATTAAAAACCAAAAAGAACAAGTAACATTTATTTTTCTCTAACTGGAACCAGAACCAGAATCTTAAAATATTTGTTTGAAGAATAGGAGCCAGAACAATAACCAATAAATATGTGAATTCGTGTCCTTGCTAAGTCTATAGTATTGGTCATATTGTGACAAAGTAATTAATAAGCTCCTAAAAGATAGTTTAAGTTTACAATTTAATTAATAAGCACCTACAAGATATTTCAGGCTTAACAATACCGTTTTATTAAATACCATACAAATAATTTGTTCTTGGTTAATTTATTAGAGAATATTTTAGAGAATTTTAAATTATCTTATACTTGTATATATGTAGAATCTTAACGACCATAATCACTTAAATTACTTAGTAACTATCAGTTAAATAAAGCTATTAACTATACGCTATTAACGTATATTTAACATGAATTAGTTAAATAGTCTTTATTATATACAATGTGTAGACATGATTTATTTTAAACCTAATTTTATTTACAAATTAATAAAACGAAGTAAAAATTATATATATTCCTAATAGTGCTTGAATTATCAGTTTTTGCACAAGGGTTTATTTTTACTCCGTTTAAAAATTGAGATTAACGGCCAGGGTCTTGTTTTTTCTGACAACATGCCCTGTATCCACAAATTTGACACTATTATGATGGAGCATTTTGTTGAAATTTATTTATTATATTTCTAGAAAATAGCTTTGCTTTTTATCAATTACAAACACTATTTTTTCAGGTTCTAAGAAGACTAATTAGTAAAAAAATTAAACTTCTGTAATATAAACTACTACATTATTAACTTCAAGTCAGAAGATGTACAAGATAAGTATTTTTGGGGTGTTTAATGTTGAAATATATTTTATTAACTTAACTATACAAGTGATATATAAAATACATTAAAAAACAACACATAATCTCAAGTGCACAAATAATGTTATCACATAATTATCTAACAATAGCGTTAATGTATAAAATATTAACTATAAAATACTGATTAGCTTTATTTAAGACCATTCACTTAGTCCTATCTTTACAAATAAAAATACGTCACCTAACTTTATGTAATGTTTTAGGTAAAAAATGTATTCTCAAAAGGTAAAAATCCTTTTGTATTTATACCAAATAGTGTTTTTCTATTAAACCATTAATTATTACCTAGCTAGCTAGAAGGTAATAAAGGTGTGTAACAAAATCTATTTTAAATTTTACTCAAATATATGTCATCACTTGTTTAGTATTTGAACACAATTTAATTTTTTACCACAACATTAATAAAAAAGATGTTTATGAGTACATTTATTGATAAGTATCCTCACGACTCTGTAAGATAATTCATTATTATCAAGAGTAAGCAACATTTTAGGTAAAATCAAACGAAAATGTATTTTTTCAAAAAGATAATCATGTACGTTCTCCATTTTCTTTCGACACCTCTTTTCTCCTGCCTGTAAACAAAATAGAATTAGTACATTTTAATATCAGTAAAAATCATACCTACTGTCGAAAATTAGATTTAACCCAAACAAATAGTCTTAGATGTCTGCCTTGCAATTGATTGGTTTATAGATGAATGGGCGGGGGTGTTAAGGTTGGGATTCTAGCTGGGTGCACTGGAAGTGGATTTCGACATGTGATAATAGCAGTGGCGTATTCTCTGGGTATGCTAGCTCTGCGGTGCATACCCATAATTATATGAACTAGTTTCTTAATTCTATGCTGTCTGTGTAAAGTATGTAAATACTAATGTTTAAATTGTGAATTAATATACATTTATAATGTATTTATATATTATTAATTTTTAATCTAATATTTGTTCATATTCCAAGTAATATTGTGTTTTAAGTAATTATCTTCCAAAAAGTCTACCTATCCAGCTTATGAAGCTCAGGACCTCCAGCTTGAAAACAACAGGCAAAGCTAAAGAAGTTCTAATGACCTTAACTAATGTCTATAGGTTGCAACACTCCCCTTTCCCCTCGTCATTTAAACGTTGGCCAATAATCTAGCGTGTTTACATCACAGAGCCTAGTGAATATTTATCGCAAGTAAAAGTGTGCCAACTATGAACAAATATTCAAGAATCAATATCAAAATTATTTTATTTTATTTACTAAGCTAGAATAGCTCAAATAAATAAAAAAAATGCAAATAATATTTGTAAAATAATCGTATAAACGACACGCTTTAAATAACGTACTAATTAAATATTTTTTGATTATATTTATGTATTCTAGATCACTATAATCTTGTATTTGGCAAGCATATTACCACCATTTTAGAGTAAACACCAGGTAAGTAAGGGAGGGGTAATGAGGAGCTAATTTAACTGTAGTAGCTAGTCATGTTTTTGTGTTTAGTATGAAGCTTTGTTATTTTAGTTTTATGCTTATAAGTTTATAATTTTTGCAGCATATATTATCTAATTATTAGTCATTGTGATTTTATATAATTATACATCAAAGTATTCCAAAAGCTAGGAGTGTAGTTTCACAATTTCAAATTGATTCATCAGGAAAAGGTAAAATTCAATTTATTTCTGACGTAAATGTCTTATAATTGAAACCAAGAAGTATCGCTAGAGTGATAGGCTTAGTAGGAAAATATCTCTTTGTTACTGTTATCACAATTTACGGATCTAAATAGCTTCTGGAGCATAATTAGGAATTAATAAATTGTTTTAGGCTTATACTTGGGCTCTATTATTGCAACGTTAGTTGGACAATCTAACGTATTTCTCCCACCAAGTTTGTGAAGGCTTGATCCATGTAGTATTTCACTTAAATTTTTTGGTTTTTTTTTACTTTTCGTTTTGCTACCTGTCAGTCCGACACCGTAGCTTTGTCGGTAGTCTTGGTGCCCACTGAACTAATGGTTCCGGGTTTGATCTCCAGCATCACCAAAAAAAAATAATTGGTAAAATTTGGATTTTTCTTCTAACGGTGATGAATCAACGGCCCGGGGGCGGGTGTGCTGTGTCTGTTTAAGGTTTAAGTTAGTTTATAAGTCGTGTGCTGATATAATCACTCGGCCGAGAGAGTGACCTGCTAAATACATGGAAATAAAATAAATGAAAATGCTACCTGTGTGTACATTTAACTACACTCAACCAATTTAATAGATATGTCACTCTTATTCAGTCAGGATTATGCTTATAACACTCTTACTGTGGATTCACACGTTCGCTGTAAAACGCGATCAGTGCGGAGATTAAGTTCACATGACAGCTCTAATCCAATCACATTCAATTTCCAATGCTTCTACAGAAAACCGGTCCAGTCCCGATTAGCGCATGCGCAAACATTCAAACATGCGTTATTTATAAAAACAGAACATTCTCAAAACAGCGTATTTCAAAACTGATGATGAAAAACAAGAATTTATTGGAAGCCACGAATTGTATCGATGACAAAATCAAACCAAGCAGTAAGTAAAACATTAATTTTATTTTAAATGCAGTAACTTGCACTGATTGTAATATTTTAGTTTTTATGTTTGACGTTTCACTGCCACGAGTGTGTAAACAGCTAGCTGCACCACTAAGCGGTGCTGAGTTACTGTACTGCTTTAAAATTTTATAAGTGGGAATTCATATTTAGCCCTGATATTTTTACTTAAATATCTGTTTATTTAGGTATTGCGATGAACTGCGGTTCGCTGTATTTTGATATTCCATTACAATTGTAGTGGATGATAATCATAGGGATTTTCACGTTTTGGTGTGTTTTGTGCATAGTTTTGGTTTACATTTATGAAGTCAGAATATGTAGTAGGCTGTAAAGGTGAGTATTCAAAAAAAGAAATAAGATAAGTCTAAAAAGATTGACGGGGGGATTTGGGAGGCGAGAAGATTCCCAAAATAGTATGCGAATCTGAAAAGATCATAAATGTTTGAGAAGCATTTTCTTAAACTAGATTTACTCATGTTTAAATATTTCCAGGGGAAACATCTTTTTATCTTCTTGGTCAACGGTGGTTAAGAATCCTTGCCCCGAATCCTCCCTGCAGCTTTTAGAGTACAGCTTACCTATTAACTTTCTCAGAATACGACACTGGATAATAGATAGTTTAAAATATCCTCCATCTCTCCTCATGTCTATTAGGCTTAATTTCCTTTAATTCACCCTACTTATACCTCTCATAAATATAAAATATGTATTAAACTTTGCATAAACAAACTAATAATAAATAAATCGTATATCAACTCACAGACTTTCTCTTTCTTTTTTCTTAAAATGGAAACATTTAATTAAACTCGTAAGATTTGTGAACAAAAATATTTGCTGAAACATTTCACATAAGATTATAAATGAAACAATACACACTGTTACAAATACATTAAGAAAGTAGAACATATCTCTTCTCTAGAGATCATAACAATCAATTTAATATTTCAAGTAATCCATATATATATATATATTATATATTAAATTTACATTAAGCTGAAATATTGATTTATATAAAAATATATTTTTGATTAAAATATTTTTATTTTTAATATTAATTAAACTTACAATGAAAGTTATTTCATATATCAAATTAGTTGCGAAAATATGATCAAAGTATTGAAATTTCTGCCTCTCCAAAGTACCCTTAAATTACATTTTAATGAGAAAACTAGGGTTTAACATTTTGTTTGTAGTGCTAGACAATGCCTAGATAAAAAGTGTAATCAAAATTACTATAGCGGATGTGAGAAAATTTTGATTTTTCTTCTACTACCTCTCATTAAACTACCCTTAATTTGGGGTTGAATTTCCAACTTCAAAAAATCTCCTTAGAGAGACCTTTTAAACCCTAGATACTAACTTTATCCCGATCGTTCCTAGTTTCAATCATACGGTATCGTAAAACAGTTTTTTCGATTTCAGAGGACATGAAACATCGAAATTTATCAAAACCTTGAGTTCAGTATTTTAAACAAATATAATACTTATTTATCCGATGGGTCAAGAGAAAGTAAAAATTAGAACCATCCCAAATGTTATTGATAAGTTCTTTTTATTTGGTGTTTTATTCAGGAAGCCAGTCAAAATCTTAGGATAATAAGGGATTACGATCACATTTTGAGTAAACACCGAATTCATCCCAATTCTCTTATATTCATGTCCAGCTCCTAATATCTGTCTACCGAGCTAAGGGTCTCGGTTTATATTCTCGCCAATGCTGGAAAAATTATGTTTGGTCAATCTGCTATCTCCAAATTCACTTTAATAAAGTTGTGATCTGGTGGTTGTGTGTTGTGTGTGCTCTGGAATTGGCTTGTGTATAAGTCACATGCTATTATATACATTAGTTACACCATTAGATCATCAGGCGACACCTTATATAAGTCAGTGACTTTTTAAAGTGGAAAACAACTCTGACAACTTTGTCCCAGCAACCAGTATCTGGAGAACAGATGTTCTTCTCAGACTGATCTAACCCATCGTGGTTGTGTCCTCCGAGCGTAGCCACTCACGTATGGGCAATTTAGGAACCCACTCTGACAATTTTGTTCCAGCAACCAGTATCTGGGGAACAGATGTTCTTCTCAGACAGCTCTAACCCATCATGACTAGTACTTCATGTGTAGCCACGCACTTATGGGCAATTTAGGAACCCACTCTGACAATTTTGTTCCAGCAACCAGTATCTGGGGAACAGATGTTCTTCTCAGACAGCTCTAACCCATCATGACTAGTACTTCATGTGTAGCCACGCACTTATGGGCAATTTAGGAACCCACTCTGACAATTTTGTTCCAGCAACCAGTATCTGGGGAACAGATGTTCTTCTCAGACAGCTCTATCCCATCATGACTAGTACTTCATGTGTAGCCACGCACTTATGGGCAATTTAGGAACCCACTCTGACAATTTTGTTCCAGCAACCAGTATCTGGGGAACAGATGTTCTTCTCAGACAGCTCTAACCAATCATGACTAGTACTTCATGTGTAGCCACGCACTTATGGGCAATTTAGGAACCCACTCTGACAATTTTGTTCCAGCAACCAGTATCTGGGGAACAGATGTTCTTCTCAGACAGCTCTAACCCATCATGACTAGTACTTCATGTGTAGCCACGCACTTATGGGCAATTTAGGAACCCACTCTGACAATTTTGTTCCAGCAACCAGTATCTGGGGAACAGATGTTCTTCTCAGACAGCTCTAACCCATCATGACTAGTACTTCATGTGTAGCCACGCACTTATGGGCAATTTAGGAACCCACTCTGACAATTTTGTTCCAGCAACCAGCATCTGGGGAACAGATGTTCTTCTCAGACAGCTCTAACCCATCATGACTAGTACTTCATGTGTAGCCACGCACTTATGGGCAATTTAGGAACCCACTCTGACAACCTTGTTCCAGCAAACAGTATCTGGGGAACAGATGTTCTTCTCAGACTGCTCTAACCCATCATGACTGGTACTTCATGTGTAGCCACGCACTTATGGGCAATTTAGGAACCCACTCTGACAACCTTGTTCCAGCAACCAGTATCTGGGGAACAGATGTTCTTCTCAGACTGCTCTAACCCATCATGACTGGTACTTCATGTGTAGCCACGCACTTATGGGCAATTTAGGAACCCACTCTGACAACCTTGTTCCAGCAACCAGTATCTGGGGAACAGATGTTCTTCTCAGACTGCTCTAACCCATCATGACTGGTACTTCATGTGTAGCCACGCACTTATGGGCAATTTAGGAACCCACTCTGACAACCTTGTTCCAGCAACCAGTATCTGGGGAACAGATGTCCTTCTCAGAATGCTCTAACCCATCATGACCGGGTCCTCCGAGTGTAGCCACGCACATATGGGCAATTTAGGAACCCATTCTGACAATTTTGTTCCGGCAACCAGTATCTGGGGAACAGATGTCCTTCTCAGACTGCTCTAACCCATCATGACTGGTACTTCATGTGTAGCCACGCACGCATGAGCAATTTAGGAATCGATAGCCCCGCATCTGCCATCTATGCATGTAATCAGCGGACACCTGTGAAACTCCTCCTCTTTCCTCCTTGGTCAGACTCTCATCGTCGGGAGGAGTTGGATCCTCCTTCCGTGTGTGCTGGTCTCACACTTCAGAGAGCTAAGACCCACTCCACTCTTATATACAGTTGGATTATAAAGGGAATTTTAAATACTTCTAAGATAAAAATCTTACAATGCCTTAATTTAAGATTAAGAAACTGGGATGGGATCCAATAAAATATTTGAGGGATGGTTAGACAATACAATTAAATATGAGAGAGATTCTAGCCGCATACGTAGTATTACCACCGGAATTCTTATGTTTGTGTCTTGATAGGTTTCATAGTTGTATTAATCGTTCTCGATACATAAATGTTTTCCATTTTTTATTTATTTTTTATTTACAAATATTCAATGCATTGCTAATAAAATAATTAATTATAAATATATTGTATTTATTTAATACGTATAAATAATGTATAATGTTTCTACCTTAACTATTTACACTTTAACCCTGTCTTATAAGGTGTATCATAATATAGTTAAGTAAGGAAACAAACAGCTTCCTTTCAATTTGAACGAAGTTTAAGATATAATCATAAACCTATTTTTACTCCAGGGTAACCTAGTATATTTTATAAGCCTTATGGCCCACTTAAATTAGATAAAGTAATATAATAAAGTAATTGGAGCCACAGCCATCTTCTAGGTGCACCTCAAATAAACTTATGTTGAGAAGCACGTTTATTAAACCCAAAAAAATCTTTAAATTAGTCACCTGATATACTACGCTTATGTGAGATCAAATTTTGCTTAGAATAAAACACGAAGAACCATCTACTGTACATTGCATTTTACTGAGTATTTCAAAATTATGCTAGTTTTGAAGATTTGGATCATCATTATGTTGGACGACATAACTGCTTCGTATGTTATTTTAAATATTTTAATCATGCTACATTGTCAATTCTATTAGGTGATTTTGTAGGACGTACATTACATTATATTAAACAAATATAATTATTTACTCCAATAATCTCCATTTTATTCCAACGTGACTTCAAATATATATTTTTTTAAATCATTTACAGTAAAACAGTAAAGTAAATCATAAGGATTTCATTATTTTGTTTCTTTTTTTCACCTCACTACCCGTTCGGTTTATAATCACATGAACAAATTACGTTAATGTTTTAGGGATGACTAAAGTTGAATTAAAAATATGAGGTTTATTTGCATTTACACAAAGGTAAAGTGGAAAATCATTGATAAAATACACTCTCGGTATTCTTAATGGGATTCAAAGCCCAATATCATCGTTAAAGGCAGACCAGTCTGTCACAAGAGAGACGTTCTAAGACCAAACAACCACCGAAGTCAGTCAAAGCTATAATTAAAATAATTATTATCCTCAAGACCTACGAGATATTATGTTGGAACGAGATTCACCAAACCATTTCGGATGTCATCCCAAGTGTACAATAAGACGTAAAAATGGACAAACAGTATTGAAAACTCAATTTTTATTTTTTATTTTTTTTATTTTTTGTTCAGAGGGCCATTAATAGGTTCTTAATGATCTAGAGGTCAGAAATGTTCACGATTACAATTATTTACCTCTACATAGAAAGTAGAAACGTTCATGGGTGCTAATTAAATGCTGGCATGAGAGCTGGAGTTAAAAAAAAAAGCACCACCTCTTACTACCCGTTCGGGTTATACGCACACAGATATATATTTTTGTTCACTCTCCCCTAATTATCGAGGATAAACTTACTCTAAATTCATCGTTCCTCATCCCTAGAACATTAGCTTAGCTATTACATAAATGTATAACCTAAATGGGTAGTAAGACGCTGTAGTACAAAAAAATCAACATATATTATATCTGTCTTACGTAACCCACAGGCATGACTACACGAACGAGTCTAATCACCTTGAGAATAAATATTCTTGTAAACAAATATTAGGAAAATAAATAATATTTAAAATATAAAACCATAACTTTTTAAACAGATTATTTATATATATGAAAAACTTCTTTTAGCTTTATGAGGTAATTGTATTATATTTGAAATAAGTTACAGGAAATGTGTATAGAAACATATAAAAGGAACAAACATAATATGGCTTTTACAATGAAAATAAGACCACATATCACAATTTATATTGTTACCATTGCACAAAGAGGTAATGGCCGCCTTTTGAAGAAAATCATCGTTACCACCGAATCCCCCGACCTAGGTTTCATTCTATCGGAAATTATTAGGGGGTAGTTTGAAACACGCAACGCATCTTCCTTAAAAAGGTAACAACAAAAAAATTAGGAAAGGGAAATTTATAAAGAAAAGAATGTTAGGACACTTAGATAGGCACATGTAAAAAGGATAACATAAAGGACAAAAACAGGAAATTGACGTTGGATGCGAATAATTATAATGTGCGTTGCGCGTTTCACACCCCCTCCAAATGAGTTCCGATAGAATGAACATAAGGTCGGTGGAATGGGCAGTAACAATCGATTTTATTCAAGTGGCAGCCATTACATCTTTGTACAATGGCAGTTATGTAAAATGTAGCTGTTTTCTTCTTTTCATTGTAAAACCATTTATTGATTTTGTTTCTTTTATATATTTCTATCCACCTTCACTGTAACATCTTCCAAATATAATATTAACAGCTTATGTACATGTCTTATGAAAATAATAATTTATTCGTTTAAACTCACCTCGGTTGCGTAGTTAGCTAACGTGCTGGCTTCGTGTTGAACTAGACTGCCGAGGATGGGGAGATTGAGGTTAGAATCTCAGTCGGGTGAACTTATAGTGTGTTTTTTCTAATTGGTTTCCCTTTTCCCTATTCATAAAAATGTGGGTTCACTTCATCTAAATTCAACCTTCCCGATTCCTAGCCTATTGGTGCAATTAGTAACTAAGGTATAACCCGAACGGTTAGTAAGACGCCATGCTATATATTTTTTAATTTAATTGATTCGACTAATGTAACAATATTTCTTAGTCAATTAAAATTATCGATTTGTCACGCCTTAATAGTCGATTAGTATGAACTTAAGAGATAACAAATATTTAGTATTGTTTATTACCTTTACGTAGTAGTATCTTCTGTATCGCATTCAAAGGAGACTCAAAGATAATTGATAGCACCAGAGCCAGCAAAAATGTCACGAACACATGAGATATGAGGATTTTAATCTAAAACAAAATAATAATTGTAAGCACTTGATATACATTTTGAGAATATTTGTAATTTTGTAAGCTTCATTACTCAAGAGAAAATAGTTTCTGGGAATTTTTAAGGTAGATTCACACCTGAAAACTGAACCCAGTGCAAGAATATTTATTTAATTTTGGAGACTGATCATTTTATGTTACGTAACTAAAACTATGCTTTTACCTTTCCTTTGGGCCTACAGGCTATGACGTAGGTCTCATTTAATATGAATTGACGAAGTTTGTGATGTCAGGATTCAATTTCTAGTGGGTTTACTTGGATGTATCGCCTTAATGTTTTCCACACTCCTTCACGAAAATTAGGGTTCATTTATTTGAACTATATTTTACTTATCTCTATTCCATTATTGAACTTATATGAACAGGCCTAGCTGGTTGTAGAAAAAATAATATTATTAGTTAATGTAATATAAAAATAAATTTGTGTTTAGTAATATTGTGTAAAAAGCGAAAAAATATTAACTCAAAATAAGCAAACTAAATCATAATAAACAAATAAATACATTTGAAGTTCTGTGGGCAGTATACCTCGCTCCTATCATGTTACTATAGTTACTACATTCTTAAGTTTTCTCTTTGGATTTATAGTTGAAATATCGCCTATAATTTAATCTTGGATTTTAAGTTGATATTTTATTCTTAGTGAAGTTAAACAGAATACAAATTAATACTAAATTCAATAGTACAGAATATTCATAGAAAATAACTGTGGTTCATGTGATTTAATAAGTCAGTCTCTCAATAAAATTATGTCAGAAAAAAAATGCCTAAGGTACTCCATTTATTTCTTATTATTTCAATTTAAAATCACTTGGGTTAAGCTATTAAACGAAAAAACCATCTGAGCAGCCCCATATTGAAATGTATAGTGATAAAAACACCATGTAGAATACATACACTGCTCGGCCTTGGTTCAAATAATGCCCCTGCCCCATTTATCAACATATTTTGACCACTATCATGAAACCAACATCCGCAAAAACACTGGTCCTTTCTGTCGTCCCCTTCCATCCCACCTTAAAAAGGAATGAGACATAAATGAGTGACAAGTTCAACTTGTAATGACTTTTCAAATAGATGGTCACATCTAGTTTATGTAAGTGATTTAATCTGATATTAAGTCTTTAATTAAAGCATATAGAAGAATTTAACTAGCGAATCAAATTAAGATTAGCGCACTTAAACGAGAAGTGACAAGTAATATGGAAAGACACTGCAAGTTGAACTTTGCACTCTTTTAGAGATCACTCCTCTTTGAGGCAGAATAATTTAAGGATTTTTGTGTAATTTTTTTTAGATAGTGTTTTTGGTGGATATCAATACTTTTTGTGAAGATTAAAATATAAGATTACGTTTATTTAAAGAGGTACCTACTGTAATAAATTAATAACCTAATATAATAATAACTTTTTTATTGTATGTCTTATCTAAATGAAACAAACTTTGTGGAATCTACTTAAGAAGTCCTTAAAATTATATACTACTTGGCTATGATAAGAATTAATAAATTTTATCCCTTTACTACACCTTATAATACCTACCCCCAATTTTTGTGAGCCATGTTGAAGAATTGAGATTTTGTATTTTACCCTTGGTTTATATTAATATCTTTGTCTATTTTCAAGGCTATGTATTGACTGAAAGTACCTTATGTTTTGATGATCAGTGAGTAAGTCAGTGAGTCCCAAAATAAGAATATTTTCATTTCAGAATTTCATGAGCTGCTTAAGCTATAAACTTCAAATTTATAATGATGACTAAGATATTTCATCTTAACAGGGTGTTAAAATTTTACCTTCCTGTCAATTTTGGAGAGGAGCTTGAAGGGGGTAAAGGCGAACGAGTATATATGGTCCTTCTCCTCCCATTTTTGAAAACGATGTAAAAAAGTTTATATTTCTTATTTTATTCTTCGTTTATGTCCCACGTAAAATCTCTACACCAATTTTCAAGGTTCTATGTTGACTAGAAGTAGCCTATAAATGTTGACTATGAGTGAGTGAGTCAGTCAGTGAGTCCTGATGAAATAAGGGTTATTTTAATTCCGATAAGTGCTTGAGCCAGATATCTTAACTTTGAAAAAATTACTAAAATAGTTTGTCTTACCATGGTGTTAAATTTGTATGCTCCTATTAATTTTTAGAGACGAGTTATAGGGGTGAGGCTGAATGTGGCATTTTCCCCACCCATTTTTGAAAACAATATAAAATATATTTAGATTTCGTAGTTTATCCTTGTTTTATATAAAATACCTTTATGCCGATTATGTTGACTTGAATTATCCTATAGGTTTTGATGATCAGTAAGTGAGTCAGTAACAGCCAAAATAAGTTGTTTTTAAGTCCAATATCTCACTAACCAATTTAGCTATAAACTTAAACTTTGGAAATATATCTAAAATAGTTCGTCTTGATAGGGTGTTAAATTTTTATTCTCTTATCGTTCTTTTAAGCCGAGTTGGGGGAGTGGGGGGTAAATGTGGTCTGAGTTGTATCGTATTAAATGTGTACAGCCTTTCTGGCAAATTTGACTGGTGCACCTTGATGATTTAATTCAATGATTTATCCAAAATACTTACAATATTTCAGTTTCTCAAACATGGATTGTTTGCCCTTAATTAACAGATTGACCTTGCTTCATATATGGGAACAGTTGCTATTAAGAAAATTTACGTAATTTAATCAATGAAAGAAGAAATAACGTATTTGATTAAGTCAATATTAATTTAAATTCACTGAATTTATTTATTTTACGTAGTTAAACCAAAATGAGAAATGGGTTACAAATGTTCTGACTTAAATATTTACATAACACCTGTATGCAATTAAGTATGGGTCATTAATTGCATTTGAAAAATTTGGGCATCTCTGCCCTAGGCCTTACGAAATAATGTTTTAACACAGAATGAATAACAATTTTCTAAGAAGGCCTAAGTCTATATTTTTTCTCAAATACTAAACAAATTATGAAAAAAAAGTGTAAGGCAAATTTGAACTCTTGTGTAGTAAAAAAAATAATTTGTAATACTGTTCAACGGAAACAGTATTTTGAGTATGAAGCAAGTCTATAATGTTTAATTGTTATTGCGCATTAGGGCTACATAATTCGTAGCCCAATTTTTTGAAAGGTTAGTCAATATAATCTACCACTGCCCAGGGGTTGCCCAAATGTACTAATCAGACATCCTTTCCGTGGAAGCTTTTTCCATGTCCAGATGAGATGATGGTGATAGTCATATGAGGGTGTTGAACCAGTGGAAAATTGTAAACCTAACTTAAGCCTACCTAACCGAACCTTGGTGACCGTTGGGGTAATTCCCCCTTCGGAAAAATACCCAAATTGCCAGCTTGGAATCGAACCCAGGTCCCATATACTTGTAGCCAGGTGCATTGTCCACTGTACCATGGGGCTGGTTAATATAAATAGTAGTTAATTATAATCAAGCAGTCATGATTAGCTCCCAGTTTCTTCTTCGGTTGTAAATTTGGCATCTCAACGAATTATTTTGATGGTATCGTATGTTACATATAGGTCACTATTATAATCTTACCAAACTTATATCTCCACATATGTGGGTGCTCTCAATGTTCCAAGGTGGTGCAGCACGACAACACCGTTCACTAGGAAGGCACTATATGTCAGCCGACTGAGCGGGATAATTGGTTTCCATGTCAGAAACTTCTCAATAGGACCTGACAAAGGGAAAACATTTCATTAGTTTACACTAGGGATAATCAACCCGCGGCCCGCAATAACATTTTTTGTGGGTGGCCCCTCGTTCATCAACAATATAACATTATTTCAAGAGAAAAAAATGACCAATACAGATATTTATTTCATATAATCAATTAATAAAATGATTATTTTATTTACGTATTTTACGTTATTTTACAAACGATTTTTGCTTGCGCGAAAAATATTACTTTTGTACAAATTACAGTAATTTAAGCAATGACAAATTAGTAGCAGTAAATTCTTTAACGTTCGATATATATAAACTTATATAATAATATAATTATAACAGAAATATGACATATTCTAATATATATATATTATATAAAGAAATATGACATATTTCACGAGAAATCCAAATTTTGCCTGTTGGAGGAGTCGGGCCTAATCCCTAGTGTGAGTATAAGTGTTTAAGAAATAGCTGATACGAATATTTTAGTATGTATTCGTAATAATGCTCATTTGAGAGTGAAATTTATCAAAAAGGTGAGAATAAATGGCTTCCGAATTTAAAATAAAATGTTAAGAATAATTTAAAGCTCACTTCTACACCCTTAAAGGAATACTTTAAATTTCAAGTCTTGAATTTAGTGAAAAAGTTTTAACACACTATTTTAGAAACAAGCTATAGATATGTATTTAAAAAAAATTAAAGGTTAAAAATGAACATGAGAATTTCACAAGTAGATATAATTTACATTTATTTATTATCCCACTCATTTTTTATTTAAACTTTAAGCACTCCTTAATGCAGCTCGATGTGATCTTTTAAATTAAGATGAATAAAAATATGGTATCCTCCTAGTGGGGACTCATTGTATCACAAGTAATTTCTAGATCCATTGATTGGGAGTTCCAATAAGACTGAAAATAAGAATAGAAAGGGGGGAGGAAGATTCAAACACTCATAGAACAGACATCACATATTTCAAGTATTATCAAAGAAGCATAACGCTGTACTAATACAAGATTGTTGCTAGAATAATGTTTTATAATTATCAGATTAGAGGGAACTTATTAAATTTCTTAGAAATAACTGTTGAATTATATGATTATTGCTTTCCAATAGGTAACCAAAGGTATTGACTATTGTACTGCACCTTTGCTGCATAGAAGTGATGGCAATAAAAGCGCTGATAAAGCCACTGCGTTGAGTGACGGGACTACCTTGATCCTTTCTTTCATTCACGTAGGAGGGTGTGGTGCAAACTATAGCTAAGCCAAAGTCGTAATTAATTTGGGTCCTATATATATTCGATAAACTCAGAAGTAAACTAATCCTCCATTTGACCTGACATTAGCTCTCAAGATTAAAATGTAAATATAAACTTTAATGTATCAAAAGAAGGTAAACAAGCCGCTTAGAAGGTTACAACACTCATTGACAAGTAATTATAAGGGTCGGGGGGGAAGGTAGACAAGCAACCTATCAGGTTGAAAACTTATACAATAAAGGGATAGTGCTAAATTCACAAGAACTTTGGGAGAGGAAATTTTATGAGATAGTAAACATACAGCTTTGTCGAACCATTTTTGATGAGAGGGGTGGAACCAATATATCCTAATATTTGACCGAGTATTATTTAAAAACATTTGAAACCAGTAGTTTTCAAGTCTGGGGTTATGTACTCCATGATTCGTAAAAAATATACTTCAAATACCCTATCAGTATTTTTATAAATTAATTAATCAAAGCTCTTCTTCTTAATCGTACAACTGTTTTCTAAGTTTGTTACATAACTTAGAAAGGAATGGTGTTAATTTGATTAAAACACTTATTTATGAAAAAGATTCTTTAACGATTATTTTAAATATCATTCTTCAGAAATAAATTTGATGATTTTAACTCTGTAGATATGTTTATAAACTTCGTTTGGATAAAATTTATAGGTATCTTCGATATAAAAGAAAAGGAAAAAGCATTAAATAGAGAACCAAATTCATAATATATTAAAAATTACAACTAATGATAGCCCTAGGCTTGTTAAAAGAACACCGACAACGATAGATTATTTTTATTTATCCTTGATATAAGCACCTAATATAACCGAGTGTTCATGAACCACATTTGAGAACCACTACATTAAGTTCTTCAAATAAATTCATCCACTAAGAATAAAAAGTGTTTTCACCTACGTATATGGCATTATTTTAAAAGAAATAAAATGCAGCTTTTAAAAATTTCACTCTATCAATTAACTATTAATCTTCGTGATATTTTAATTCAATAAAAAAAATTAAAATGAAACACTAGAGACTCGTTTGTGCGTAGTGAGTTGGAACTATGAAACCGATATGGTTCTATCAATGTCGACCAAGCCAAGAACCCAGGAACGATATTAACTGAGAATCCATCTCACCAGCATTTTTGGTTATACAGGCGAATATTATCCAAGAGGAACCCAATGACCAGCCGAGTTTATCCAAAGAAGCAAACACCGCGGCATCTGAGGCGTAGTATCTGTAGTTGGGATCGTAAAACACGTTGCTAGAGTACAAGGAGGAGACGAGAAGAAACGTAGACAAGATCCAACCAAACCACACGGCTATCTAGAACAAAGGGGAAGACTTATTAGGAGAGCAGAACACACAGCCTGCAACTGCTTATGGATATCTGGAAAAGAGGGGAATACTCTGAGTGAGAGAGCAGAACACACACATTACTGGCAGCTGCTATTGGATATCTGGAAAAGAGGGGAATACTCTGAGTGAGAGAGCAGAACACACACTTTACTGGCAACTGCTTATGGATATCTGGAAAAGAGGAGAATACTCTGATTGAGAGAGCAGAACACATACATTACTGGCAACTGCTTATGGATATCTGTAAAAGAGGAGAATACTCTGATTGAGAGAGCAGAACACACACATTACTGGCAGCTGCTATTGGATATCTGGAAAAGAGGGGAATACTCTGAGTGAGAGAGCAGAACACACACTTTACTGGCAACTGCTTATGGATATCTGGAAAAGAGGGGAATACACTGATTGAGAGAGCAGAACACACATTACTGCTACTGGATATCTGGAAAAGAGGGGAATACTCTGATTGAGAGATCAGAACACACACATTACCGGCATCTGCTATTGGATATCTGGAAAATAGGGAAATACTCTGATTGATAGAGCAGAACACACATCACTGGCATCTGCTATTGGATATCTGGAAAAGAGGGGAATACTCTGATTGAGAGAGCAGAACACACATTACTGGCAACTGCTATTGGATATCTGGAAAAGAGGGGAATACTCTGATTGAAAGAGCAAAACACACATTACTGGCATCTGCTATTGGATATCTGTAAAAGAGGGGAATACTCTGATTGAAAGAGCAAAACACACATTACTGGCATCTGCTATTGGATATCTTGTGACGGGCTGATTGTGTTTAGACCTTGTGAGTGGCCGGTGTCCTTAAGATGCTAATGGGGCTTGTGGCTCCAGCCATAGTACACGCTTTTAAATTATCTATTCCCGTGTGTGTGTGTAACTTGTAAGAATATTAGTAGCTAAAATAGTCTTTCATGATTAGGATTAGGCCTAACTTTCTATTTTCTATGAGCTAAGAATCCTCATGGTCAAAGTCTGGATATTTCCATGCCGTGCTTTGGCTTGGCCGAGAACTAGTTTTCCTGACTTTGTACGCTTTGTACGCTTACGTTGCTGGGTTGCAACAATAACTCTTAAATGATGAATTTGAGCTGTCCAATTTACATCAGCTTCATTATATAGCTTCGGGTCTCTTGGATTAGACGTTATTCAAAGTGTACTTTAATTAAAGGTCATGACAGGCCTCCACCGTGGTTCGGATTCCACGTTAAACTGTAGATCCTCCATTTCATCTCACAATCACCATACCATTACACATTAGCGTAAGTGCGTATAACCCGAACGGGTAGTAAGACGTGGTGCTAATAATAATAATAATAATAATAATAATAATAATAATAATAATAATAATAAAAGGTCAGATCATTATAGTTTATATCTAGTAGTGTGTATCTCTATTATTTTTTTGTAGTTTCATCTATCTATGCTATGATATGTGTGAAGAAGTTGTGAGCTGACTACTTCCTCTCTAAGCAGTTTCTGCCATTAGAATGTTTGAATGTAAAAATTCTGTTCAGGGGTATAGTCCACCGATTTGATTTAACTTCATCAATGTAAAATGAATATAAAGTCTGAAACCTGGACTTATTTAATTTATTGTTAAGTTTATTACTCTTGAATGGGAACATTAAAACTTTAAACGCTTTAACTACTCATTTTATTATATTTTAGTGAGCCATCTTTTCTCAATATCAAAATTTATATCTGTTGCCTGTTGTTCATTAAATTTGCTTTTATATTTGAAATACTATCTGGTTCAACCAAACGCCGCCCTCCCTCCAATTAATTCCCTAAATGGAGATAAGCTACCGTTTGGATATTGAGCCAGCAATAACCGGATGGTAAAATCTGAAACCAAGGTGGATACTGCTTTTGGGAGAAAAGAACATACTTGAAAGCCGTAAATATATTATGCTTAAATCTTATTCTCAATAGATCAGTATTTGTTTCCGGTCGATTTTAATAGGACTGTTTCCCCTTGTTGTAGTATTACATTCATATTCCAAATAAATTGTAGTGCATCTCTATTAATAATGTCCTGATATTGTTACAGTATTGCTAATATCACTTAAAGAGGACGAATGATAATAATCTTGGTAATTTATAGCAAGCGATATATTTATTACTTTTTGCACCAACTTACTACGTAAACATCTGACTTACACACTAATTTAGTTCCTTGAATAGTCACAATACCGAGACCCTCGAACTTCAAATCTCCACGTTGAAGGGAAATAACCCAATTTACTCAATGATTAATTTAATTGTTATCAAGAATTGAGCGCTCGGCAATTTATATCATTGGGGAGATGGTTTACCGACTGAGCTAATATGGTATAGCTTATGCTAAGAGTTCCTCACCCTGGGAACTTTCTTGTCGGACTGCTGTAGTCTGTGGACCAGGTAGCCCAGCAACACCCCTAAGAAGTAGGGTGTACCCCTCATGTGAGTCTTAACGTAGGAATTCTTGAAAAAGACGTTGCTTGAGATGTCTTCCAGTTCTCTAAGGGGTAAAAAACCAAAGTCAAGAATATGTTTTATATATGAGACATAACTTTAATTATAAATAAACGCCTCCTTACATACTTACTGTAGTTTGTGACAAAGCTCTCAAAAAACAGTTATCAATAAACAGCCTCTTAGTAAGCTTTCTTCAAAAAAAGAAAACGTTTTGATAATCATAAGAAACACTCTTCAGATATAAATTTCAAGCAAAATTTTCAAAGCTATTTCAAAACAAAAATACGAAATATTACATATCACTCATCAATCAGTAAATTATTAGATTAATTAATTTTAGTAAAAACAACATGTTATATTATTTATTACGTAAAACACTTTACAGATACCCATCTTCAATAAAAGGTTGGAGACAAATAAAAAATTATTTCAGTTTTCAAAAGTGTATCATTAGTAAACGACACTCAATAGAATTTCCCCCTGAAATAACAGTATACAATGTTATTTTTTTATATATAAATCACTCCCAAGATATCGATTTAAATCAAACGGCTATAGCAATTTTCAAAATGTTTGTAGTATTCAGAATTTAGTCATTATTAAGTCATTTTAGGGCTAGAATCAAAATTAAAATAATACATGATGTTTGACATTTAAATAGTAGGTTTGAACAAAATGCATAGAATTGTTTTGTCTATAGTTCCCGTGACTGACGGATTGACAGACATGAGGACAAATATGACTCTTTTGAGTTGGGGGCACGTAAAAAGTAGATATGAATCACAATCCTGAGGTCGTTAACTATCACGATTTCAATACGTTATGTTATGAAGAAGTAAATAAAGTATAATTCAATTTATTCTTAGTTGATTAAGAATGCCAGTATAAAAAGTTATTTCAAATGAATCTCTTCACTGAGAAGACTACTCACGTTCTGAACATCATAAGAAGAGGGTCAAGCCTGCTTATCAGAGTGATGACGTAAGGAATAGCCACTGAAAGGGCTAGGACAACGAACAGGAGTATCTTGCCGACCGTGGGCCACCGCCACATCGTGTACACCAAGAACATGGATATCAAGAAGAGCTGAGTGTCTGCTGCGATGTACCAAGACTGGAACATGCACTGGAAAACAAAAGGTAGAGGTACACGTCATCAAAAAATAAGTTAACACTGTTATAACGTAGTCCTGACTGATACTGAACGATGTGGTTCAGTCCCAATCAAACACATCATCATCCTCATTCGACGTTTCCAACTCTGCGGGTCGTTTGACACATCCTCTTATATTCCTATCGATATTTTGAAACTTTTCTCTCAGCCATGCGTGTCCAGTACCCTGCTTTAGCTTCCATGCCCTTATGCACTTGGTCCATCCATCTTGTACGTGGTCTTTCAATATGTCTTCTACCCATTTCTTTGTTCTCTAAAGCCTTCTTAGGCTTTTTGTCCTTCTCCATCCTCATCACATGAGCTAACCACATCAACCATATTCTCTTCAGTGTCTCTTCTAATGATATAACTTTTGAACCATTCCTAATTATTTCATTCCTTATTCTGCCTCTTCTTGTTACATTTACAATGCCCCTCAACAGCCTCATCTCCGCTGCCTGTAATCCACTTAAATCTCTCTTCGTTCATGTCCAGGTTTCAGAGCCGTATGTCATTATTGGATGATAATATGCCTTATATAACAAAGTTTAGGTACCTCTCCTTATATTCCATCGCCAGATTTTATCCTTGACCACATGGTAGATTTTTACATTCTTCCATATCCTTTGTCCTATTTCCTCCTGAATTTTACCGTTTGCAGTAATCTTACTTCCAGGATAGCAGGAATCATCCAACTTTTCAAGTTCCTTTCCATTAATTGTTACTTTATTTGATGGGTTTGTGTTTCCAGCCGCCTTTATCATCTTGCTATTTCCACGTTCTTTTCCAATCCATATCGTTCCATCACTGATAATATATTATGTTTTTACATGCACCGGTCCGAACTACCCTTCATAGCTATTCACATGTGAAACATGAATGAGGAAGGTATTATTTATTTTCGCACCACTACCTGTTCGGATTATTCATCTATGAACTAATTACACTAATATGGTAGGATTTAGAAAGGTTTAATTTAAAGGAAATGCACCAGCATTGGCGTGGAGGGAGAGTACAAAACCATTTAGGGGAACTACCAAAAGTGCATCCAACTGGGATTGAATCCCGATCTCCCCATCTTCGTAAGTCTAGTCTAACACGCAAGTAGCGCATTAGACCAAGTGGCCAACGAATTGAGTAATGAGAAAGATAGAATTTATAGTATGGTAAGTATATCTCCATTTGCATGGATCAAACGGGACATAATTTAGAAGAGAAAGACTATTTCTGGATTTGAGCCTCATCAATGGTAATCCAGCTTGTTGAGAAACTGACACTTTAGCCCCGAAATTATTCGTTACAGGTTATTAATAAATAATCATGTTCCTCCCACTACACTTCCTAAAAAATATAAAAAGTTGATTCACCACTGGAGTGATGGTGACATCTGGCAAAAGCTTTTCAGATCTACTCTCGTTTATCCATTCGCCAAACCACATGATCCAGATCATAATATGTTGATTTGTTGTCACTTTTGACCATCAAAACTTTCCCAACATTCAATTTTATTTTAATTATGTTTTTATTTAAACAGTTTTTACATTAATGAAACATGAACTTATGAAAATAAACGCTCGCATGTTTCTTTTTTGTGAAAGTGGCGTTTGTGGTTCACTTAAAAATTCTTTACAAATGAGAGCTTCTGAAAGGCTGTGTTCTCCTCACAAATTAATATGCTGGACCAGACGAAACAAAGATCTTGATGACGACATATAAAGGTTGTTCGGTTGTATATATGCGCCTCTGTTTACAGAATGAAAACATTTTATTTTGAGACGAATATTTTGTATGGCCCTTTATCTAAGTAACAAAAATTCATATATTTATTTGGGTTGCCAATTACAAGAAGAGACAATTGTAAATATAAATATTTTGAATATATTGTTTCATTGACTACAGTATGTATTGTTGCCATAATCATGAAACTAAAAACATAATCATTTAATTGATTGGCTATATTTTTTTCTTTCAATAAGTTACCAAAAAGCCATTTATGCAGTGATCATTAGGGAATTATTATTAGTGGCATTTATTCTCACTTTTAATTGATAATAAAGTGTTACAAAGAAAATAATAACTATGTCTACATACATTAGTGACGTCCAACAAATGTTCGCGAAAAAAAAAAATCCTCTACTAGCCGTCAATTACCACCAGCGACGGATCTCCTGTATGTAGCCTATTTGTAAGAACGTGTATAAGAATGGCACTTGTAATTCCAACACTCAAACACGTATCAGAATGCATTTCCCAACCAAATGAACAACCAAAACACAAAGTACAATTACATTAAGTTTCGGTCGATTCAACATTGGTTAATTTCGAAAAATTGGATAATTCAAACCCATCATGATTCCTCATAAAAATTTCTACTTAAACCAATGGTAAAAATTAACATTTAAATCAAATTTTAGAAGGAAATATTTGGATAATTCGAAGCCTCTACATTGTTAGGTGATCTTAGCGTTGGTACTCATTTCAAACTTAACTTAATGAGCTTATTAAACCACCCCATATGCTAAGAATGTCGAGTAAATTTGGATTTAGCCAATTGACAAATAGTAAATGAGAAAGCAAGAAATTATCCAACGGCGGTGAGCTGGTTTCCTAATATGGGAGATGTGTTGGCTGAGCTTTCACCAATCCTTATTCAAGTCTGCAATTTTCATATGATAATTTTTCCAAGTTTCTACATTTTGTGTTTGAATTTTTTTAATGTATATATTTATTGTGCATGTGTTTTTGTATGCATTATATAATAGGATGCGTGTGATTATAAGGTGACCAATTTTTTTCCAATGAAAAGGAGGACGAAAAAATTTAATAAAAAAGTACAACGTAAATAAATGAAACATTTTATTAATTCAAACAAAAATACACTAATTATGCTTACATCCATTTTAATTATTTAATTAAACGAGTATTTTTCCATTGAATGAATATTTTTTGTCAATATTTCATTTTCTAACAATATGCCCTGCGCATGCGTTTCATAATCGCGTCTTTCCGAACTGTACCGTCACATGACGCGTAACAGTTCGGCGCGGTATCTCTGAATACAGAGATTAACAGATTAGTTTTAAAATATCAAAAAAGGAGGACAGGTAGGAGGACACTTTTCAAGGAAGGACAGAACCTACAAAAGAAGGACTGTCCTCCCTAAAGGAGGACGATTGGTCACCTTAGTGATTATGTATAACATATTATAAGGTTATTAGGTGATTGTTGCCTAGATACTCATGAAAATATTTAGCTATAGTTTTGGATCACTTGAATTTTTTTTTAAAATATCCCTTGGACTTCAAATTAAATAAGTTGTACTGTATTCTTAACTAAGATTACTTTAGTCATTAGATCCTAGCCCAAGAGATGTTAGGCCTACTGCCATATTCCTGACTCACCAGCATGTCAGTGTTGACGTAGTTGTTGACGTAGATAATGTTGGCCCACCAAGAGGCCACACACCTGTCCCTCTCCAAACCGATCCTCGCGTCCCACAGCGGGCCTGAGTCTATTTTTACGAACAAAGTGGCGTAGAACGCTATCACCACTGCATACGCTGGTGTCAGTCTGAAAAATAAGTTACAATTTCTTTTTTCCACCATAACAATGATGACAACTTACTTTTTTATAATTATTATTTTATAAAAATTGATATTATTTTTTATTACATGGCTTAATGTAGAAATACTTGAAAGTAGATCTAGTAGATTTTCTAACCATCAGATAAGGCGCCTCCTATAAGAATTAGACTGCAATATAATTAAACACTTCTAAACACATACATTAATTATCATGAAACCCGCTGCAGTGGCCACGTGGTCTAACGCGCTACTCTCATGTTGGACTATACTGCTTAAGACGAGGAGATAAGGGTTTGATCCCAGTTGGGTGTACTGAGGGTGTTTTAGCAAAATTGTTTTCCCACTCTCCTTCCATGCAAATGTGGGTGCACTTCATTTCAGTTAAACCTTCCTAATTCCTAACCCATTGGTGTAAATATTGCATAGGCGTATACCACTAATGGGTAGTAAGAAGTGATGCTAAAGAAGTATATTATGGACCATTCAAGTACAGTACATAGGCCTAATTTTTGGTAGTCTTTATCGAAGAGAAACAGCCAAGCTGCTTTTAATAAGTTAATTATAAATACAGGGCTCGAGATATGAATAGTTTTTAGTGAATTCCCCAACGTTCAACTGGATCAAGAATGGGAAACCTCAGCGTATTATATAAAAGAAAGTCCCGTGGTTGATTCCGGTCAAGGCCCACTGTCAAAATTATAAATTACTATTTAACAGCAATAAATTTGCAGTTGAGACACTAGTGCTGTGTCTTTTTTAGAATTGGGTTAACTTTTATGTCATGTGCTGATATAACTGGATAGTTTAAAAATCGCAAGAGAAATTACCATTATTAATAAAAAGTAATTATACATCTCATTTAATTATATTAGTGGCTAGAGAAGTTGACTAAGGTCATATAAAAACACTGGTAGGATAACTATTTAAGCATAAAATTAATTTAATGTTACGTTTAAGCCCCTGGTTTCTTACGTAATAATCTTAGGGTTAAGAATAAGGATACAGTTTTGAATAAGTGCGCCTGCGTTATCTTGAAAATGGAATGAGAAAAACCACATGTATAAAATATCCCGGAGTGCTTCCAGTAAAGATTCGAAACCCCAACTCCTCCATCGATAGTGACCGAGATTAATGCAAGTCCAATGTCCTAATATGTATTCACATCTTCTGTCAAAATACAAGCACAAAAACGAAACGTAGTCAATCACATGACTATCTTTGAGCCAATAAAAATATATCAACCCCATCGGTGTAATCCGATCTATTTTAGTTGGTCTAATTTTAGCTTTGTCTGCTATGCTCGAGAACTTCTGGTTTTTTCCTTAGAAAATGAGCGTGGCATAGAGCTAAATATAAACCGACAGCTTCGTCAATTTTTTTAAGGATTAAATATCTGGTTAAATGGAAAGCGCACTTGTATTGATGTTTGGAGCTGTATCACAAAACGCTACTATAATTTCAAAAACACCCATCACGACAAATCTAAAGATTCTGTTTTTCCATCAGAAAATAAAATATTCTAATCATCCGTTTTAAATTTATGTTGCAAACTATCAAGTTGAGATGGAAGTTAATTTCATTTGCAGATACAGCTGTCACTGAGTATATCATTAAAATAGATTAAATATAATTTACGAGAGGACACCAATAGAACGGAAATCTAACCTGGGCGTTTGACTTTTTGCGTCAATTCTCCCATGTTCAGGGCCATTCGTTACTCTTAGTATAAGGCAGATTCTTTGATGGGCGTGTGAATTCATGTAGACCTATTACCAATTTTTATGGGTAGTCCGTTCTGAAAGGTATTTTTCCATGTCAGAATACCACTATGTTAGATAAAAATAACTTTCATAACGGACCTCCTATTAAAATTATGGTACATATTTCCAACCCTATCTTAATATATATAATTCTTCTGTACGTGTGTATGTCACTGAACTCCTCCTAAACGGCTGGACCAATTTTGATGAAATGGCTTGTGTGTGTTTGAGTGGGTCCGTGGATGGTTTAAATTCACAATTGGACCCGGTAGGTGGCTCTACAATCGGGTTCTAGGAATTTTTTTATTTTTAGGGAATTTTTTTAGGGATTTTTTTTTTTTTTTAGATTTTTTGCATATCAGAACATGTAACCTCAACATTTCACCCCCACCACTCCCCAATATTTATATTAATGAATATAATATTAATAATTGACCGTTAAAAAAATCATAAATTCATCAATAATTTACCGTTGAAACCTTCTGAAAAGTTCATGAATAATTGAACTTCTGAGAATAATTCATAGTTATGTTTGTTTTTCGATACAGCTGATATTTGTGGAGCTGTGGGCGAAATGCCAAAAATAAAAAGATGTTTTATTTTGTATGTTGTCTTGACAAACACTGAATCTTATATATAAAAATGGTTGGCTAAATGTGTTGCTAACCGCAAAACTCGAGAACGGCTGGACCAATTCAGCTAATTTTTTTTTCTGATATTCGTTGAAGTCCAAGGAAGGTTCTTATGAAGAGAAAAATTGGAAAAATTGCACTGAAAAACGTAAAAACTACATTTTTCTTTTTCCCATTCAAACTGTTTCTAGCTGTCAATTCTAGGGATGGCGAACTGAGATAGATTAATCGAAGAATCGATTTTTTTGGGTCGTGAAGATCGATTTGAGCATTGAATCGATTAAGTGAATTGATCTCAGACACCCTAAAATCGACTTTCAATTCATTTACTTACTGTTTCGTTTTATTCAAATAAAACAAGAGTACCAAACCATAATATAAAGAAGAAACATTTGAAATTTAATTAGTAACTTTAAATGCATCCGTAGATTTGACACTTTCTCTTTCTACGTTATACAGTTTGACTTAGACAGTATTTAAGTAGATTCTCAATTAGTGCCTGTTATTTTCTTGGTTGTTTTTAAATCGTGTTATTTTCTTGGTTGTTTTTAAATCTTCACTTCTCAATCAACACATTTACTTATTGTTTCATTTTATTCAAATAAAACAAAAGAGTACCAAACCATAATATAAAGAAAAACTTTTGAAATTTAATTAGTAACTTTATAATTATGAACTTAACCTTAAAATTAATATAAACTACTTGAATGCAACCATAGATTTGACAATTTCTCTTTCTACGATATACAGTTTGACTTTGACAGTTTTTCAGTAG
Organism: Timema podura; assembly: GCA_033556935.1. Lineage (NCBI taxonomy): Eukaryota > Metazoa > Arthropoda > Insecta > Phasmatodea > Timematidae > Timema > Timema podura. The sequence goes on along the minus strand of JAVRXN010000011.1, from coordinate 44,883,493 downwards.
ATTCTCAATTAGTGCGTGTTATTTTCTTGGTTGTTTTTAAATCTTCGCTTCTCAATCGACAAACAAGTTCCTCGATTTATCTTTGGTTGATTGGTTTATTTTGTGTGTGTTTCCATTTATACTCAATTCAAGACTCATGACGCCTATAAGACGCGGGCGGAGCAATTTGGGTCGAAGAACTCTTCACAAGCTCATCAAATACGAACATTGTTTTCTATAATTATATCAAAATGTTTCCCATCAAAACCAATTGATATATGAATCAAATACAAAGATGATATGTGTGACGATATCTTGCATCAAATACGCATTAGAACAGGAAACCCAAATTTACAAGTCAGTGAAGAAATTTACAACGAGGCGTTAATATCAATTGAGGACATGTGCTTGATGATGACAAACAAAGTATTATCTCAATTAGGCATGGCCGCGCCCAATCGCCCGATGCACGACGCTTTTAATCAAGAGTTGAAACGAGAAAAACTGTACGATCTCGATGCTTTAAGAGAATCAGTTCGAATAAATCTTCCGCTGTTGAACCAACAACAAAAGTATGTATTTGATACTCTTATGGAAGTTGTACATGATGGAAGTGGAGGGATTAACTTCTTAGACGCTCCCGGTGGTAAAGGAAAAACTTTTTTGATTTCTTTGATTTTAGCAACAATTCGCTTAAACAATGAAATTGTACTTGCTCTTGCTTCATCAGGCATTGCAGCTACATTGTTGGAAGGCGGTCGAACAGCCCATTCAGCGCTAAAATTGCCGTTGAATATGCAAAGCAACGAAAGTCCGATCTGCTACATTTCGAATAACTCTGCAATGGCAAAGGTTTTGCAGCAATGTAAATTGATAGTGTGGGATGAATGCACGATGGCACATAAAAAGTCTTTGGAGGCATTAGACCGAACCATGCAAGATCTGCGGAACAATCAAAACCGATTTGGTGGTGCGATGATTTTGTTAGCAGGAGATTTTCGTCAAACATTGCCAGTGATTCTACGGTCAACGCCAGCTGATGAACTTAATGCATGTTTAAAGTCCTCCGTTTTGTGGAAACACGTAAAAAAACTAAATTTAAGCAAGAATATGAGTGTCGAGTTGCAAAATCATTGATCTAGAGAAATATTTTCAAAACAACTCATTGACATAGGTAATGGCAACTTCGCTTTAGACTTTTTCACTGGCTGCCTTACCTTTCCTGACAATTTTTGTCAGTTTACTGATTCAAAAACTGAACTCATTCAAAAGGTGTTCCTAGACGTTGCTAAAAATTAAAGAGATCATATTTGGTTGAGCGAACGAGCTATATTGGCTCCCAAAAACATGGATGTAAATGAATTAAATTTCAAAATTCAAAATGAAATTGCCGGTGAATTGAGGACATACAAATCAGTTGATTCCTCTACTAACCAAGATGATGTCGTCAACTATCCACCCGAATTTTTGAACTCGCTGGATTTGCCAGGATTGCCGCCTCACAATCTTCAATTAAAGGTCGGATCGTTGATCATAATGTTACGAAATATCAACCAACCGCGTCTTTGTAACGGCACACGGCTAGCGGTGAAAAAATTACTAAACAACGTGATCGAAGCAACCATTCTAAAGGGAAAGTATAAAGGAGAAGACGTTTTGATACCACGCATCCCAATGATTCCGACTGACATACCATTTGAATTTAAACAACTGCAGTTTGCAGTGCGGCTTGCTTTTGCTATGACCATAAATAAATCCCAGGGGCAGTCATTGAGTGTTTGCGGCATTAATCTTGAAAACCCATGTTTCTCGCATGGCCAATTGTATGTTGCCTGTTCCCGTGTTGGAAAACCATCAGCTTTGCTTGTTTACGCGCCAGGTAATCAAACAAAAAATATCGTGTACCATAAAGCATTACAATGAAAATATCATTTAACACAATATTACTAAAGTATTGAAGTGTACGAAATAGAAAACAGAATTTTGTAAGTAGTTGTTGTTTATGATTATGACATTAAAAATACATAGAAAAGTATATTAACATTATGCAAATTTATTGTTTATTCCACGGTAATTATTTGATAGTAAATAAATAAAATGATCACTCTGAAATACGTTTATATTCAATTTTTTGTTTAAATTACACATTTGTGACTGTATAGTATCACAAACTTATCTGTCCTGGTGACCATTACTGAAAACTAAAGATGTCATCATGACATGTGCACTTTATAAACGACGCCATCACCAGAACTTGACCAGAAAAGATAAGTTTGTGGGACTGCCACAGTCCAATAGCGTTTGACAGAACGACGTCTGTCGGGTTAGCTAGTTTGTAATATTTGTGTAACTCACTAATTGGAGTTCATTGTGAATTTGTAATTGTGATGATCACAGAGTATTTGTTTTAGGGTCTATTATAGAAATCAATTATGCCACCCAAACGAAAAGCCAACATTCGGGCAGGACAACGTCTGTCGGGTCAGCTAGTACAATATAATAATGTAAATGTGTCAGCTTAAGACCAACCTAAAGTTGCCAGTTGCCGTGATTAAGCTATAGCTCCAGGATCAAATTAATTCACGAGTCCCCATCACAGACTCTGCTTCAAATTATTAGTTAAGAATGACCCTGATCCAGAGATGGTATACGGTTGGATCAGTGATATACTATTGACGCTCCAAGCCAAATGCCCCTGGTTCGATTCTAGTCCCCAGGTCTAATTTTCCAATTACAATTAATTTCATTTAATTAAATAAAATATCATGGATCAACATACATTTCTACTTTCATGTGAACTGATGCAACACTCATTTAGATTTATATCTCTGTTTTCGGTGGGTATATATACGAAGGTTAAGACCAATGATGTCCCCAATTAGCTTGTTACATGGCCATCAAGAGAAATAAATTATATGACAGATTTATAATTATAATACTACCAGCACATATGGCTGGGCATGTGTATTAAATCTTTCGTATCGTCTAATATGGTATGTCAGAGAGTGACGTGGCTAATTCTATTTAGTTTCCTACTATAGATCTCAGAAAATGTGACCACACTTCCTTTGAACGTCTTCATCAATACCTTATAAGTGTAAATTTTCTGATGGGTATTAAAAGCCTGTGTATCCCCAAGGATAACGCATAATATAGATAGTACAGGTTGAGCGGAGCGTCACTTAAGTGGTGACATGAGGTCTACATTAGAAAGCAGTGGAATTAAGACCAGTGAAGCCATTTTACCATGGTAAAAAGTAAAAAAAAACTGAAAAATAATTATTTTAAAATTAAAATTAAAATATTTTACGGATTCCAATTCATCCGCTGCAAAAAAAAACACTTCGATGCCATTTTAGGCCCGAGTGTAACCTATAACTTAATTTATATTTTAATCGATAGTTTGTTGGGCTCTTTAAACAACGATCACAAAATAAATAAATGGTACGGCACACCGCAAATATTTCCTCACTCCTTTACCTTATAATGGAGCCATTTTATTATAATCCAGTAACCGGGATAAACAGTCCATGTCCCCATGTAGGAAAATTATATTTACAAAAGATGAAAAGAGAAAAGTAAAAATAATCCCAAAACAACAATGTCAACCATTAAGTTAAATAAGAAATTAATGGTAGAATGAACACCACAGAACTTCTCTCTATTTTATTTTGATAATATTTTCTTTAGATTTGTGAGATGAGATCTACATTTCTGGAGAAAGATCATAAATTAAATGGTATTCACAGTTACAGAAACATTTAGACAAGAGGAACATTTCCGTCCACCGAAGAGCATAGTAATCGATCCAAAATTGTTAAAAAGCTATATTAAATATATACATGTGTGTGTGTGTGTGTTTGCTTATCTCAGAAATTATTGGTTCTATAAAAATATATTCCAGATAAAAGATTTTAATTTGAATATTACTAGGAGTTTGCAAAGATAAGTTCTCTCGTATCTCAAATGGTTGCGATGATAAAAGTTGGAAATTTTGGGTAAGTAGAGTACCTTAAAGGCATTTTAATGGGAAAATGATATTTGTAATTTGGTTTGTAGGGCTAAGCAATACCTGGGTACAAAATTTAATCAAAATCGTTTGAGCATATTAGAAGAAAAAATCAATTTTTCTTTTGTGTGTGTGTATTTTTTTATTTATTTTTTGCCCTTCAGTAAACTACCCTTTAAATCTTAAGGCTTAGATATATAATTCAAATCTCCTCGGGGGAGCCTTATAAAATTCTGAGATAGCAAGTTTCAGCCCGATCAGTAAAATGGTTTCAACTCTAGGTCGAGATACAGACACACAAAAAGATAGCCAGACAGCGTCATGAAAACAGCTCTGTCATTTTTTCAGGGGGTCGTGAAATATCGACATTTATCAAAATCTCGAGCTCAAGTTTTTTTACAATCACACTACATCTCTCTCCGAGGGGTCAAAAGAAAGTAAAGACTAAACCTAGCCTATGTCTGTAGCAACAAACTTAGTGCGCAAATGGATGGTATCCATATGCAATGAAATTTCTGCCTAAGCTCAATCACAGAATGAGTGAAACTAAATATTATTACATTTTTATAGAAACATAATGGGAAAAAAATAACATCACATTTTATCAAAGAGCAAACATGAAATAATACTGAAATATAAAATTATTGGTCTTGTACATTTTTAACTCCCCATTTCCCAAACCTCTATTTTAAGTAATATATATGACTATAACTCGAAAAATATAGATTTAATAATATGAAATTTCAATCAAATGGTATATACTTCGATGGCCGCATGGTCTAATGCGCCACTCTTATAGTAGACTAGACTGCCGATGAAGGGGAGATCGAGGTTCAAATCTAGGTCGGGTGTACTAAGTGTACTAAGGGTGGTTTACAAAATGATTTAGCACTCTATCTCGACGCAAATACAGGTATATTTCCTTTGCTAATCCTAATCCCTAAAACTATTAGCCTAATTATTAAATAAGCGTATAACCCGAACGGTTAATAAGACGTGGTGATTAAAATATATTTTTTTTATAAATAATAGTCCTAAGACTTTGCAACATTACATTATTTTATATCTCAAAGAGCTATAGAGATATGATCAATATTGTAGGGATCCACTTATGTGAAATATCCTTTATCTCATTTTTATGGAAAAAAAGAGATGCTCTATTTTGTTTGTAACACTAAACAATTGTTACACATATATCAATTGTAATCAAAATATTTAGAGCAGATTTTGAGAAAAATATTAATTTTTTTCTGTTTTCACCCTTAAGTTAACTACCATTAATTTTAAGGGTAAGTTGATTATTCCTAAAATGCCTCTTGGGAAACTTATTAATCTCTTGGATACCATGTTTCAGCCCGATCAGGGAATGGTTTGGGCTCTAGGCTAAGGAACACACATTCAAATGGCAGGCATTGTGAAAATCACTTTTTCGAGGCAGGGGGGTTATGAAACGTTGATATTTGTTTGAAAACCACAATACTTCCTCTCTTCAAGCAGTCACGATAAAGTAAAAAAAAAAAAAAAAGCAAGTAAGCACAAACATATGCATTCAAGTGAACACAATTTCTTCCTGAACCAACGTTTATCGTGGTGAGGGATGAAGCACAATGACAATAGGGCCTCACCTGATGTATCTCAAGGCGAAGAAGGAGAAGAGGTTGATCCTCTTGTTCTTGTCCAACTCCACCAGCATGAGTCGGGACAACAGGAAGCCGCTGACCAGGAAGAACGTGTCCACGAACAACTGATTGTTCTTGAACGGCTCGTTCGCGATACTTCTCACTACCTAGGAGAACATGCCCTCCACCATTGTTTGGATTTCATCCCCTTAAAGATACCTAGAATAAGACGTCCTTCAACCCGCTTTGGTGGCCGCGTGGTCTAACGCGCTACTCTCAGAGTAGACTGGACTGCCGATGGCGTGGAGATTTGAGGTTCTAATCTCATTCAAATGTACTGAAGGGGATTTTCCCCAAATGGTTTTCCACTTTCACTAAATGGAAATGTGGGTACACTTACAATTATTATAACCCTTATATTCCCTAAAACCATTAGAGCAATTAGTAAATAGGCTTAAAACCCGAACGAGTACTAAGACGTGGTGCTTAAAAAAGTAATTCGCCTTTTCTTGACGTTAATATCCTTATAAATACTTTAGATTACATGTCCTTCACCTTTTCTTGGCTATCATCCTCTTTTAACTACCTAGAAGAACGAGTTAGTTACCCTCTCTTGGCTATCACTCCCTTGTAACTACCTAAGAGAACAAGCATTTCACATTTTCTTGGCTATCATCCCTCCCTTCTAACTACCTTGATGAACGAGATATTCCCATTTTCTTGGCTATCATCCCTCCCTTCTAATTACCTTAATGAACGAGTTATTCACCTTTTCTTGGCTATCATCCCCCTTCTAACTATCTATAAGAACGAGTTATTCACCTTTTCTTGGCTATCATCCCCTTCTAACTACCTAGGAGAACAAGCTATTCATATTTTATTGGCTATCAACCCCTTCTAACTACCTAGGAGAACAAGCTATTCATATTTTATTGGCTATCATTCCCCTTCTAGTTACCTAGGAGAAAAAGTTATTCACCTTTTCTTGGCTTTCATCCTCTTCTAGCTTCCTAGGAAAATATGTTATTTACCATTAAATGGTTTTATCCCCTTATAGCTATTGAGGATAACGATTTTCCATCTTTACTTGCTTTTCATTTCCTCATGTGTCTCACTTGCTTTGAACAATAAAGTCCTTGACATGGGTCGGGGGGTTATATATGATACTGATGGGCTGAACTGAGGGTCACCAAATGACTATAGCTGTGGTTTAGTCATGTCTCCATGTTGTTGCGTGTGCATTTCCTCTAAAATTATTTTCTTCATACCCATTTCTTAATAATAATAATAATATTTAGCACCGCGTCTTACTACCCGTTCGGGTTATACGCTTAAGTACTAATTACGCTAATGGATTAGGAATTGGGCAGGTTGAATTTAGAGGAAGTGAACCCGCATTTGCGTGGAGGGAGAGTGGAAAACCATTTAGGAAAAACCGCCCCCAGTTCACCCGACCGAGATTCGAACCTCGATCTCCCCGTCCTCGGCGGTCGAGCTCAACACGACTAGCGCGTTAGCCAACTACGCCACCTAGGCGGGTCCCATTTCTTAAATTAAGTCGTTAATTTCTCGTGTATGAAACGTATTAATTAAATAATTACCCCAGTAAGATAAGAACCACTTGCATATTTAGAAAAAACTAGCAAAGTTGATGACTAAAATATGCTGAGTTGATATTTCTCCCACTAGTATCCACCTGAATTAAAAGCTCTAACAGATATTAAAGATAGAGTAATGTATAGATGTTTTAAATATACTATCAGTGTAAAATAACCACGATTTAAAATATATATTCTGCCAGAGATATCCCTTTCCTCCATACGTCCGTCTCCCATGTCAGAATCTGTTAAAATGATATTACAATGAAACTGCCAACTGACGGATTAGTTTTAGAGTTTGCAGGGGTGTGGCGTGTAGTGTCTCCAGGATATACAAAAATAATTTAAACTGTATCTGTGAATACTCAACATCAATCAGTATAACAATCATTAACTAGATATCAACAGAAATGCATTAGTATGTGAGGTGGGTAGAGCAGGGCCTGTGTTCGGTTGGTTAAATGGAGAGAAAATGGATGAGAGCATATCACTAGTTCAGTTTAATCAATCTTTGGTTAACATTGTAGCATTCTAAAACACAACACGGTTTATAAAAAGTGTATACCTTGATTTTATTTCGAATGGATATTTGAGGCACCTTTTATCAAAAATATTTAAAAATGTTGTGAGCGTTTATAATATAGTATTATATTAGTAGTAATATTACCAGCCTAGGTATTCAAATGGTTTATGGCATCATTCTCGCAATAGACTGAACTGAAGATTATGGGGAGACTGGAATTCGAATCCCAATCGGGTGCAATGAAGATTTTTTTAGAAATTTTTATCTACTCTCCCTAAAGAAAATGCAGCCGCACTTCCTATAAACTTCCATGAAGGTAACTAGTACAGATTAATATAGTTTAACAGGGTAGTAGGTAGAGGATATGAAAAAAAATTATAATATATTGTTATTTTATAGGTATTGATAATATATCAGAATTGAGAGATACAGATCATATGTGTAGACCTATAAATACATGAAAGTAGGAAAGTTTGATTTTAATCATATTTAAATAATTATTTTAATTTGCTATAATCCTTTACGAATCAACTCAATTAGTAAAAATTCAAATGCACATTTAAAAAGTTAAATATGTCTTGTAAGATAGGATCACTCTAAAAAAAAATTATGAATTAAAGAAACCATTAATTAATTGATTAATTAATTAATTAAAATATTCAAAGGGTTCTAATACTAAGATAGCTAACGTTCATCAGACAAAGAAAGAGTTTGGGGGGGGGAGTGAAGAGGAAACTTGTTTTCATAATGCAAACAAAGAAGGCGCTCATACAGTCCCGCAGAACATTTGTATAGAGCTTAAAGACTATCTACTGCGGCGCTTTTATTTTCATGCGTATATTTAACGCCATCATAGGCACGCTATCATAGGAACTAAAAACCAATTAGACTCTAACTCAGAAAGTAGTAGATAAAAATCATTGAACGTGTGAGTTGAGAGTTGAGTCCACAAAAGAAGGCCCTTTAAATTTGTCTGCGTGTGAATCGTGTGAGTTTCCATGAAAATGTCCTCGACTCATCCTGATTTTAGATAGTTCCAGCCACTGCGTTCTCAGTAATGTCACTGAACCTAATATATAAATAAACAAACGTGATATGTAGACAAAAATGTAAACAAAATAGGTGTTAATTAGAAATATTCACATCAAAGCATCATTTAAACATAGCCTCCAAACTGAGGGAGTTACTTAAATTATTGTGTTACTATACCTTAACTACGTTAAGAGAGGTGTTGACAAATAGCAGAAGGTTATTTATTGAAAATATTGGCTGGAACTGATTTATGACAACCTTTACAGAAATAATGAATATTTGCTGAGTAATACTATATTATTAATAAAAAAGTGTTATTAAACTATTATAATAATATTTCCCTAAATATTGCTGTATAATTGGCGTTTTCATAACGCTTTAAAAGAGCTGAATCTATTAATAAAAGTTAAAATAACTATGTTTTTTATTCTGTTAAATTGAAAAATGAAATCTGGACACGGGAATCGAACCCAGGACCAATTACCGAGTCGATGGTGGTTGCAGTAGATGATGGCTCATGAGCGCACATTGGTATCAAACGATTCTGCACGTCCATCACAGAATCTGCCTTAAATTATTATTATTAGCACCGCGTCTTACTACCCATTTGGGCTATACACACCTACGCTAATGTGTAATAATAAGGTGATTGTGAGACTAAATGGAGGACCTACAGTTTAACGTGGAAACCGAACCACGGTGGAGACCTGGCATTCCACACATTCACAAGTTGTGATTAATACACGTCTTGTCAGAGGTGAAGGAAGGGTTTGGCAATCATATAAATCTGTGCCGGGACCGAGGACTGAACCCCGGACCCTCAGCACAGAAGTCTGACACCTTATCCCTAGATCACCAGGTCACCAATCTGCCTTAAAATATGAGTGAAGAATTATCCTGTTCAAGGGATTATTTCTGGAAAGCTCAGTGGTTAGAGGATATGCCTACTAAGCGAAAGGTCCTAGGTTTGATTTTCGTGTCCAGGGGTCTTTATTCAATTTAAAAGAATATTATATTTATATATGGCTATAACAATAACTAACAAATAAAATAGCTTAGATATTTAATCCAATTTAGTTTTTTGTTTTGAGGCCCACAATGTTTGGAATGTCCTCCTTTAACCTCAGAAACTGTCTACAAAGCTCCAGTCAGTTTAATTTTTTTACTATCAGATAGTTCCTGAACAACACGTATCTTGCAGGGTGGAACTTTAACTCGTGCAACAATCGCTCAACACTGCGCCGAGAGATGTTAAATGCTAAGGATTGACGTCTCATCGATCTCCGTGGACTTAGATTTACCGCAGCAATCAATCACTCACTATTTTCTGATGTTGTCACATTACAGAAAATAACTAATGTCCCTCCACTTGGTCACTCATACCAATATCGCATTCAGTGAAGGAGCGTTACGCAATTTGAAGTGATGTCGAATGTTTCGTTGGGACACCATCATCGAAATTGTTTTTAAAACTATCTCCGCTGCTGTTACATTTTTGGCTGTCCACCAATCCAGTACTAACAACATAAGTATCAGAAATCTGGCTAAAAACCAGTGTCCTTGACGGGTGCATGCGTCATGCATGCTATGTGATACATATATGGTTTTAAAATATGTCAACACCTTACACGCCACCACTTTGTTTCTAATTAAGTGGCTAAAAAAGATTTTCCTTTAGCACCACGTCTTGATACCCGTTCCGGTTATACGCCTACGTACTAATTAAGCTAATGTATCAAGTATTATGATGACGGTATAGCTAAAATTAGTTTTACCTTCATTTGCCTGGAGGGAGAGTGGAAAATCATTTAGGGAAACAACCCTCAGTAGTCCCGACCTGGATTCGAACCCCGATCTCACTTATATATGCACAGTACATACAGTAAATATAACTAAGAAGTTTGAAACCTATTTAAGTCACATGTGTACTTTCCTCTTGGGAGTCTAAACTTCTTCAACCACTTATTTATACCCTATGTATGATAGGAGAGGTGTTAAGTGAGATTTAGGAAAAGCTATCCTTTATCCATTCATCAAATCATATGATCTGAAAGATCCATAATATGTTGAGTTGCTACTTTTGGCAGTTAACACTTTCACAACAAACCATTTGTTTTAATTTATTGCTTATTTTAACTGTTTTTACAGTATTGAAACACAAACCTGTGAAAATAACAGTTTAGGTGTTTATTTTTTGTGGATGCGGCTTCTGTGGTTAACTTACAAATGATTTTCAAAAGAGAGTTTCTAAAATGCTGCGTTCTCTTCATAATTTAAGATGTAAAACCAGCCAAAACAAAGGTGGTTGATGATGTCACAGAAACCGTACTCGGTTGTGTTCATTCACTGTTTATAAAATACCTTGTGTACCTCGTACCTTGTTTATTCCCGTCTCGTTGAGTACAGGACCACCGACGAGGAAGAGGAGACTATGTCCTGCCAGGATCATGAACATGGCGTAGAACTTGAAACCAAACACGCAGTCCAGACCGAAATCTGAAGGTGTGTGACTCGACAGCTTCCCAAGGTTCTCAGACACAGAGAAGGCCAACAGGACATCTTCAAACACAGCTGAAAGAATTAGAGATAATGCTCACTGGGGTTATTATACCATCACATTACTTTTAAACATGCTTAACCTACGTCTACACACCTAGCCTCAATCATAAATACTCACTAACTAGATAGTAGGAAAAAGACCGTAAATAATTTTGTCAGGCCCACTGGACACAAACCAGTGTCTCCTAGTCATGTAATTGGCCACTAACAGCTAAGCTACCAAGGTGGTCAAGTTTATTTAAAAGGTGTTGTTTTTATTGACTCTTTTATTTCAGACGTTGATAGTTTACATATAATTTTTTTTAACGAAAATTTGTTTTATCATTAACACTAAATAATACCTGACCGGTAACTTAACATAGTGCTGTAATATTTTTTTTTTTTGGGTTTTAACATCGTGTGTAACTACCTTTCTGGGCTGTAAGTATTTGAACTACGCTAATGTGTTAAGGATGAGGAGGGCAGAACTTAGAGTAAATGTATTCAAATTTGCCTGTAAGAAAAGTGATAGAAAAATTTTGAAAGAAAAAAAAACTGAGTTTATAATTATACATAGCTCTTAACTAGTAATGAATAATACTTAGCATGAAATATGTGAAGAGTTTCAACACATTAGTTTCAATAATAGCGTTCACAATCGAAACATATTCATTCAACAAAAATGTTTATTAAATTCAAGCCATTGTCAAAAAACTAGAACTTAAATTTATCACAAAATAACTTTTCTTGTTTAAAGTGAAATGGGAGAAAATTCTAGTTAAGGCAAGTATGCTGTTGGTGTATATATATATATATAAATTGAACTCTTTTAAGTTACATTATATATATATATATATATATATATATATATTATATATATATAATAATATATATATATATATATATATAACTTAAAAGAGTTCAATATATATATATTATATATATATAATATATATATATATATATAATATAACTTAAAAGAGTTCAATTTAATTTTCAACAAATCTTAATATAAACAGTTTGTGAATATTTATCATGACATCCTGGAATTTGATTATTATTATTATTATTATTATTATTATTATTATTATTATTATTATTATTATTATTATTATTATTATTATTATTATTATTATTATTATCACAGCGTCTTAATACCCGTTCGGACTATACGCATGGAATTTGATTTTCATTTAAAAAGTTTTTCTTCTCAAATTCATTATGTTCATATTCAATAATTGTTAATAGTGGTATAAAAAAGAATTAGTTTAAACTTATCGATCGAAATATTATTTTACTTACTCTAGCTAAAAAAAATTATTTGCTACGAATATAGAAAATAGTACTGGCTTTAACTCGCAATAACCTCCAACCAACCTAAGTAAAAAATATTTTAAAGCGTGAAAAATGTGTATATTCTATTAAATGGATACTCACAAGTATTTGGGCTTCTTCTTTTCACTAATAGACTGAATGTAGTTCCCACTATAACTATCGTAAAGTACACAACCATGATGGACCTAAAATATATAAAATGTACACAAAAAATAATATCAAATATATTTAAATTATCTACATTTTTACTTAAATAAAATAGAATAGAAAGAATATTAATTACTAGTAAACTACTGATAACACCTTAATATAACCAAACTACTAACTAGAAAGATATTTAAAAATATTTTTCTATATTTACTATATATATAATATATATAATATATAAGTTACAGTACAATTTTCATATTCATACGTCGAGTCATGTTATCAACAGCTGTAACTTTTGATATTTACAATACCTATAAAATAACACCTATAAAATAGTAGAAGGTTAAAAATTTCGGCTTCGAGATAATATGTTTGTAAGGTAAAAGGTTTGTAAGGTTCTCGTTGTTAAAATTGGACTATACGCTAATCGATGAATGCATGAACGTTATTATGACAGGGATCTCCATGCTATAAAATAAAAACGGATGCAGGCCTTTAAATAGCGGTCTTGAAGTGTAGAGTTGCACAAAAACCACTAAAATGTCACTGGAATTTATAACAAATCTTGTGTGATTTGGACAAACAAAGTAGTTGACCTAACAGGTAGGTGCATTTCCTCTCAATTAAGCCTTCCAAATCCCTAACCCATTGGTGTAACTAGTGCATAGCCGTATAACCCGAATGGGTAGTAAGACGTGGTGCTGAATACAACCTGCTTTCTCAGCTTTACTAGATTCATTATATAAATATTCCGTGTGTTTTTCAGGTTTACCATAAAAAAAATTCCCAATCTTTCAAATATTCTTTATAAAGTAGTTTGAAGAAATTAGATTAAATTATTAGAACATTTTATTTTTAGCACCACGATTTACTACTACACGTTCAGTATATACACTATATATTAACTATGATATTGGTCTTAGGGATTATAAATGTTACATCTAGAGGAAGTGTACCCACATTTGCGTGTAGGGAGATTGGAAAACTATTTTGTAAAACCAACCTCAGTACATCCGACCGAGATTTGAACATCGATCTCCCTGTCATCGGCAATATAGTTTTCTACTAAAGTAGTGCCTTAGCTCACGACAGTAAAGTGGATCATCCAATTAGCTATTATAACGTAATGTGATTGATTCTTATAATAAGATGTCTTGAACTTTATGGGAAAGTTTCTACAGTTGTATGGCCCAATGTATAAAGTAGAATAAAATTAATTGGACTACAAAATCGCACAAAATTTCTCAAACAGTGTAAAGCTTGGAACAAAATTTATTTTCAAAAATGGGGTTCAAAATTGCGCTTAAGTATGTTCTCCTCAGAAATACAAACACATCTTCTAGTAAATCCCAATAAACACCCTTCATTTAATAATAATAATAATAATTAGCACCGCGTCTTACTACCCGTTCGGGTTATACGCTTCCTTCATTTAAGAATGCTCGAATATTTTTAACAAGTTTCAAATTTTGTTTTAAATCATTTACTTACAAACGATAAAGAAATTATTTTTTAATATGTAAAAATAAATATATATTATATTTATTGTGAAATACTATTCCCTACCATTCATTTTTAATAAAAACTCCATAGTCATTTTTGATTTTTTTTAATTTTTAAAAATTTATCCTGAGTAAACAACATTTAAATTAATTTAATAAAAAATAAACCTAAATTATTACTTATTTTGTCAAATAATTCCCAGATTCCTATTTTTTAAAATAATTGTAGTTATTTTTTAATAGGTTTTAAAAAATCAAACATCATTAATCAACGTAATTTGATTTTTTTAAATAAAAACAAATATAATAAGCTAAGTATATTTTAAAAAATTTATCATAAACCCATTTTGAACAGAGTCAGTCATTAAAGCCATTTTTTTAAATATTTCCGTTTTTATAAAAAAATTATTCAATACTTACATTATCTTTTTCCAGAAAAAAAAATATATAAATTTTTATTTGTCATGTCAAACACTCGCTATTCATACATTTAAAAAAGTAATTACAGCCATTTTCTAAATAATTTGACTTTTAAAAATCACTCGTCAATATGCTAAGGTTAAACGAAATTTTACTCAAAATACAAGAGTATAGTGTTTTTTCCATATCCAAACCCTCTTTAGATATCCATTTAAAACCAAATGGTTTGAGCCGTTTTTTAAAAATTTGGATTTCAAAAAATCCCTAATATTAATTTATCTTTAATTCAACAGATAGGTTCAAAATCAAAAATATATCCTGAGGTATGGTTAATTAGTATCTAGAAATAAAGTTTGAAGAAAATCGATCAAACCGTTTCAGATATGTGGCCAGGAACAAACAGACATGGGGACACACAGGATTGTAAAATCAATTTTTTGGGGTACGGGGGCATATAAAACATAAACAATCATCAAAAATTCGAGGTCGGAAATATTCACGATCACAATACTTTCTCTTTGTATGTGAAAGTAAAATGGAGGCGGATTATATCATATGTATTTGAATCGATGTGCTTTTTTATTCAGTTAACTTTTTCTTCTACGCAGGGACAGTAAAGCTTAAGAATTAATGTTTAAAACTCACAAATATTCCAATATTTTTTAAAAGTATTTTAGTGAAATTCGCTCAGTTTTTATAGTCTATACCAAACACAACAAATCCACTATGTTTTACAATATTTCCCAGTTTTCCAAGTTTGTTGCACCCCTGCTGCTAGTTGCTTGATACCGGGTTGTCGCACGACTTAAAAATCAGTAACACACAGGGAATTATGTTTTTTAATAATATTGTAGTAGCATAGAAAAAATTATTCTGAAAAAGAACATGTGTCAACATTTAATTTTCCTATAAACAATTCTTCTCAGATGAACACTTCTGAAAGACTTATGCTGATTTATGAATATATTATATTATAAGGGTAAAATGTTTGACATGTACTTCTCGGTAAACTTCAAACAAATAACCTTCAAAATAGATTAGGACAATATCGCCAAATAAGTGTCTAGTAAAAATACAAGTTTTATTCCAACTATTTTTACACAGTGAAAGGTAACGTCGAGATGAATAAAATTATGTATTTATTGGGCGCGACTCCTAGAATATATGAGAAAATAATAATAAGAAAAACCTTTATCTCGGATAACTCTGACAGTGGCACGATTACCCTTAACACTCGAGACCACTGGGTGTGCTCGGGAATATTTTTTTGGATGATGCAATGTTAATAACAACTACACTACCTTAACGTCAACAATGGTGTGCTGTAAATCCCTACAAGAGTTGAAAGAAAAAAACTTAAAATAAAACATGAACAATTGGGGGGGGGGGGGGGGGAATGGATCACTAAATGAAATGTAATAATTTTAAATTACAATTAAAAAAATTATTGAAATTTATGTGTGTTATTATTATTGTTTCCTTTTTACCACATCCCAATCCTACCTATGGAATTCCGAGTAAATACAATTCTAATATGACAAAATAAAAATAAAATATATTGTATTACATCCATTCTTAGACAAAATTAATCAATTAAAATAATAATTTCCGAACATGGTTAATTTTAGGAGTTTATAATGCCAGAGTAAAAGAAAAAAATACATATATAGGCTAAGCATATGTGAAATTGGTGTTGTGAGTATAACAACCAAATAAATATTTAGTATTGTTAAAAAAAAAAGGCATTAATATTTTGACATAAAATAAACTATTAATTAATGCTCTGGATTTAATAAAGTGTCTGAATATATTAAGCCTTTTCTGAAAGCTTGACATTAATCCTGGAGTCTTGATGGTAAAAAAAGTGAGAAAAAAATATTTATAGATGAAGATTTGGCTGGAACTCACCAAGAGAATATGTTGTGTTGGAAGAGTAAAATGTAGGAGATTTGTTTCCTCTTATTAATTACAAACAATCCTTATTTTTAGGATACCAATAGGCTCTAGTTCTTCCCTAGACACTCAGCTTTCTATTGATATATTAATATCCCACTTTTAAACTAAGTTTCCACTTTTAAAATAAATGTATTAAGGAACCATACACATTTGGCTCCATACTTTAAGGACGCCGAAGAAGAAGACCCTAATCTTCTTCAGAAATTGTTCCATTAATCAAATTTAAAAACGTTCCATTTTCTTCCAAGTTCAAAGAGAAAACTAGTACATTAAAAAAAAGATAAAATGTTATCTATGAACTAGAGATGAGTATAAAGTTAAATGCAAATTTAATATAAAGATTGAAATATATGCCAATGAATATGAGCAATGTTTCTTAAAAGAATTAAAATGTTTATTTCCATCTGTCAAAATTGAAATTCCCGCTAGTTTGGAGGTATTTACATCACGTCTTTTTCTTTTCTTACTTCTTTTACAATCGCGAGAACCGCCACTCACTTGTTTACCAGATCTGCACATGCCTTGAAATAAATAATGGCTGATATTGGAAATAAATAAAGAAGAGTCAACAAACTTCTTAGAAGTATAATTAATATGTTTAATAAAAAGGGTAAGTGTTCTTCATTAGCTCAAAATTCATTATTTAAATTATTTAAAACAGTGTTAGACGTTCTTCCTTCCTTTTTTTAACATTTTGAATGGATGTAAATAGTATTATTTGGTCACGCCGGCAACATAGCGTGTTAAGCTGCAGCCGAACTTTTAAGTGCATCATTTCAAACGAAAGTAAATTTGAAACTATTTACAAAAATTAGAAAAATATAAGGAAATACATGGTAGGGTGGCAAATAACGTTACGACGGGTAGCATTTAACCTTTTTCAGTGACAAGTTTAGTAGCCTAAGCGGAAGCAAAATATTTCGAGTCTTTTATATATAAAATTAAACAAACAAGGGAATAATATCTACAAACGATTTCATATTTAAAGAAACAGAAGATGAGGAACATTTAGTATAAACTAACTATTCTAATTGTTTATGAAAATTTTGGTGTTTTGCTATATAAATTCCACTAAACGATATGATGGTGCAATGCAGTTGTGAATTGTGTTAATTCATACAAAAAAATTTATTCATATTCAACAGCAAAAAGTATTGATATAGAAATATATCCAGGTGTCAACAAATATTAAACTATTTTAGAAAAATATTGCCTAAAAATCCGCAGAAAACTTTTATGGATAAATTATCTAAGTAATCTTTGTTTCAACCGATTATCTGAAAAAGGCATGGAAAAAAATCTGGATAATCCCTCTCAACGGAAGTGTTTTTTATCGCTATCCATCCAAAAATTATAGAATTTTAATTTAAATCTTGAAAATTCATTTATTTTATCTATAAAAATACTTGAAAATATATTTATGTATGGTTTAAATTCGTTATGAAATTGACTGGACAGCTATAATAAAGTAAAACATATATTTTGAAGAATCTAAGAAAGATTTTTAATGTAAATAATCTAATAATTATTTATTCTCAGCACTGCTGGATTTATTTAGTTAATTATAGCTATAGTTTCACTGACTTTAAATAAATTAATACTTTCATCCAGTTTTCCTAACTAAACCAACACATTTAAATGTTACACTCACTTTGAAAGCTATTTCCTATCACCGTGAAATAAGAAACAAATTATAAATACTTCCCTTAAGTAAAACTGAGAGGAAGCTCAACACTTAATGCATTGTAGAACTTAATTAGTATTGAAAACTCAGTTAATGTGCTGGGAATACATGAGCATAGAGAGAGGCAAGCCGGTTATTCATGTCACGAACAAAACCTGTTTGTAGGCTAGGAGTATAGCCTCATTGTTTTCCAACACATGACAGTGTCATACATGGTTTTACACATATGCTTCCTTTTGAAACAAGTGAAGATAGCCGTTCAGTTTGAATCTGCTAGTAAATGGTTGGTATTCCCCACTTAAGCTGGAAATTCATGTTTTATCTGATTTGCTTGCAACAAAAAGGGTTTCCCCACGATATTCTTTTTATGAATATGGTGACGTATTTTATCTTTAATTGATCTGTACAACGTGTCCAACAAGGTTAGCCACCTCTTTACACTTAAGGTTGTTTCACACAATGGGGAAGCTCAAGCTCCACTCACACAGTGCTCAGGCTACGCTCAAATATCGTACAGTGAGAATCAAATAAGAGTGTTTACACTATAAGGAATGCCACGCTCACGCGCACTCATAATGACCACCGCGATCCTTGTCGAGAATATCTCGAGCGCGGTATTTTGATCGTAGCCCGAATAGAGCGCTACTGTAAACATGACATGCACAGTATAGTCCCAAGCTACAGTTTGTTTTCAACCCGTCGAACAAACATGGACTCCATGGTCGAAAAATTTATTTAACTTGTGCGTATCAAACCTAAACTATATAACTTGGCAAACAAATTTTATAGTGATGATGTTTAAAAAAAAAGAAATGGAAAGAAATAAGACAGACTTTAAATAAAATGGGTAAGTTTCAACGTTTATTTTACTATCTTAAAAAATACAATAATTTTAAACCTACAAATTTAAATCAAATTTTGTTGCCAGGGAACCAAGCCTGCTTCTGGTAACATAAGATATTTCTCTTACGTGGGCGTCTCAGTGTGGATACCTTGGTGCATCCCATGAGCGTGATCATGACGAGAATGTGAACGTGAGTGTCCCCATAGTGTGAAACATGCTTAATGGGGTAGTAATAAGAAAGGTAAAATTTGAGGCATTCACGTAGTAGGAAATTAAAAATAAAACCTTTAATAAAGCCCACCCTCAGTACACCCGACCTGTATTTGATCCTTGATCTTCCTGTCTTCAAACGGTTCAAATGAGATTCATGCCCTAGCCCACGTGACCAATGATGGGGGGGTATTGGTGTTTATATTTCTACAGAGGATAGAAAAGGTTGTTTCTACTCACATGAATATAATATCCCACTTGTCGAATGTGACCTTCTTGTCGTAGTGGCACATATCATCCCTGACGTTGACATGCACCTGCAACTCCTGACCTAACCCGTAGAAGTTGTCCACCAGGAACTCCTTCAGGTCTTGTGAGTTGCACCCTGAGGGGATGCATACCGCCCAATGCAGGAGGTAATGGTTGCTGCTGCCGAGTCTGGAGCTAAGGTACTGGGGGAGGGAGAAGGGGATTTTAACCATGTAAACCTTAAATTATGCATTAATTTTATTAATAATAATAATAATACATAGCACCGAGTCTTAATATAGTCTGATTTTGGTATTAAGAACAGTATAAGTTAGTTGCTAACGTTACCAAAACAATTTTAAAATATTCATACGTCAAGTCATGCTTTCGGCAACCATAAATTTTTTAAAGATAATATCAATATATACAGAACAACATACATAACATTGTTAAATGTCATCAATATTGGTCGCCAAGAAATATGTTTGAATTTTCTCTATTGTTCTTCCAACCAAAATCAGGCTATAACCGTTCGGGTTATACGCTTAAGTACTAATTACGCTAATGGGTTAGGAATTGGGAAGATTATATATAAAGGAAGTTAACCCGTATTTTCGTGGATGGAGAGTGGAAAACGATTTAGGAAAAATCACCCCCAGTTCACCTGAGAGAGATTCGAACCTCGATCTCCCCGTCCTCGGCAGTCTAGCTCAACACCAAACTAGCACGTTAGCTGACTATGCCACTTAGGCGGGTCATTTATTTTATTGTCTTATAAAATTTTGTTTAAATAAATAATTTGCTTTGCATTAGGCAGTAAAATTATTAACAAATTTTTAATTTATTCTAAGTATTTAGCGTAAACTTTCAGAACCAACTGATTAAATCAGTACAAAACTTATTAACTTACTTAGGTCTAGAACTGACTCAACAACCAGTGCCCAGCCGTTAATTCATTACTTTGATAGGGTAAACCCACATGTTTTTACCAATGATTTTTTTTTTGCCACGCCAGGAATAGGATCCGGGACCCTTAATTCAGTATACAGACACGCTACCGACTGATCTAAGGTGTCGGGCATTATTAATACAAATTATAAGGTTTTATATTATTTATGATAAAAGGTATTTACCGGTAATTTTTTACTGCACCAAGTCTCACTACCCGCCCGGATTACACGCCTGTTTACTAATTACGTTAATGTGCTAGCATGAGGAGGATTGAATTTAAAGAAAGTATAACCACATTCGCATGTATGGAGAGTAGAGAACCATTTAGGTCAAGATGCGCTTAATACATCCGGCCAAAATTTGAACCTCAATCTTCCCGTCATCAACAGTTTAATGACATTAATCTATTGCGAGAATGACGCCTTAGACCATGCGGCCACCAAATATAATAGAATGAAAAAAATCAAGTGATAGGTAATTCAATAATTTACACATTATAATGTATAAAATAGATATTGAATATAATCTTTGTGAGTTAAGATTTGAAAACAATTGTGTGTTTGAATTATAACTAAAAGTTGACGAATAAAATTAGTCAAATAAAATATATTTAAACATTAAAATTGATAAATAGAAGGAAAATTTTTTTATGTCAAATGTATGCACAAACGTAAATTAAATTGAGTAGAGGTAAAAATTATATAGATAATGGATTGAGCATGAATATATTTATCATAGAATTTACGTTAGGCCTGATCAAAAAGTAGAGGAAAAACTCGTTCTGTGTATTGAAATCAGATAAATATTTTTAAAGACTAAACATTTTCGCTAGAAATAGCTTGAGTCCATTTTTTTCTTGAATTCTAATCTTCATTTTGCCTGTGAATCCTGAACCACGAATCCGAATCTGAATCTTTGGAAATATGATAAGCCCTAGCGTATGATTTGTTTTCTTCAATTCTTTATTGTGTTTAAGTGGTAAATTAATGTATTGAAGTTGGATTGTTAAGGTTTACACTTTTGTTCTAAGCTGTTGGTAAGAGCTAAGCAATAATTAATATGTACAATTTTGAAAATAATATAATTTGTAATTTATTAATTTCTTATTTAAAATCTCAATTTTTTTTCAATCCTCGAATCTGAAATATCTTTAACCGGATAAGAATAGTTCTAAGATTCAAAGATTTTGGGAGGACAATCCGTACTTACAACCCTAGAGTTGTAGCATAGTTTGTTTTTTACATCTTGAAATCCATCAATGCTATCCGCGTATTTTACACTAATGAAGTAATAATTGATTAAATTCTAATGATGTAGGTATGTGATTGGTAGAATTTAGAGGAAATGTGTCTACATCTCCATAGGGTAAGAATGAAAAGTAACTTAGGTAAACCTACTAGAGTTGGTACACTTTGAGTTTACAGGATTTTGAAGAACACATTTTCTTGCGATCATAATAACTTTACTGTTTAGTTTACACGTTCTTGATCCCTTAGTGTACTAAATAAAATATCAAGTTAATTTAAACACCTAAAAAAAAGATAAAAAGTGTAAACACTATGTTATATTTCATTATAAATACCCTTTATAAGATTATTTCGAATTAATATTTGGGAAATTACAAGTTTTCATGACTTTAAATACAAGATACAAACTAAGCTCCTAGAAGGAGTACCATTATTATTATTGTTATTATTATTATTATTATTATAAATAGTATTAATTTTTATTACAATTATTATTATTATTATTATTATTAAAAGTTGACCTTGATGGCCTTGGAGTAAAGTGATTTCCTCAGTATCCGATATTAGTGGGTTCAAACCCAGCTGAAGTCGATGGATTTTTCATGAACGATAAAAATCCGTAGCACAACTTCCTTCGGAGATTTAAGGCTATCAGTTTTATATTGATTATGGCAAGTAAAAGAACCCTGGATGGTATGTGAAATTACTTTACTCGCCAAAATTGGTTAGCCCTTTCACTCATTGAAATACTTGTGTTCTGATATAATCAGTTGGATTAGAAAACGGACGATAAATACTTCAAATAAATTATATTATTAGAGTCTAGTTTGTTATTAAGGTGTTGGTTGCAATTCCATTACTTTAACTGACTCTCTCAGATTATAAAATGTTCATCGTAAATGTGTTGCTGTTTGCTATGATAAATGCCCGGTTTATTATGATTATGACAGAATTCGGAACATTTTCGTGGCTATAAACTCTCTTTTCCCGAAGTCTTTAATGGGGTGCCCTTTTTACTTTCTCGTTATCTTACAGTTAGAGAAAGTATTTTGATCGTAAAAAAAAATCGAAATTGAGATTTTGATGAAATTCGATGTTTCATGACCCCCTAAATCCAAAAAAGTAGTTTTTTAATTTCCGTCTGTCTGTCTGTACCTCCGATTAGAGCCTAAATTATTTTACCAATCGGAATAAAACTTGGTAGCTAGGGTTTTTATAGGGTTACCCTGGGTTTTTTTGGAAAAGAATATCTAACCCTAAGGTTAAGGGTAATTTACTGAAGGGCAAAAAGAGAAAGAGACGACATTCTCAAAATCGGCTTAAACGATTTTGATTAAATTTAATTACAAAACATTTATAAATATTATAAACAAAATAGCTACTTTCAATATTTCGACAGAATGAATTTAAGGGCTCCGGTTTGATGGGTAAATTATCTCTTTTTATCATATCTCCGAAACTCTTTGAGATATGAAACTACTTATTATTGTAAGTATATAGATCTATTTATAATACAAATATTTAATTCGCAACAATTTTTTATAAAAACAACAACTTTCAAGCTACACACAAATATATATATATATTTCTAAACTTTTCGAAAACTAAAGGTAAAGTATTGCAACCGTAAAAAAAATCTAACCTGAAAGGTTGATGGATGTTGACATCTCTAGATCCCCCGAACCCTAAAATGTGGTCTTTGCAATACCGTCTGTCCGTGTGTCTTTTTAACCCCAAATTTTAAAGTAATTTAATAAAAGGAGAAAAGAGAAACTATTGATTTTCTCAAAATTGGCTTTAACGTTTTTGATTAAAATTCGTATCTAGGCGTTGATTAAGATTATAAATAAACGGGATATTTTTCATTTTACAATGAAGATGACTTTTAGGGTACTTTAGAGGAGCGTAAATTACCGTATTTCCGTATATGAGATACTAAATAACTTATTATTGAAAAATTGTGGTAGTATTAAAAATAAACAACTTTAAATGAAATATATTTTTTATAAAACTAGCAGTTTCTGAGATATTGGCAACTATATTAATACAATTTGGTGAGCATTAATTGTAAAGAGATACTACATAAGTTTTAACGCAATAATTCTCTAATGCCATAGAGTAAGCAATGAGTTAAGTCTCTCAAAAAGTGTATACGTTCTCTTTCTTTCAACCTCTTAGGAGAAATATTAATACAACATTGATCTATATAAATTATTTTGGATCAGTGGTCAATATCTACCTATTTTATTTATCAGAATTTATAAATGAGGAATTTAATAGCAATGCAATAACTATATATGTTCAAACCCTAATAAAATGTTGAAAATTTTAAACCGGAAGTCGACATTTTAATACGAAGTGTTGACCCTTGGAGTCCCAATATCAATATTTTTATTTCCTCGCTACCTTACAGATAGAGCAAGTATTGTGATCGTCAAAAATATAACGAAATCAAGATTTTGATGGATGTCGACGCCTCATGACCCCTAGAACTCTAAAAAGTGTTTTTTGCAATGCCGTCTGTCTGTGTGTCTGTCTAACCCTAAAATAAAGAGCTGTTTACTTATGGATGAAAAGAGAAAAATGCCATTTTCTCAAAATTGGATGTAACTATTTTGATTAAAATTCGTAACTAGGCGTTGATTAAGATTATAAACAAAATGGCTTGTTTCATTTTTATACTTTTTACTTTTAGGGTTCTTTACAGGATCAAAAATGTCTATATTTCCGCAACTATTTTAAATACTAAATAACTTATCACTGTACAATTTTAGTACTATTAAAAAAATTTAACTATATTTTTATAAAACTAGAAGTTTCGAAGATATTGTCAAATATATTAATACAATTTTGTGAGTTCCAGTGTTGAAACGATACTACCTAGGTTTAAACGCAATAGTTCTCTAATGCCATAGAGTCAGCAAATAAGTAATTCTTTCAAGAAGTAGATGTTTTTCCTTTAACCTCTTTGGGAAAATGTTTGTACAGCACAAGGGCGAATTCAGGATTTTTTGTGAAATGGGGGCAGCACACGGGTACTCCCATCAGGATCTGGTTGGGGAGGGGGGTGGGAGGTACCTCAAGAAATTTTGACATAAAAATACTTCAAAATTTGAGAGTAAGTCCTTAAGTAATTTTTCAATGTAACGGTAAACTTGAGAATAATCCTCTAATGTAGGGTATAACTCGAAATTTGCGATCAGTATTGAAATTTATTATAAGCAAATAAAAAGAATATCAACAAATAGTGATTATTAAGAAGGAAATAAGTTTAAACACTATAACAATTAGTATATAAATAGATTTTTAGCAATTCAATCAATTAGACAAATTAGATGGAAATATCCAGATTTCGGACAGTCGAATTTTAACTCCACTCTATAGTATAGCTAGTTATTTCTAATTCTAAATAAAAATTCTACCAATAAGCCATACTATCACGTTATGTGTGTGGTATTATTCACAGATTTTGTCTAAAGCATGTTATTTAAAAAATATATTTTAAAGATCTTTATTTATTATTAATCATTGAAATAGTAGGCCTAATAATAAAAATGATAAAATAAATTTAAACCTAAACAAGGTTTAAGCAACAAGGTGAGAGGCGCATGATTTAAATTTGGGTAAGTTCATAATGCCTATTTTCACCACTTTAATACTTAATGTGATTGTCTTAAGTGTTTATAATAATTACCGTATGATAATCATTTAATAATTTTACTAGTAAATATTTTTAAAATAAAATCTCGTTAGTGAGATAATATTACGTGACAATAAAACTAGTAGTGACTTCAACATTGATTTAATTGGTTTAATTTCTTGAAGGGGGCCGCGCACCCCCAATACCCCCTTTTTGGATCCACCCCTGGTACAGTAATGATCTATCTCTCTCATTTTAGACTCAATAGTCAAGAATTACCTATTTTATTGGTCAAAATTTATTAAATGGAAATTTAGTAGTGATGCAATAACCATAAGATGTGAATCTCCTAATAAAATGCCAAAAATATTTACCGGAAGTCAAATTTTAATATGAAGGGTTGACTCTTGGGGACGCTACATCGATATTTTTTATTGGTCCAAATATACAAATAAATACGTTAATTTTTAAAAATAGGATTAGAAAATTTAAAACCACCCATCAAAAAAGTTTTACGTACGTATAGCGCAATTTGTTCTTGGGTTCGCTAGTGAATATTATATTACGAGTTTTGAGTAAATATCTACATTTTTAAACAATAGAGCGAGAAAGTCCATGCGGAGTTCCATATAATTTATTTTCTTTTAATATTTTCAATAGCATCATTTATTGTCAGTTTGCCAGTACTATAAAAAAAGGTATTGAAATTTGAATTTAAATTATTATCATCAATCTAGTAATCAGAGTTCCTGGCTATGAATCCAGAAGTCCCGGGTTCAATCTCTGATGCTTCTAAAAATCTGTGAATCATTGGGTATAAAATTGGGTCGAGCTCATCCTCGTGAGGACAAATGAGGAGTTGCTTGAATAAATAAGTAGCAGATCTGGTGTAAGAAACTTAACCTAACAGCTGGAGCCTTTGGTGTGCTGACCTCATGACACCTCTACTACCTCTACTACCTCTACCTAGGTTAGAGAAATTCGCCAGAAATTATTCCGAGAATATGAGGAGTACACACTGAAAATAGAAAACTACTCTCAAAAGGTTTCCGAACTCTTACCTCCCCTATTAAAAACAACGCGAGTATAAAGTCTTTAAGACCGTTCGGTCATCGCCGCGGTAATTAGGACTAGTGTTGCGTATGATTAATTACTTGATTGGTCACACACCCAAGGGGAAAAAAAATAGTTAAGTTAGGAGGCGTTACTCAAATGTGCTTTGGCCTTTGCATAACCATTACGCATGACACCATGCATGTGTGTGTGTGTGTGTGTGTGTGTGTGTGTGTGTGTGTGTGTGTGTGTGTGTGTGTGTGTGTATGTATATATGTGTTCTTGTCCCCCCACTGGTCAAAAAGTGGGTCAGTAGAATGAGTATCTTACGTGGGCTAGAATTTAAATTACTCTTAGATACTGTTCTGTCATCATCGGCCGTGAAGCTTAAAGGCCTTGTTTTGCAAGATATCGCGTCCGGAGATGCGCGACACGCAATACGTCACCACCATGGTTGCACTTGCGGGACACCTAAGATTGGGTGTTTTTCAACAAATGACAGGATTTTACTTGGCTATTTCCTTTTAAAACAAGTGAAGAGAGAGGTATGATAAACATTTTCTAAGAAGGTGAATCCAGTGACATCTTATCTGGTGACCCGCTTCAGTGGCCGCATGGATTAAGGCGTCACTCTCGCAATAGACTGGCCTCCCGATGACGGGGAGATCGGGGTTTTAATCTCAGCCGGGTGTACTGAGGGTGTTTTTTCCAAAATGGTTCTCCACTTGACCTTCTTGCAAATGCGGGTACACATTATCTAAATTCAACTTTCCTCATACCTAACCTATTAGCGTAGTTAGTACATATGCATCCAGCCCAAATGGATATTAAGAAGTGGTGCTAAAAATAAATAAATAACGTTCTGGTGCATTGCGTGCCACGCAAAAGTTTTTTAGCAGGGAAGCTTAAGCTTTGCTGCATGTATGCGTGAGAGGTATGCGTGGTTACGCACTTGTTTTACGCGTTGTGTCTATCAAACAGACTATATTAATTTACTAGCACCAAATTAACTTCTGTAGTACCAAGAAGGCACACAGCTCAAATCGCGCAGCCCCAGACGTGATGTCTTGCACGCAGTTGACGGTGAGCCGGCATGGTGGGATTCAATCCTCACCAAGTGCACAGAATTAGTATAGTTATTCTCCCATATCTGAAATTATCTCCTCCTTTCAGGTGAGTACTGATACGTTTCCCCAACAACTTGTCCATCTGATCAAGATTATTGGGGGATTGACCAAGAGTCTAAAAGACCTTGGCTCAATTCTTGTTGATACTGTTAGTAGAAATGTTAATCTTGCCAATCAATATCAAGGTGTAAGGGTTAAAATTGTTAAGTAAAGAATGTTTGAAAGTAATGTGTGCTCAGAATGTGAAAGTCAACTGTTGCAATTAAAAAAAAAGTCATTTATTAAAAACTCACACTACTCAACATGTTACCAGGGGTGTGCAAAAGTAACGTTTAAATGCAAAGCGGAGTTTAAACAAATGTTAAGCGAATCAATATCGAAAAATAAGTCAAGAAATACTTTTTTTGTTGTTGCTGTCACATAAAAATACTTTTAATTTTTAAATAGTTAAGTAAGTAGTTTTTTTTCTAGATAAAGAAAAAGATTTATAGGTAAAACAAGAACACGATATATTATTTAATGCTGACGTACCTGAATGTATCTATGCTTACCTTATATATCTCACGTATTCACTAGGCACTATTAAAATAACTTTTAGTAGCTGTTCTAAAAATGATTAGATGTTGAAATAAAACACATAATTAGTGAGATATTTCAAATCTCTTCATTAAATATACAGCTTATATTCGTCCTTCAAAATGTTTCGAGGATGCGAAGGTTATTTGTGTGTGTGTGTGTGTGTGTTTGTGTTGACGTAGAAGTAAAGGAGATTTAGACTTTGACATTAACAAGTTTTTCCCACATTACCTTAGCATTTAAGACATTAAAATGTACTTTTATGTTTTATTTTGGGCAAAGCCTGAAAACTATACTAAACAATATCACAATTAGGCTTCATAGAAAAATAAGCATTACCTTCTTTTTACCCTTCACTTTTGGTTAAAGTTAATAGGGGATTCAAAATGATTACAGGTTTAAAAACATATAATCAATTAGCCACTAAAAATTGTATACATATATATTATCTACCTTTACACAGATAATATTTATGAGAACAAACGTCCTTGAGAAATAATTAAATATTATTAATTGCACATTATTAAGTTACAAATCCATGAAGAATTTGAAAGTCGAGCTCCTAACTGCTAGTAGATCCATTTATATCAAGATGACACTTAGGCTGTTCCATTCTCTGAACTGTACACCTCAAATAATGGTGTGCAAACCAGTTTTCTCAAACTGCCTTCAAATATATATATGTATATTTATTTAGAATGTAACCAATATTCACTTCCCCCCACGTTATATTACCCGTTTGTATTATATCCATACATTAATTAGGCTTATGTATAAGTAAGGTAGAATTTTAAAAGAAATATCTTCATTTGCGTGGAAAGAGGGTGGAAAGTAGTTTAATTACAACCACCCACAGTACAATTAGCCAGGATATGAACCCTGATCTCCTAGTGACCGTTAATCCAGTCTTAGGGTTAGGCCAGACTGACAAGCGCGCTAGAGAACGAGCGAGCGACTGAGTGATTGCGTGGACAAACTGGCGCGAAACGAGCACGTGATTAGCGGACAGGTCAATAGCTGTTGACGAGGAGGCAAAGGTTCGAATCTTGGCTCAGTAAACTGAGACTGGTTTTTGACAAGTGATTTGTTAATGTTGTTTTATCATCATCTCTCCACGCTAATGGTGATTCTTATTTGTAAAGGCCTACTTTGATTATAATATTATAATATACTAACATATCGGGTTTACCTATATACATAGTATATTGTCTTCCCAAATAAATTAGGCCATTAGTAACAAGTGTGCTGAGCCTATCAATAATAATAAAAGAGTCAAATATAACTACAAATTGAGAAGTTTTCCTAGCACGCAATGGACCAACATACAATATTATTTACCAGCGCCTGTAAACTAGATTGTTCCGGCTCGAGCGCGCGATTGAAAAATAGAACCAGTTATATGTCTCAAGCGCGTCACTCGTGTCGCTCGCTCGCACGCTCCAGTCTGGCCACCTCTCATTAGAACTAATGTGCTATATCTTATTCTTTAGTCGCTCGCTCGCCCAGCCTGGCCGTACACTAAGACAAAAGTGAAGCGTTAATTAAATCATACTGCTTACTAAAATAATGTTTGATATGTATCTAGAATATAAATATTGTTTCATTTTATTTTAAAAACGAAACTTTAGCTATATATTATTAAAATATGCACCTTTTTTTAGCGTATGCCACCAGGGTTTTTCGGCTAAACATTACTGGTATTCTACTGGCAGTGGCGGATATGAAACCATTCTATGAGGTATTTCCACCATTTAGGTGCGGATTCATCGTCCTGATGAAATGATGCGATGATATAATGATATATATATATGGTGTCAGTAGAAGACTTAAGCTTAGAAATACTACACCTAATTTAAGACTAAATAAAAAGACCACTATGACTTTATGATCAATTTCCTTTCGGGGGGGAGGGGGGAATGCCTATGGTATCGCTGGGATCCGAACTCAAGACTTCTATAATAGTAACCTCTAAACTAGCGGGCCAGCTAATTTGGGGATATGTGTGGCCAATATATAAGCTATTGCCTCCCTAATATATTTGTTTATTTTACATAGGCCTATAAACTCAGTTTAACTAAGGCTTAGGTACTTTTAGATAGTGAATTGGTCCACTACCTATATTTTTGGTCACACGTATTAAGACGCTAATATTGTTATTCTGATATGTTGGTGACACTGAGGTCACGGTTAGAATCCCAGTTGGGCGTACTGAAGATCTTCTGCCCCCCCTTGATGGTTGTCCACTCCACCTCCAAGAAAATACGGATACACATCCTGTAAATTATATCTTAATCATCCCTACTTATTAGAGTAATAAATACTAATAGCTCCGATGCTCAGTGTAACGTGGCGCATAAAAAGAAATGTATTTTACACCTCAACTACGAGTATGATACTGACTACTTCAACGAGTGTTTGTCTCGTCACTAGAAACCTTTTATTTTATGTATTGACAACTTATCTTACTTTCAAAGAAGAGCTTCAAAGAACTCGCGTACTTTTCCTTGTTGACTGGGAATTAGCACGTTGTTAATAAGATTCGTAAACTATGACTGCACTCAATTCGAAATTACAAACGAACTTAAAAGATCATTGAGTTCATACTAATTATTTTAATTATTACATTTATCACCATATTTAAGAAAGTCTTATGTTAGGAAGGTAGGGATGAAGAAGGCGATTTAAAGAAATTTCACGCCCATTGGCGTGGAGCGAGGATCATAAAATAAAAATGATAAATCAGCTGTGGGAAAACACTTATATTGCTGAGGGCTGAGATTGTAAATGCAATCGCCACATTGTAGGTCACATAATATAAAGTGGGGTTGACGCCTTAGACCGTGTATTCACCAACGTGGACATTTAAACTACTATGAGTATACAAAATAATAGGCATTGAAAAGGATGTACTAATAATTTTTAATGTGAGTAATGGAAGAAATCAGTGAAAATTCATCAACAATTTATAAAAAGATTTTTCAAAAAAAGAATTAAGTCTAATAAAAGTTTGACTATGTTAAGATCTTTTTTTTAATTGAAAATGCAAAAAAAATTATCTAACATTCTATATCTTTTTTTATAATTATTGTTAGTGAATTTTACTGATTAATCCATTAATTATATTAAAATAATATTATTATATTTATTTTCAAAGTCTTATTATTTTGTATTGTAACGCTCCTTACTTAATTATTATTTTAGAATGTTTTTTCTAAAATGTTAATATGAGTTTCGTTTGCGTCTTACTACCCGTCTGGACGATGAACATAATAATTTAACCTAATAGGGGCATGGGTGAGTATAAATAGAAATTTTAGGAAAGTAATCCACGTTAGTGTGTATAATGAGTGAGAAATAATTTTAGAAAAAACTTGTTTCAGTATACTCGCATAGGATTCACACCAGTGACTCGGATGTTGCAAACTAGATAAATAACCCTGACATTTAATTCATGTGCCTAACAATGTGGCTAAATTAAAATAAAATAACGTCTTCTTCGGTGGTCTAATAGTTTAAGGTTTCACTCTCGCAATACACTAGATTACCGATGACGGGTAATAGGGGTTCTGATTCTGGTCATATATACCGACGATGGGTTTACCTAAACTTACTTTCATCTCCCTTCGCGTAAATGGTGTCTCACTTATTCTAAATTTAACCTTTTTCATCTCTAGCATATTAAAGTAGATATTTAATAAACGTATAGCCCGAACGCTTAGTAAAATATGGTGACCAAAAATAAAATAAAATGTACGGAGGATTATTCTTTCCTTTATCTAAAATTGAAGACATTGACTTAAGACTCGTAAGAGTTGTGAAATGAAATAATAGACGTTGACATAGAAATGTTAAGGCAAGAAAGAGCATCACATCACATTACAGAAACATAATTATTGAGAAAATAAAATTAGCTTACTTCGGGTTTTCTAAGATCATAATTTAATAAATATATTTCAATTAAAATATTGTTATTTTTAGTAGTATTACAGTTTTACTCTGATAGTTGAGAATAATTAACAAAATTGGAAATATCCGCAGTTGTAAAATACCTCAAAGTCCTTTTCATGGGAAAATTAAATCCACCGTTTTGTTTGGAATGTTAAGCAATGCCTATATAGGAATTTTAATCAAAACTGTAAAAACTAATTTTTATAAAATCTATTTTTTCTTTTTTATAATCAGTAGCTTTACTTAATTTTATGGCCGGATACATAATTACAAAACTACCTCTTGGAAAATTTAGAAAACTTTAGACACCAATCTTAGCCCGTTTGATAGAATAATATCGGCTCTAGGTCAAGATACAGAAACACATAAATACATGCAGATGGCATTACTAAAACGATTTTTCGGATTCAGTGGGGTTATTAAACATCAATATCCATCAAAATCTACATTTTTTTAACTAACATAATACTTCTTTACCCGAGGTATCACTAGAAAGTAAAAATAATAATATTAATAAGAGAAATGCAAGCCAAAGAAGAAAGATTTCATGTTATTATGACAAGAAAATCTAGTTAAAATGTAAAAAAAATACCTACAGTATTAGATCAATGAAAATGAATGCAATAAAAAAGTCAAGATTTCTTATTTAATAAAATATTATTACTAATAAAATACATCAAACCATAATGTTTGTCAACATATAAAAGATTTGTTCAAGGAAGATACGGCTCCTTCATTGTAGTTACCTTGTGACCATCCAGCTTGTAGTTAAGAATGTAATGATACTCCATATATTCTCTCTCAGGGGGCTTGACCCTAGGATCCGCCATGATCACCTCCATCAGGCAGTACTGCCCTTGTATCTCGGGTTCCCCTTCGGCTCTCGGGGGGCCCCGTACCCCTACACACTCGTCAAAGTTGCCAAAGTTGAAGGTCGAACCGATCACCATCCCTTCAGGCGTCTTCGTGGAAGAATCAAATACTGCAATGGAGAGAAAACAATAATAGTTGATAGGGTAAGATAGCTATGATTTGACCAGCCCTTAGTAGGTACATCTTAACAATTGTCTATATACCACACACTCATATGCTATCTATACACTATTGTAGGACTAACTGTTGTTATATTAGGTAAGCTTTTGCTGACATTAAACATATGTAGTCGCACATTTTCATAAAGTCTTATCTACAAGAGTTGTATTTTCTATAATTGGAGGGTTATTTAGATGATATCCTTTATTTATAATATGTGTGTTTAAAACAATATTTATGTTAAATAAATTAAAATAATTGACAAGAAAAGTACCTTAAAATTAATAAACAAATTCAAGTTGATCACAACTTCAATGTTATCAAGTGAAGAATGCAGAAAAACTAATTTATATACGTTTTCTGCTTCGAGCGAGATCTTGTGTCTGATTTCTTGGTTAATCATCTGTGAGATGGGATCTTAAACGTAAAAAGCTTACCTTCCATGATTTCACTATAATGTAGTTTATAAGATAGCAACATAGTGTAATAATTAAAGGTAAAACTGCTCGCTTCCTTTAAGCGTAAACGGAGTAGTAATGAAAGTTAGACCCACCCGTCTTTCTGACAGTTTGGTCCAGCCACAACTAACTAATCTAAGGACAAGAAATTAATTTTAAGGAAATAAATCAATATTTGATCGAATAAATTGAAAAAAGGACACCTAAACACTGGAATATAACCCGAAACCTTTGGCAATGACCCTGAGAACGGAAATATCCCTGGATAAATCAATTGTAGAGTATTAATGCACTAAGCCAAGCCAAAAGTTCCAGGTTCGGTTCCCGTGTACAGGTGTAATTTTTCAATCTATTTGATTATAATCTAGATACGTCTCATTTCCGTAATTATAATCATTCATTCTCCAAGCTTCGCCTTTCATATATATTTAACTAGCTCTTGCCCGCGGCTTCGCTCGCGTTAATGTATATTTTATCAATAAATTCAGGTTGTCGATTGACACAGGGAATATGACAATAAAACTATGAACATATTGAGGTTGTTAGTCAATAGAGGTAGAGATAAAGAACTATGAACATATTGAGGTTGTTAGTCAATAGAGGTAGAGATAAAGAAAAAAACAAACTACACAATATAAATCAGGATTAAGTGGAGGAGTAGAAAAGAAGTAGTGGAGTGTGTGTCAGTAGAGTCATAGGTTATGCCTTGCCACGAATTGGAAGATCCTACTACATCTTAAATTTTACTTACAGTTAATTAAAATCCCTTATTTACTCCGCTTGTTCTTGACCGTTGCAGTCATGGGCACAGAATAGATCATTATTTTAGGACGCTCCTATATACTATGTTGTATGTCCTTCCATTTGGCACAAATACATACAAATTCTGGGCATTGAACACACGCGAACAGGCTACATATAGCTGGCCATGGGAAAAACATGGCATTTCCAAATGCACCCCTGCTACCTGCAATGTTTGCCCTGGCGCTTTGTTAATAGTAATAGCCAAACTAAGTTTGATTGGAAACTGGAGTCTTTTGAATTGAAATGGTAGGTCAGTGGGGATTATTAGGATTCGAGGTATGATTACACTTTCCCCTTTTCCCACATCTGTTAAAATGGTGGCACAGATTATATTTTGCTCTAATTGTGTAATTGAAGCCTCGTCCAATTACATAAACGGGGTGCATCTAAATTTCGCATAAGCATAACTGGTACACCTAATTTCAACTGTAGTTTAACGGGTAGTAAGACGCGGTGCTAATAATAATAATAACTGTAGTTTATGCAAGGGTACACCCGATAGCTCCAGAGAATTTAAAAACTCAGCGGGATATGAAGTGCTCTGTTCTGTGTCCATGATTGTATCTAATGACAAATACTCCTTTATTTCTCCCTGCACCTCTTTCAAAATGTCAGTGTTGATTTTGTTAACGATTTCATATTTTGGTGCAAGAATTGCTCTTGCACACAACCAATGATCACAATTTAAATTTAGTTGTAAGTCTGGGTAAAGTTTAGCAATGAGCTTCACATCATTTTCCACCAAATTACAGAATTCCCCTGTAAGTAAAATACAGCCTTCAGCATCCGTGTCCAAACGTCCATCACCAATTTTCAATAGTGTCTCTGCGTAATGTCCTGAATCTACGTCATTATAAAGGTGGACTCTCATATTCATTGTTAGGCTGAATTTTTTCACTTTTGCCCACAATCTTGATGACTTGAGACAGGCTTTGAATTCATCTGCATGTGTGCCCCTCCGGATCACCGGCAGAGTTTGTCGGAAGTCACCAGCCAGTAAAACTACCATTCCGCCTCTCTCGCAAGTCCTGAAGATTTTGGTTTAACGCCTCTATAGCTTTTTTGTGAGACATCGTACTTTCGTCCCACACTAAAAGTTTACATTGTCGTAGCATCATACCTCGAGAGCTATTTTTGCTGAAATGAATAATACCAAACTTCTTACGTCAATTTTGTCATTTACCATAACGGGGTGAACAGACAGAGCTTAATTAGCTGAATATAATCATTTTTAATCATTTTAAGATAGATGTGCCTAAAATAACTCGGGAACAGATTTTTATTGGGGATATCAGATTTTCTTCTGGGATACCGCAGGTCACTTTTTCTCTACTCCAGGCATCATGTTGCAATTAATTTATTCATATCAGTAGGCCGAGTTGTTAAGCCGGACGACCGTCTAACAGTTTTTTTTTCTATCCGTCAGGAACAATACTTTTTTTCTGGATGAAAGGTACCCTATGTCCTTTTCTGTACCCATGACAACATGTATGCGAAATTTCATGATGATCGGTCGAGTAGTTTAGGCGTGAAAGCGTAACAAACAATAACAAACAAATAAACAAACAAACTCACATTCACATTCTTTCTGGATTAAAGGTACCCTATATCCTTTTCTGTACCCATGACAACGTGTATGCGAAATTTCATGATGATCGGTCGAGTTGTTTAGGCGTGAAAGCGTAACAAACAATAACAAACAAATAAACAAACAAACTCACATTCACATTTTTCTGGATGATAGGTACCCTTTATCCTTTTCTGTACCCATGACAACGTGTATGCGAAATTTCATAATGATCGGTCGAGTAGATTAGGCGTGAAAGCGTAACAAACAATAACAAACAAACAAACAAACAAAGTCTTTTTCGCATTTTTTCTGGATGAAAGGTACCCTATGTCCTTTTCTGTACCAATGACAACGTGTATGCGAAATTTCATGATGATCGGTCGAGTAGTTTAGGCGTGAAAGCGTAATAAACAATAACAAACAAATAAACAAACAAACTCACATTCGCATTTTTTCTGGATGAAAGGTACCCTATATCCTTTTCTGTACCCATGACAACGTGTATGCGAAATTTCATGATGATCGGTCGAGTAGTTTAGGCGTGAAAGCGTAACAAACAATAACAAACAAACAAACAAACTCACATTCGCATTTTTTCTGGATGAAAAGTACCCTATGTCCTTTTCTGTACCCATGACAACGTGTATGCGAAATTTCATGATGATCGGTCGAGTAGTTTAGACGTGAAAGCGTAACAAACAATAACAAACAAACAAACAAACAAACTCACATTGGCATTTTTTTCTGGATGAAAGGTACCCTTTATCCTTTTCTGTACCCATGACAACGTGTATACGAGATTTCATGATGATCGGTCGAGTAGTTTAGGTGTGAAAGCGTAACAAACAATAACAAACAAACAAACAAACTCACATTCGCATTTTTTCTGGATGAAAGGTACCCTATAACCTTTTCTGTACCCATGACAACGTGTATGCGAAATTTCATGATGATCGGTCGAGTAGTTTAGGCGTGAAAGCGTAACAAACAAAGAAACAAACAAACTCACATTCGCATTTATAATAGTTAGGATTGTATAGCATTGCTTTCTTCCATACATCAAGACAAAGAATGAGAGACCACTTTGTGGAAAAACAACATAATATTGTTACCGACATTGATTGAGTATCATAATATAATTATCTCAATATCAAACATAGGGATGGTAAAGAGTTGATAATTTAAATATTCTATCACTGTGATGACCAATATATATTATTGTAGAAACTCACTATCTAGTAGTACAATAGCCATCCAGTACCATGGTAATCGTCAAATTTAATTGAAAAAATTGATTCAAAATGACAATTTCGTTGTACAATATATGAATAATTAAGCTCCGGAAACTTATATTTAATCATTGGTTTAATTGATAAGAATGTGCCTACAGTACAATAGATCCACCATGAGACTCCAACATTTTAAATACATACAGTGTGAAGGTAAATATTTATAGAATCATTATTAAACATGAAAATGATAGTAAAACTCACAAAATTTCTGTTAGTTTCAGTTTAGTTCAGTGCACCTACACATGGGCACATTTGGTCGAACGAAAAATGTCTAGTATGTAGTCAGTTTTACGCCATATGTTCTGCAACATGTCTACTCTGACAAAGTCAATGGCATCTGTTATGCAGTGTTTCAAATCCATTTTACTGGTAGCTTTCGTAGATTATTCTTTGGGCCAGTTTTACAATCAGATTGAGTAGGCTAAGCCTCAAATGTAGCGCTACACTAAAAACACGATGACACCTACCTAGACCAGAATAGAAATACCAGTTTCACAAATAAAACAGGCCCATTACATTTTGGTTTAAGTAGGTTTAATCCCGCATTTAGTGTAGCACCACACTCGAGCCATACTCAATCTGACTATGAAACTGGCTCTTAATCTTTGGCATACCTCCATACGAAGAAATAGAATGGAGTAGTGTCAGGGAAACATGGAGACCAGGGACTACTACGATCTATCCACTGGTTGGGGAGTGTGTCATTCAAGAAATCTTGGACATCATAGCTCCAATAGGGTGGGGCACCAACCTGATGAAAAAATAAGGTTGTCTGCATGGCTGTTATCTGTGGTACGGTAAATATCTAAAGCATATCCAGGTAGATGCCAGTGACGGAGTTTCTAGCGAAAAAAATCAGTCCAACAATCAGATTGTGCATGGAACCACACCACACAATAACGGTCGAACTATCGCGTACGTGTTATTCAACTACACGCGGATTTTTCGATCATGGGATACGCACATTGTTCCAATTCACTTTCCCCAAAATTTGAAAGGTTTCCTCATCCGAAAACAGTATGTGCGATAAAAAGTTTTTGTCATCATCGATGCGATCTAGCATAGCGATTGTAAAATATTATTGTTATTTCAGCCGGTTGCCAGGTAGGATTTTCTGTAAAATCTGTACCTTTGAATCATGAAAGCGTAATAGACAGTGAAGAACCTTATTAACTGTGGACAGTTTCATTCCAAGTTCTCTCGCTTCTTGTCTGACTGACTTCCGGGGGCTTTTATGAAATTATTACCGCACATTTTCTACCTCTTCCGAGAAGCCCGGATTTCATCTACCGTGTCTTTTCAACACACTACCGCTTACCAAAAACTGATTACATCACTTCTTGACTGTCTTTAATGTCAGAGGGTCCATATTGAAGACATGGTTGAAGTTTTGTCGCACCTTAGTGAAAGGTTTTGTTTCTGCTTACCACACCACAACCCGTGCTCGCTCACTCAGACGACATTTTAGAAAAATATTGGCTGCAGTGCCATTGTGGCTCTGACGTGCCCTAGATGCTTTTAACGTGAACTTTGTGATTCTTTTTTCCGTTGTATCCAGAATCACAGATGAACAACCTTAAATTAAAAAATAATCTATTTTTGGAGATTTGTGTTGGACACCCTGTATATGAACTCTGAAGTTAAGTAATGTAACTAATTTAAATTACACATTATTTTTTAATTTACATATAGTATTCAATAATGTATACATCACTATATAAATATTATATAATTAATAAATTTTATTCTATTAATAGCAAATTATATAATTATTTGAAAAGAAAATTTAGGTAATGACCTTTTCAAGGAGAAAAAAAGGAATGAGGGAACTATAAAGGCAGGAGACAAGAAGCTGAGAAGGGTGGATATATTTATAATGCTGGTTCATGACTATACAACATCAAGGAGGAGCTGAACGAAAGAATGATGTCTAGGTTCTGGAGCTTCTACATTTTGAAAATCTTGTTCAACTCGAGAAGTTTCTCCACCAGAACAAATTTGAGGGGTATACAACGCAATGTGTGTCCGATAGTCTTGTACGGCTAGGAAACATGAAGCGGATAGACCAAGGGTCTTTGAAAGGAAGGTGATGAGAAAAATATAACTCCAGTAAAAGAGGAAGACAGATATAGGAGAGAAAACAGAAAATAATATATGAAATGATGGAGCAAAAGGAAATAATACAAAAAAATAGTACGGTGCACTACACATAATTTATCTCTATTTTATTTTAATATAGAGACATTTACTAAAAATTACTCGTGAAATTTGTGAACAAAATTATAAATATTATCGCAGAAACACTCCTCCAGATAGCATACTAAATGAAATAATACTCACTTCTACAGGAACATTGAAAGAAGAGGAACATCTCTGTCCACTAAACAGCATACTAATCAATAACTTTAAATTGTCAAAGAGCTCCTTAAAAAAT
Source organism: Timema podura (assembly GCA_033556935.1). Classification (NCBI taxonomy): domain Eukaryota; kingdom Metazoa; phylum Arthropoda; class Insecta; order Phasmatodea; family Timematidae; genus Timema; species Timema podura. Next base: position 44,843,713 of record JAVRXN010000011.1, on the reverse strand, counting down.
ATAGTTGCTTATATCCCAGAAACTATTGATTTTATAAAAAATATAACTATCGGCTTTTATTGGGAAATTGAGAAATTCCATTTTGTTTGTTATGTTAACCAATACCTGTGAACAAAATTTAATCAAAGCCAACACAGTGAATTTGAATAAAACCTATGTTTTCTATTTTTTACCTTCAGTTAACCGCCCTTAATTTTAGGGTTAGATATCTAATTCCCAAAGCCCCTTGAGGAACCATATGATAACCCTAGATACATAGTTTCAAACTGATTGATAAAATGTTTTCGCCTCTAGGCCAATATGCAGACACACAGCCCCACAGACTGACAGATACCATCGCAAAAACCCTTTTTCTGGTTTCAGAAAGTCATGAAACATCGACATTTATTAAAATCTTGCATTCGATTTTCTTGAAGATTACAATAGTTCTTTCTCCGCAGAGAGAAAGTAAAAATGAGATGAAAAGGATTAGATGGTTAGGGCATGTAGCCATAGTGTCACCGGAAATAAGTCCTAGAACTGCCATGGATGACGTACCTGAAACTCGAAGACATCTGGGGTGACCCATAACGAGATGGAGTGACGATATGTTCAGATATATCAAGGAGCTGGGTGTAGAGGGGTATTGAAAGGAGAAGGCTCAGGACAGAAGTTAACGGAGGCAGCTTGTTGCGGTCGGTCTATGGTCTTCAAGGCTTATGATCGCCGTTGATCAATCAATCATTTAACTATCATAATAAGTAGCTAGTAAAATAATTACATCACTTATTGATCACCTATGACAATTATTACATTTCACTCTGCTTACCAAAATTAAAAATGTTTCTAAAATTATGTATTCATAGAAATTGATAGTTATATAAGGCTATCATAATCCAGACACACTTGAAGATTGTCCGTAAATAAGTAATTGTTTGTTATATATTGTAAAGTGTCATTTTATCTAGAGGGGAACCTGAGGGTTTGCACGTCAGGAGCTTTTTTATTTTAGAAATTGGACATAAATATAATGTGAGACAAACGTTTTAAAATAATTATGATGACAATGGCTATTCTCTAAGATCCTAATGTATTATTGAATCTATTACCAATATATTTGTTTTCTATCTAATTTCATCACCAATGGAAAATATCAACCTTATATTCAATAAGAATTTACAGAAAATGTCAATCATAAATATAAAGATAAATTATTAGTATTTAGTTTGGTTGATTGTTTATATTCACATTAATAGGTAGAATTTTTGATTCGATTTTATGTTGATAGTTATTTATTCAGACAAACTTATGACTTCTCCAAAAAAAGGTAGTTGATTGCCTTAGACCACATGACCACCAGTGCGGAGAGTTCCAAAACTGGAAAACATATAGAGTTGAAACTTTTCATACCACCATTTATTTTAGGAAACCCGAGGGTGTGAACCACGAGATATTATGTCTATACTTTTGAGAGCTTCATGTCTTAGACATACTCGTATTTACTACTGTCCCAGTCAGGTATGTCCTAACTCATAAACCAAGAAACATAGAAAGCTTAAGCTTGACATAGGCTTACATAATTAAGAAAACCTTACGTTGTACACCTTGGTCATAGTTTTTAACTTTCATCTGCGTTGAAAGTGACATTTTAAGCCACGTGACCACTGATATAGGGGTAATCAAGCTCACCTCTTTTTTTTATTACCTCGTCTTACTACCTGTTCAGGTTATACGAATATATTATGATAACACTAGTTAACATGACTCTTACCGCTAGCAATATTTTGGCTGGTTTTAGTTAATTTTTGTGTGTAAATCTCGGAAATGACAGTAAAAATTGCACATCACGATAAAAATTTTGTATAAATATATGTTTTTGTGACTACGCGTGATATGTACATCCTACTACGGTTTAGTGATGGTGATATGGCACTGATCTGCCATATGACCAACAGTATAGTAATTTCATGCAAACATGATAAGTAACTTATAATCAAACATGACATTTATCAGATATATAGCCAAATATTTATCGCATTTGCTCATAGATGGCAGTAATGTATTGGAGACTATCGTTATACTACGTGTATGCTCATACAATAGTCCTTTCAGTTATTGAAAGATATCTATAAAGTGAATGGTTGATCTGTGTTTACTTGGCATGAGTTTCTAATTGTGTTTTGACTACCGTTATAGTGATATAATTCCTAAGCGAAAAAATTGTTTTATTCCCCCTGGCAATTTCTCTTAGGTGTGAGATAGGTTTACAAAGAACACTCTGAGGAAGTAAATTCTTAGCACAAATAAACGTGAATATTATTTGTATTTGGATTGCAAGATTAGCTACCATTGCCTGAACTGGCTCCTCATATGTGTTGTATTACCTCTACAATGAAGCTGAGAATGTGTCTAACTGATAAACTAAAATGTATATGTTTTTTAAGTACATATAGTGTGATGAGAGCCACTCTACAACGTGATGATTGCTATTTCTGTATGACAAAAGCAAGCACAATTCCAAATATCCAAACATCTTGTCTGCAATTGGAACTGTTCCACTTTACAAAATGAAGACTTAATGATAACAGTACCCCCAAAAGCATGAAATTAAGTAAACTTTGATTAGGATAGTACAGATGAATGTGTTCCTAATTCTACTGAACCATCCACCTCTAAGGATTTATACTACCAACTTGGAACTGATGACACGCTACATTTAATTAAACAAGAATATTTAAATATATTATTTTGTGACCCAAAGTTAACCAAATAACTAGATGGACTCTTTTATTCCCGGCTACAACAATGGAAATTACTTGAAGTAAGAACTAAGGTTTCATTGTATCGACAAAGAAGTGACGTTTATTCTAAGTATTTCACTATGGATGGCAGTATGTTGAAGATAATAATCGTAATATATTCTTTTTATTTGTATATTGAATGAATGGTGCATATTTATTGATGCATCGAGACTAAGTTTGAAAGCAGTGCTGGTGCAGAATTGAAACAGACATGCATCAGTTCCTATAATTCATCCTGCCAGCTCTTGATAAACGTATGAAAGTATGTCAAAAATACTGAGTGCAGTAAAGCATAAATACTACTCTTGACATATATGTGGTGATCTTAAGGTTATTGGAATACATATAGGTCTACAGAGAGGTTTTAACCAAACCTTGTGGTTTTCTATGTTTGTTGGATAGCCACGCAACTAAAAAGCTTTATAACCTGCAGCAATAGTAAAAGATAAACGAATAATTAACAAGAAAAAGAAATTTTAATATGTTTCACTGGTTGAACCATAAAATGTTCTTCTTCCACATTTGCATGTGTTGCTTGGTTTAATGATGAAATTCATTGATGCCTTGAATAAAACAGAAAGTGTGTTCACTTTTTTTGCGAATCTTTTTACAAATTTTACAGAGACTAAACTGTAAGAAAGAGCTTTCATTGGTCCCCAAATAAAGACACTTTTGAATGATGTTGTATTTGAGATGAATCTACGGTAAATAGTGAACTGACATGGATTTCTTGGAAACCGGAAAGAAGACAATAATGAAATTCTGGTTTCGACTTCACTATGGATGCCAAACGTATTTGAAAATTCATTTTCTACATTCATATTTGTGTTTTTTCCCTGATTATTTGGGAACTTTAAGTGATGAGTAAGGGGAATGCTTTCATCAGAACATATCCACGATGTAAAAGCTTTAGCATGGTTGATAGTATACCTTCATGATGGGATATTACTGCTGGCTTCTTAAGAGGGAATGCAAAATGGACTATCAAAATATCCGTGGTAATATATTTTTGGTATATTTAATGCACAGTACATATTTCCTTGTATGACACTATAAGTGATAAAATTGTTTTAATTTAACATGAAAAAATTTCATGATCAAAATGACATTTTATGTATAACTGTATGGTATTAAAAATTGGTAATTCATTGAAAAAATATAAGTATATATTTTAATGTAAAGGTGGCACAGTCAGTGATTACATTAATTGAATTTAAAATCAGAAACTTAAGTCCCAGGTGTAAGAAAAACTATTGTTTCCAAGAGTAATTACTACTCTAATTGGATAGGCATAAGTCAGAAAGTATTTTAGAGGTAATCTATACCGTCATCTACATGGAATGAGAGTGGGAAACCCTTTAGGGAAAAACCACCATAAGTATAAATTTTACCATCGCATTTTTCTACCTATTTGGGTTATACATTTACCCTCAGAATACCACCAGAATTAGAACACCTAATTCACTGTCATCATAATGCTAGTCTAACACGAGAGTGAAGCTTTAAACTATTCAGTTACTGAAGTGGTCTGCCTAGAAAGCTGAAGCCTAAAAGCACATGACCAATGTGGTATATAACTCCCAAACCAAAAAGAAACGAGTAAAATCTTAATATCAAGACCTACTTAAGGAAACTTAATCATATGAACACAATCAGTTTTATAACTTCCACAAGTTGAGATCTTAGCACCTTAGCCTGAGTTCCCTCTAGTGCTGGTATTTATAAAATCAAGAATAGTAGCATATTCAAACTTGGCGTAGTTTTGTGAGCTCAAGGAAGCCCTAGCTTGTGTTATCTGTGACAAGTTACGAGTAACAATACAATTAACTGACGTAATGATCACCCTCCAACCCATTTAGACCCCAACTTCTTCACGCCTTGCAGTGACCTCCTCCCTCTAACACACTATTTAACTGACTGAAAGGAGGTGTGAACCAACTCTCTGCCATCGAAAAAGGCCACGACCAAGAAAAACAAGTGAAGGCGGCTGCACGTACTTAGATATTATTTCTTCCATCTGGGCGGTTCCATGCACCTGCCCCTCCCCCCTTCCTTCTAGCACATTCTACTAGTTCCCAGAATGCCCTCAATATTTCTACGCATTTCTCGGTTTCTTCCCTCTCACTCTCTCTTCCCTCTTCTCTCTTCTATTCTCTGTAAACATGTGATTTTGTGTATTCATTATGTATGGTGGTGTTTAGTTTCTATCTGTACTCATTGTACTATTGTCTTAGGATGAGATAAGCGACGCATTTTAAGCTAGGGCTTAGCTTAAACTTTTTTCAAAATTAACTTTTGGCTATATTAAGGAATCCTTTCAAAGCTATTAATTTAGACTTATAATTTTAAATTGCTTTAATGGGATGGGGGTATTTTCCTTTATTAGCGGGCTAATGTGTAGCAACGTTTTAATTAAAATTGTATAATATTGGGGAAACAAAATTTTTCTTCTATCTTTAAAGTAGCTTCTGTTTCGCCGTTTGGCGGATAGCGTTTCATTGCTCTCTCACGTAGGCTTATGGCCATCTTTCTGATGGGTATATGGCGTCATTTACTGAGTAAATCATTGATTGGTAAAATAAACTAAATGGCACGAGAAGGTACTTAAAAAATTTAATGTTGGGTTTTATAACCTTAATTACACTATAATACTTTTTTTGTCATGAGATGGCAGAGTACCTTAAAAATTAAATGTTGTGCCTTATAGCTTAGTTGAACTATTATACATTTTGCTGTCACGAGATCGCAGAAACCTTAAAAATGTAATATTGTGCTTTATTATTTTAATTGCATTATAATACATTTTGTTGTCACGAGATGGCAGAGCCCTTAAGATTTAATATTATGTCCCATAACTTTTATTGCATTATATTACTTATTGTTTTCACGAAATGGCAGAGCCCTTAAAATTTACTATTATGTCCCATAGCTTCTATTGCATTATATTACTTATTGTTTTCACGAAATGGCAGAGCCCTTAAAATTTGATATTGTGCTTTATTATTTTAATTGCATTATAATACATTTTGTTGTCACGAGATGGCAGAGCCCTTAAGATTTAATATTATGTCCCATAACTTCTATTGCATTATATTACTTATTGTTTTCACGAAATGGCAGAGCCCTTAAAATTTACTATTATGTCCCATAGCTTCTATTGCATTATATTACTTATTGTTTTCGCGGAATGGCAGAGCCCTTAATAATTAATTGTGTTTTATAATCTTTGAAACTTTAATTGCTTTATAGTACATATTGCTGCTACGAGATGGAAAGCCTCCTAAATATTAATGTTTTATTTTATAATCTTTGAAACTTTATTAAAGTAAAATTATTTTCAGGAGGTGGCAAGATATTTCAGATTTGTATTATATCGAAAATTTATTTTTGGATAGTACCATTGGTTGTTAACTTTTCATAATGAAATTTCTAGCTATGTATTCTACCTGAAGGCCACGAGGTGGCAAATTTAATGTCATAATGTACATAATGTTATTGTTTAAAATTGATCCATTGTTTCTTGAATAAAACCATTGTCCTCTTGTAATTCCTTGCCTATTATTATTCTGGGGGAGAGGGGGGTGGTTACACATCTTTGGCGTAGTTTCTGTCATTTTTACATATGTAATGAATCAAACGCCTCAAGTCACGTGGCAACTGGTGTAGGTAAATTCAGAACCATGACGCACAAAAATCTAAAAGTTTGCATTTGTGCCTAGTAAAACATTATAGTAAAGCGTCTATCTTTGACGTATTAAAAAAAAAAGGACATCCATTGAAAGCCTAACGTGTTAGACATCGTGATAACTTATTCGGATAGTTAAAAATCCAAGAAACATAGAAAATGGAAACTTTGTAGGCGCATCCATACATAGGCTAACCTTTGTTGATGATTTTAAACATTCTGATAATACAACTTCTTAAATGGCGTGATCATCCAATGCTGATAGCTCTACAACCTAGGATGAAAAAAATTAAAAAATTTGTTAATTTGGCGATACTGGGAAAAGTGTATCTCGGCCTTTTAGTCTTATATAAACTTATATTGTGAACTTAACGCTTGATAGCTTCAAACCAAATAAACCTAGAAGGCTTAAAATTAACATAAGCACAAAGGAGAAAGTGAGCGTCGAAATCTGTGATAATTTTTAACTTTTACGTATTATACTACGAGTATGAAGATTTATAAATTTCGTGTTACTGGTTTGTGATGTTAAAAAGATATCTAACATTTTTAAGTATCATTACGTGATGTATAATATCGTGGGGATTACTCTTACACTCGTACAACACTGAACACTTTCGGCTAATAAATAAGTAATAGTGTATCTAAGAGATAGGTTCCCGACCTAGGTGGTGCATCTCGTTGGGTGGAAGGTAGAGAGGGGGCGTGAAGCACTTCAAGGGGGAGTGTGGAACAGTTGGGGAAATAAGGTAAAAATAATATAAAAAATAAATGGTACGGAACTCCACGCGGACTTTCTTGCTCTATTGTTTAAAAATGGAGATATTTACTCAAAACTTGTAATATATGTCAAACGAAATAATACATACTAGCAAACCTAAGAATAAATTGAACTATATGTATGTAGAATATTTTTTAGTTGCGATTTTAAATTTTCTAATTTTATTTTTAAAGAATTAATGTCATCATTTTTATGTTTGGACCGATAGCCAAATGTCCATATTGGATCCACAAGGGTCAACACTTTGTATTAGAATTTCGACTTCCGGTTAAGGAACGGAAATTTCCTCTTCTGTAAAATATCCCAAAAGTCATTTTCATGGGAAAATTTATTAATAATCCTAATCAACGCTTAAATACAAATTTAAATCAAAATCGTTAGAGCTGTCATGAAACGTCAACATCCATCATCATTTCAGGCTAATTTTTTTAACGATCGCAATACTTTACCCTTAGTTTTCGAAAAGTTTATATATATATATATATATATATATATGTGTATGTATATATATATATGTGTATATATATTTGTGTACATATATATTTGTGTATAGCTTGAAAGTTATTGGTTTTATAAAAATATGCTTCCTATAAATTATTTGTATTATAAATAGATCAACATATTTGTAATATTAAGTAATCTCATATTTCAAATAGTTTCGGAGATATGATAAAAAATTATAATTTATGCATCAGAACGGAGCCCTTAAATTCATTTTGTCGAAATATTGAGAGTAGCCATTTTGTTTGTAATATTTATAAATGTTTATAAATGAAATTTAATCAAAATCTTTAGAGCTAATTTTGATAAAATCGACTTTTTTCTTTTTGCCCTTCTGTAAACTACCCTTAGTTTTAGAGTTAGATATCCAATTCCAAAACCCAAACGGGGCAATCCTATGAAAACCCTAGATACCAAGTTTCGGCCTGATCGGTAAAATGGTTAAGTCTCTAGTTGGAGGTATAGACAGACAGATGGAAATGCAAAAAACATTTTTTCAGATTCAGGTGGTGATGAAACTTCAAGATTCATCAAAATCTCGAGTTCGACTTTTTGAAGATCACAATATTTTCTCTACCTGTAAGATAGCAAATAAATGGTACGGAGCACCGGACAGACTTTCTCTCTCTTTCTATAAACTCACAAGAATTCTGAATGGAATAATGTACATTATATCATCACCACTCCACATAAGAACACGCATAAAATAATATACAATGATATAGAATCAATGAGAAAAGAGGCGCATCTTTGTCCACCTAAGAGCATTTCAAACAGTTTAATGTCTTCCACAAGGGTCAACACTTCGTAATAAATTTTCGATTTCTGGTTAATATTTTAAAATTTTATAAGGTGTTGCAGATCTTCAAGTCATCGCATTGATATTTAATTATTCATTTATACATTTTGACCAATAAATAAATGGTACGGCACACCGCACAGACTTTCTCTCTCTTTCTATAAACTCGTAAGATTTCTGAACGGAATTATGTACATTGTATCATCACCACTCCACATAAGAACACGCATAAAATAATATAAAATGATATAGAATCAATGAGAAAAGGGGCGCATCTTTGTCCACCTAAGAACATTTCAAACAGTTTAATGTCTTCCACAAGGGTCAACACTTCGTATTAAAATTTCGAATTCTGGTTAAAATTTTAACATTTTAAAAGGTGTTGCAGATCCTCAAGTCATCGCATTGATATTTAATTATTCATTTATACATTTTGACCAATAAAAAATGTAAATATTGACTATTGAGTCTAAAATGGAGATAGATCATTGCTATGCAAACATTTCTCCTAAGAGATTTAAGGAAAAATAACATACTTTTTTTAGATACTTACTTATATTTAATTACTCTATGGCATTGGAGTATTATTGCGTTAAGACTTAAGTAGTATATGTTTACAACTAAAGCTCACAAAATTGTATTAATATATTTGCAAATATCTCAGAAACTGCTATTTTTATAAAAATATATGTCAAATAAAAGTTTTTTATTTCTAATAGTCCTACAATTTTGCAATGATAAGTTGTTTAGTTTCTCCAATAGTTGTGGAGATACGGAAATTAACGCTTCTGTAATGTACCCTAAAAATCATTTTCATAGGAAAATGAAAATAGCCAGTTTATTTATAATCTTAATCAACGCCTAGATACGAATTTTAATCAAAATCGTTTAAGCAGATTTTGAGAAAACCAAATTTTTCTCTTTTCGTCCTTCAGTAAACTACCCTTAATTTTAAGTTTTTATAGACACACAGACAGACGGCATTGCAAAGACTATTTTTTAGGGTTCGGGGGGTCATGAGACGTCGACATCCATCAACATTTCAGGTTAGTTTTTTTTTTACGGTCGCAATACTTAAACTTTAATGTCCAAAAAGTTAAAAAAATTCATATAATTGCGTATATATTGAAAGTTATTGATTTTATAAAAATATGTTTCGGATAAAATATCTGTATTATAAATATATATACATATTTTTAATGCTAAGTAATTTCATATCTCAAATAGTTTCGGAGCTATTTAAAAAAATTTTAATTTACGCATCAGACCGGAGCCCTTAAAGCCATTTTGCCGAAAAATTGAGGGTAGCCATTTAGTTTGGAATATTTATTAATGTTTATAAATGAAATTTAATCAAAATCGTTATAGCCGATTTTGAGAAAATCGACTTTTTCTCTTTTTGCCATTCCGTAAACTACCCTTAATTTTAAGTTTTAATAGACACACAGACAGACGGCATTGCAAAGACTATTTTTAAGGGTTCGGGGGGTCATGAGACGTCGACATCCATCAACATTTCAGGTTAGTTTTTCTTACGGTCGCAATACTTAAGCTTTAATGCCCAAAAAGTTAAAAATATATATATAATATCGTATATATTGAAAGTTATTGATTTTATAAAAATATGTTTCGAATAAAATATTTGTATTATAAATCTATATACATATTTGTAATGCTAAGTAATTTCATATCTCAAATAGTTTCGGAGCTATTATAAAAAATGTTAATTTACGCATCAGACCGGAGCCCTTAAAACGATTTTGCCGAAATATTTAGAGTAGCCATTTTGTTTGGAATATTTATTTATGTTCATAAATGAAATTTAATCAAAATCGTTAGAGCCGATTTTGAGAAAATCGACTTTTTCTCTTTTTGCCCTTCTGTAAACTACCCTGAATTTTAAGTTCTAATAGACACACAGACAGACGGCATTGCAACATTTCAGGTTAGTTTTTCTTACGGTCGCAATACTTAAGCTTTAATGCCCAAAAAGTTAAAAATATATATATAATTGCGTATATATTGAAAGTTATTGATTTTATAAAAATATGTTTCGTATAAAATATTTGTATTATAAATATATATACATATTTGTAATGCTAAGTAATTTCATATCTCAAATAGTTTCGGAGCTATTATAAAAAATGTTAATTTACGCATCAGACCGGAGCCCTTAAAACGATTTTGCCAAAATATTGAGAGTAGCCATTTTGTTTGGAATATTTATTTATGTCCATAAATGAAATTTAATCAAAATCGTTAGAGCCGATTTTGAGAAAATCGACTTTTTCTCTTTTTGCCCTTCAGTAAACTACCCTTAATTTTAGGGGTAGATATCCAATTCCAAAAAACCCCTCGGGGCAACCCTATGAAAACCCTAGATATCAAGTTTCAGGTCAATCGGTAAAATAGTTTAGGCTCTAGTTAGAGGTACAGACAGACAGACAGACAGACAGACAGACGGAAATTCAAAAACCACTTTTTCGGATTCAGGAAGTCATGAAACGTCAGAATTCATCAAAATCTCGAGTTCGATTTTTTTGACGAACACAATACTTTCTCTACCTGTAAGATAGAGAGAAAGTAAAAATGTAAATATTGACTATTGAGTCTAAAATGGAGATAGATCATTGCTGCGCAAACATTTTTCCTAAGAGCTTTAAGGAAAAATAACATATGTTTTACTTTCTCTCTATCTTCAGGTAGAGAATGTATGGTGATCGTCAAAAAAATCGAACTCGAGATTTTGATGAATTTTGACGTTTCATGACTTCCTGAATCCGAAAAATTGGTTTTTGAAATTCCGTCTGTCTGTCTGTCTGTCTGTCTGTCTGTCTGTACCTCCAACTAGAGCCTAAACTATTTTACCGATTGAGCTGAAACTTGATATCTAGGGTTTTCATAGGGTTGCCCCGAGGGGTTTTTGGAAATGGATATCTACCCCTAAAATTAAGGGTAGTTTACTGAAGGGCAAAAAGAGAAAAAGTTGATTTTCTCAATATCGGCTCTAACGATTTTGATTAAATTTCATTTATGAACATTAATAAATATTACAAAAAAAAATGGCTACTCTCAATATTTCGGCAAAATCGCTTTAAGGGCTCCGGTCTGATGCGTCAATTAACATTTTTTATAATAGCTCCGAAACTATTTGAGATATGAAATTACTTAGCATTACAAATATGTATATATATTTATAATACAAATATTTTAATCGAAACATATTTTTATAAAATCAATAATTTTCAATCTATACGCAATTATATATATATTTTTAGCTTTTTGGACATTAAAGCTTAAGTATTGCGATCGTAAAAAAAACTAACCTGAAATGTTGATGGATTTCGACACCTCATGACCCCCGAACCCTAAAAAATAGTATTTGCAATGCCGTCTGTCTGTGTGTCTATAAAAACTTAAAATTAGGGGTAGTTTACTGAAGGGGCGAAAAGAGAAAAATTTGGTTTTCTCAAAATCTGCTCAAATGATTTTGATTAAAATTCGTATCTAGGTGTTGATTAAGATTATAAATAGACTGGCTATTTTCATTTTCCTATGAAAATGATTTTTAGGGTACATTACAGAAGCGTTAATTTCCGTATCTCCACAACTATTTGAGAAACTAAACAACATATCATTGCAAAATTGTATGACTATTAGAAATAAAAAACTTTTATTTGACATATATTTTTATAAAAGCAATAGTTTCTGAGATATTTGCAAATATATTAATACAATTTTGTGAGCTTTAGTTTTAAACATATACTACTTAAGTCTTAACGCAATAATTCTCCAATGCCATAGAGTAATTAAATATAAGTATCTAAAATAGTATGTTATTACTTTCTCTCTATCTTACAGGTAGAGAAAGTATTGTGATCGTCAAAAAATTCGAACTCGAGATTTTGATGAATTTTGACGTTTCATGACTTCCTGAATCCGAAAAAGTGGTTTTTGAATTTCCGTCTGTCTGTCTGTCTGTCTGTCTGTCTGTCTGTCTGTACCTCCAACTAGAGCCAAAACTATTTTACCTATTGAGCTGAAACTTGATATCCAGGGTTTTCATAGGGTTGTCCCGAGGGGTTTTTGGAATTAAAGGTAGTTTACTGAAGGGCAAAAAGAGAAAAAGTCGATTTTCTCAAAATCGGCTCTAACGATTTTGATTAAATTTCATTTAGGAACATAAATAAATATTCCAAACAAAATGGCTACTCTCAATATTTCGGCAAAATCGTTTTAAGGGCTCCGGTCTGATGCGTAAATTGACATTTTTTATAATAGCTCCGAAACTATTTGAGATATGAAATTACTTAGCATTACAAATATGTATATATATATATAATACAAATATTTTATTCGAAACATATTTTTATAAAATCAATAACTTTCAATATATACGCAATTATATATATATTTTTAACTTTTTGGGCATTAAAGCTTAAGTATTGCGACCGTAAGAAAAACTAACCTGAAATGTTGATGGATGTCGACGTCTCATGACCCCCCGAACCCTTAAAAATAGTCTTTGCAATGCCGTCTGTCTGTGTGTCTATTAAAACTTAAAATTAAGGTTAGTTTACTGAAGGGCAAAAAGAGAAAAAGTCGATTTTCTCAAAATCGGCTCTAACGATTTTGATTAAATTTCATTTATGAACATAAATAAATATTCCAAACAAAATGGCTACTCTCAATATTTCGGCAAAATCGTTTTAAGGGCTCCGGTCTGATGCGTAAATTAACATTTTTTATAATAGCTCCGAAACTATTTGATATATGAAATTACTTAGCATAACAAATATGTATATATATTTATAATACAAATATTTTATTCAAAACATATTTTTATAAAATCAATAACTTTCAATATATACGCAATTATATGAATTTTTTTAACTTTTTGGACATTAAAGTTTAAGTATTGCGACCGTAAAAAAAAAAACCTGAAATGTTGATGGATGTCGACGTCTCATGACCCCCCGAACCCTAAAAAATAGTCTTTGCAATGCCGTCTGTCTGTGTGTCTATAAAAACTTAAAATTAAGGGTAGTTTACTGAAGGACGAAAAGAGAAAAATTTGGTTTTCTCAAAATCTGCTTAAACGATTTTGATTAAAATTCGTATCTTGGCGTTGATTAAGACTATAAATAAACTGGCTATTTTCATTTTCCTATGAAAATGATTTTTAGGGTACATTACAGAAGCGTTAATTTCCGTATCTCCACAACTATTGGAGAAACTAAACAACTTATCATTGCAAAATTGTAGGACTATTAGAAATAAAAAACTTTTATTTGACATATATTTTTATAAAAACAGCAGTTTCTGAGATATTTGCAAATATATTAATACAATTTTGTGAGCTTTAGTTGTAAACATATACTACATAAGTCTTAACGCAATAATACTCCAATGCCATAGAGTAATTAAATATAAGTAAGTATCTAAAAAAAGTATGTTATTTTTCCTTAAATCTCTTAGGAGAAATGTTTGCATAGCAATGATCTATCTCCATTTTAGACTCAATAGTCAATATTTACATTTTTTATTGGTCAAAATGTATAAATGAATAATTAAATATCAATGCGATGACTTGAAGATCTGCAACATCTTTTAAAATGTTAAAATTTTAACCAGAAATCGAAATTTTAATACGAAGTGTTGACCCTTGTGGAAGACATTAAACTGTTTGAAATGTTCTTAGGTGGACAAAGATGCGCCCCTTTTCTCATTGATTCTATATCATTGTATATTATTTTATGCGTGTTCTTATGTGGAGTGGTGATGATACAATGTACATTATTCCGTTCAGAAATCTTACGAGTTTATAGAAAGAGAGAGAAAGTCTGTGCGGTGTGCCGTACCATTTATTTTTCCTTAAACCTCTTAGGAGAAATGCTTGCATAGCAATGATCTATCTCCATTTTAGACTCAATAGTCAATATTTACATTTTTTATTGGTCAAAATGTATAAATGAATAATTAAATATCTATGCGATGACTTGAAGATCTGCAACACCTTATAAAATGTTAAAATTTTAACCAGAAATCGAAATTTTAATACGAAGTTTTGACCCTTGTGGAAGACATTAAACTATTTGAAATGTCCTTAGGTGGACAAAGATGCGCCTCTTTTATCATTGATTACACTAGTCTGCATGATATAGGATGATTGGAAACTAATATGTGTTTTTGGCTCACTTTTTGATGCTGATTCCAAAACTGTTCTTAATTTTCTTCTATCACGTACAGTTATTTCACAATGAACCTAAGTTGACTTCCAAAATTTATCGCTGAGAACATTATATGTGCCAGTGGGTAATGCGTATTGTTGGAGGGAAATTTCGCAACATAGACCTGTAAGCCTTTAGGTTGCCTTAACTGCTGCTGCTAGGTGTCCTTGTCTGACCTTGGAAGTGTTATGACTCTCAGACGCTTGCATTTCCAGATATGTTGTCATTGTATTTTGTTTTGTGTTTGCATTTCTAACGCTGTTCTCTGTTTATTTCCCTATTTTGATTGCAGTTATAGTTGTAGTCTTACAATGTCTACATGGAAGTGTGGGACCAATCCAAATTATTTTTTTTACATTTGTGCTTAGACAAAGAACGGACATAACAGACTTTGTGAAGAAAGCTTACTATGCTTATTTTAAGTTAAGCTTGGATACCAGGATAAGGCATGGGTGACAGACAGTTTGCCACTATTGTGTTGAGAGGTTAAGGCTATGGGCAAAAGTTAAGAAATCGTGCATGTCTTTTCCAATTCCTATGGTGTGGAGGGAGCCTAAATACCACCTTAATGACTGTTACTTCTGTTTGGTTAATGTTCAGAGGTGCAATTCAAAAAATAAGAAGCAAATTGTGTATCCAAGCATTCCTTCAGCCATTAGGCCAGTTCCACATGGAGAAGACCTTCCTGCCCCTCTTTCTCCAGCTGTTTTAGAGAACATGGCAGAAGATGATGTTGAAAGTGAACGTGATGTAATCTCTGAAGCCAATAATGATGATGTCTACAAGCCTGAATACGAATTTACTCCACAAAGGTTTTCTCAGAGGAAACTTATTGATCTAGTACGTGATCTGAATTTGCCTAAGGAATCTGCAGAACTACTTGGCTCCCGGCTTAAAAGTAAGAATCTTCTGGCACCAGGAACACATTTTTCATGGTACAGACACAGAGGACAAGAACTAGTTCCTTTATTTTCAAATAACGATTCCTTGGTTTACTGCAATAACACAAACGAGTTAATGAACTTCTATGGCATTGAACATAATCCTAATCAGTGAAGACTTTTTATTGGCTCATCCATGAGGAGCCTCAAAGGCGTGTTACTGCATTATGGGAATGTGTATGGGTCTATTCCTGTTTCTCATTCAGTTGAAATGAAAGAGACATTCGAGAACATGAAGGTACTGTTAACAAGTATCAGGTATGGGAAACACAAATGGCTAATCTGTGGTAACTTCAAAGTTATAGGAATTCTATTAGGACAACAAGCTGGGTACATGAAACTTCCTTGCTTTCTATGTTAATCGGACCATCGGGCAAAGCAAAGGCATTGGAGTGTGAGAGTTTGGCCAGAGCGGAGGAATTAGGTGCCTGGAACTAAAAACATCTTACATGAGCCGTTTGTAGACCCCAAAAAGTCTTGCTTCCACCACTACACATCAAATTGGGCTTAATGAAGCAGTTTATAAGGGTTCTATCACAAGATGGGCCTTGTTTAAAGTACCTTTCTATTAAATTTCCCTTCATCACACAAGAAAAATTGAAAGCTGGAGTTTTTGTTGGTCCACAAATCCGCAAACTGATGAAGGGCGAGGATTTTGAGAAAACGCTGAAGAGAGAAATAGACGCATGGACCACCTTCCAATCTGTTATCGAAAACTTTCTAGGTAATAACAAAGATCCAAATTACAGGAACATTGTTGAAACAATGTTGGAAAACTTCAAGAAGTTCGGTTGAAATGGAGGATCTGCAAGAAAGTAAAAAAATAGAGAGTTTAAAAATTAATGGAACACTGGTTACTATTTTTTGTTACAGAATAGTCACGAAAGTATTAGGATAGTTCTTTACAGTATTAGGACAAGTCCCTACAATATTTAAAGAATGTATTTGTAAATAAAAAGTCTTGTGTTTGAATATGTTTGTGCTTAAAATAGCTAAAATCTTGAAAACATAACCTCTTAATTTGTGTAAAAATCTGACGTGATAGAAAAAAATGGAAGTCATTTATAGAATCAGCATGAAAAATAGATTCAAGAACACTAACTTTTGAGAAATCATCTGAGAAAAAATTCAAAAATGCAGACTAGTGTTATATATCATCGTATATTATTTTATGCGTGTTCTTATGTGGAGTGGTGATGATACAATGTACATTATTCCGTTCAGAAATCTTACGAGTTTATAGAAAGAGAGAGAAAGTCTGTGCGGTGTGCCGTACCATTCATTTTAGATACTTATATTTAATTACTCTAAGGCATTGGAGAATTATTGCGTTAAGACTTAAGTAGTATATGTTTACAACTAAAGCTCACAAAATTGTATTAATATATTTGCAAATATCTCAGAAATTATTGCTTTTATAAAAATTTATGTCAAATAAAAGTTTTTTATTTCTAATAGTCCTACAATTTTGCAATGATAAGTTGTTTAGTTTCTCAAATAGTTGTGGTGATACGAAAATTAACGCTTCTGTAAAGTACCCTAAAAATCATTTTCATAGGCAATTAAAATAGCCAGTCTATTTATAATCTTAATCAACGCCTAGATACAAATTTTAATCAAAATCATTTGAGCAGATTTTGAGAAAACCAAATTTTTCTTTTTTCGCCCTTCAGTAAACTACCCTTAATTTTAAGTTTTTATAGACACACAGACAGACGGTATTGCAAAGACTATTTTTTAGGGTTCGGGGGGGTCATGAGACGTCGACATCCATCAACATTTCAGGTTAGTTTTTTTTTACGGTCGCAATACTTAAACTTTAATGTCCAAAAAGTTAAAAAAATTCATATAATTGCGTATAGATTGAAAGTTATTGATTTTATAAAAATATGTTTCGGATAAAATATCTGTATTATAAATATATATACATATTTGTAATTCTAAGTAATTTTATATCTCAAATAGTTTCGGAGCTATTTTAAAAAATGTTAATTGACGCATCAGACCGGAGCCCTTAAAGCCATTTTGCCGAAATATTGAGGGTAGCCATTTTTTTTGTAATATTTATTAATGTTTATAAATGAAATTTAATCAAAATCGTTAGAGCCGATTTTGAGAAAATCGACTTTTTCCCTTTTTGCCCTTCAGTAAACTACTCTTTATTTTAAGTTTTAATAGACACACAGACAGACGACATTGCAAAGACTATTTTTTAGGGTTCGGGGGGTCATGAGACGTCGAAATCCATCAACATTTCAGGTTAGTTTTTTTTACGATCGCAATACTTAGGCTTTAATGTCCAAAAAGCTAAAAATATATATATAATTGCGTATAGATTGAAAATTATTGATTTTATAAAAATATGTTTCTTATAAAATATTTGTATTATAAATATATATATATATTTGTAATGCTAAGTGATTTCATATCTCAAATAGTTTCGGAGCTATTATAAAAAATGTTAATTTATTCATCAGACCGTAGCCCTTAAAGCCATTTTGCCGAAATATTGAGAGTAGCCATCTTGTTTGTAATATTTATTAATGTTCATAAATGAAATTTAATCAAAATCGTTAGAGCCGATTTTGAGAAAATCGACTTTTTCTCTTTTTACCTTCAGTAAACTACCCTTAATTTTAGGGGTAGATATCCAATTCCAAAAATCCCTAAGGGCAACCCTATGAAAACCCTAGATATCAAGTTTCAGCTCATTCGGTAAAATAGTTTAGGCTCTAGTTGGAGGTACAGACAGACAGACAGACAGACAGACGGAAATTCAAAAACCACTTTTTCGGATTCAGGAAGTCATGAAACGTCAAAATTCATCAAAATCTCGAGTTCGATTTTTTTGACGATCACCATACTTTCTCTACCTGTAAGATAGAGAGAAAGTAAAAAGTAATAAAGACTTGTTTACTTTAATTTCTCTCCCAAAATAAATAAGGTATTTATTATGGTATTGGCAACACTGCCTACCAGTTCTAATAAATCGAGTGAACATTCAAAAGTGTGCATGCACGTGTTTATTTTAAAGCTCACAAGCCTCGGATTCGCACCCCAATTATTTTCTCTACACTCCCCCTAAACCAGGGATTCACAAACTTTTTAGACCAAAGTTTCCCATGCACCAGGAAAAAACATGCTGGAATCCTCATGGCATTTACTACACTAATATTTTTACTTTAAATTTAATACAAACCGTTGACTTTTACAAGTAGAAAAGTATACAACGAACGGTAAATCTCATATGATCTGGTTGTACTTTTGGAAAATGCCCTTTATTCAGATTTGAAGAAATTGGATATCTTAATAATTATTAATGCTCTTTTATAGTGTGATAAACAAATAAAGAATACTATAAAATTCTCTGACGGAGCAAGAGATAACTGAAGGAGATCAAGTGCTTGCTACACGGAGAAAATGTTTAAAAACGCTGTCCTGAGCTACCATTTCAGCCACGTGCAACATCATCTAATCTTCAACTCTGACTCTCATAAAAACTTAACAACGTTGTCGCCTTGAAGAGGAAAGCAATTTGCGGTCTACTCTAACAATCATCAATCCCAATATTCAAGAATTGAGGAAAACAAAACATCACGATAATCTTCACTCATTTTTTTTCTACCACTGTCCTGCCATTATTACATTAAATAAGTGTCTAGAAAGCATTAAAAACTTTTTTTTTAATATAAGTGTCCCTAAACATATTTAAGTATTTAGTTATAATCATAAGTTGTTTTGTGAAAGTGTTTATGGGTGGATATTTTATAACACGTTTTTGGGAGATTAATAAAAAAAAATTGGCAGTAGAACTTGAAAGATTCTACAAACCAAAAATACAATTTTCAAATAAGTACTACCAACAAAAATACAATCTATACATAAATATTGAAAATAATTGTTTATTAAATGTGGTTTTAAGTCCTATATTCAGTTTCTGGGGCTACTAAATATATATTTAGTCCGAGGTGCAATCTGATAGTCAAATTTGGCCCTTGAAACTAAAAAAAGTCGGATCATCCTGGCTTTAAGTGGCGTAGTCTTTTATCTTTTATATTTTGAAAGAGAACTTCCACTTCAATCTCTGATGGAGATCCATCCTGTTCAGATTTTCTACAGCTCAATTTTCATAGAAAAGGCGTTATCTGACAGATAATAAAAAGTACTATATCCACTATCACGTCAAGTCATGTGATCTAATGATGTCGTTTTTGATAGATATTATCAAGACCTATAAAATAATGCTAATTATATAATAAAATTGTATCAATTTTGACAAAAAAATATATGTATATATATTTTATAAAATACCATTCCTATAAAAATTGGACAGTACGCCTAGATAAATTAGTCTTGATGACGTTCACGGAGAAGGTACAAAATGAATATGTACACAAACTAGAATTGTATTGTCACAGACCAGTTTCACTGGGTTAGAAAGAAAAATAAGTAGATTTCTATAGTGTAGTCAAACAAAGTTGAGTCTTTTGTAGAAAGCTTGTGTATGCTTTATTATTTAGCAGTGCTTGGACTCACTTCAATGGTAAAATGGTCTACGCTCTCGTAATAGACTAGACTTCAATGCTGAAGGGATCGGGTTTCAAATACTAATCGGGTTTAATGAGAGTGAGATTTCCTAAATCATTTAACACTACGTCTTACTAACCGTTCGTCTTATACGCTTAAGTACTAATTAAGATAATGGGTTAGGGAGTTGTAAGGTTGAATTTAGAGGAAGTGAGCCCACATTTGCATGGAGGGAGAGTGTAAAACATTTAGGGAAAACTACCCCCAGTTCACCCGATTGAGATTATAAACTCAATCTCCCCGTCCTTGGCAGTCTAGCTCAACACGAAACTAGCGCATTAGCTAACTAGCCCACCAAGGCGGGTATGGTTTCCTAAATGTTTTTTCACTTTCCCTTCACTCAAATTTTGGTACACTTCCTCTAAGCTCAACCTTTATCTTCCTTAACACGACCTTTCTCATCCACATGCGTTGTAACCTTAAC
Source organism: Timema podura (assembly GCA_033556935.1). Taxonomy (NCBI): domain Eukaryota; kingdom Metazoa; phylum Arthropoda; class Insecta; order Phasmatodea; family Timematidae; genus Timema; species Timema podura. Next base: position 44,822,985 of record JAVRXN010000011.1, on the reverse strand, counting down.
GGGTAGTAAGACGTTGTGCTAAGAAAAATATAGTGTTTACACATACGCATCTGTTAGTCACGTGATTTAAGACATCACTTTAGCAAAACCATTGATTTGGTAAGGTTGAGGTTCTAGTAACAACAAGATGTAGTGAGGACCATATTTTCCAAATGGTTTTCCAGTCTCCCTTCACGCAATTTCGGGTAAATTTACCGTAAATTCTACCTTCCTCACAGCTATTTCAGAAGTGAAATTAAATGCTGTTAACCAATACGTGTAGTTAGACACTGTGCAAAAATTATCATGTGTTTACATTCCTCTCATGGTGGTTGTGGGTATAGGGAGTCAGTCTCACAATAGTGGTAAAATTGAGGTTGGAATCTCAGATGAGTACATGTATGGATAGGCTCCCAGCAGTCATTTTCACTTTAGCTTTCCCATATTTTTTCCATTTTAATGCAGTTTCACTTCCCCTAAACCACTTTCCTATTTCTTCCTCCCTTGTAGAACTATCATAATTCATAATTTATCTAAATTTACATTAGCAGTAATGACTACTGTTCACAATCATTAATTTAAATATTTGTTGAAATATTTCAGCTATACATGACAGTCAAACCCGGGACTTTGCTTACTGTTTACTCTATCTACCAATGAGCTATACAGATTAGTACTGTACCTAGGTTTAAGGCGAAGTCTAGGATGAACGTGTGAGATCACCAATTATGCAATAGCTATTAGAAACACAAACACGGTGTTTTGAGGTCTACATCTATGCTCTCATATGTGAAAGTTTTACCAAGCAAATGGTCCCGGGTGTATTCCCTTCTCTAGGTGTAATTTTTCAACATATATTTAAATAATAATTCTTAAACTTTCTCATATAATAAATTTAAATTTGTTAATGCTTACAATATGATGAGTGAAATTTGGAACCAACAAGGACAAAAAATCCATTTGTGTAAGTTTAAAATAATTGTTGTATATGAGGCTTCATGGTTTAGAATGTTTACCAAAGTTTTTAACTGGTTTAAATACAGTTACATTTTTATATCAGGGTTATTGTCTCACTTAAAAACTACTATATAAAGTTTTTTGCACCACGTCTTACTACCGATTCTGGTTGTACGCAGATGTACTAATTACTTTAATTGGTTATGGATTCATTATAAAGGAAATAAACATGCATTTGCATGTAGGGGGTGGAAAACCATTCTAGAAAAACTAGCCTGGGAACACCTAATCAGGATTTAAATTCATTGGAAGTGCAATTTATTAAGAAAGTTACGCTATAGACCAAGGTTTCTTAAACTTTTCATAACTACAGACCCCCCAATAGATTGCTCAATGTCCCCATACCCCATTCAGTAAATTGTCTACATCATCATCATCATCAGTCATATTATTTACTACTATGTATGACTTCGAAAGATGTTGATAGCTTTGTTTTACTTTAAATTTTGAAAACAAGGAACAAAACTGATGAACAAACCTATCATATTTATTTCTGGAAAAATGGCAAATAACAAATACACAATTCGTATTTATTTATTTATTTTTAGCACCGAATCTTACTACCTGTTCGTGTTATACGCTTATGTACTAATTAAGCTAAAGGGAATAGGAATGTTGTATTAATAGGAGGTGTACCCACATTTTCGTGGTGGGAGAGTGGAAAACTCTTTTTGAAAAATAAAACTCAGTACATCTGACCGAGATTCAAACATCGATCTCCCCGTCATCATCAATCTAGTCTACTGCGTGAGTAGCACCTTAGACAGTACGGCCACCAAAACGGCTCCACCATACGTATTGTTAAAAGTGATAGTTTATTCTGATAGTTTTAAAAAAATGTTCAAAGCTTGAGTCCCATACCCCCATTATTTGGTTCCCATACCTCCAAGGGGTATTGATTTTTAAAATAGGTCTAAACTTTTTTTTATCTAAAAAGTAAAATCGCATTTTTAACATAAATCTATTTGTAAAAAAAAATTATTAATGCATATTCTGATACCAATTTGCCAGCATCGATGGGAACTCTGACTAACTTCAGTCTCTTTTGGTTTTCTGGTGACGTGTAGATCGAAGTTAGGATCCAATCCAAGTGTTTTTAAGGTGTGTTATTATAAATTGTTTACCTCATTACTCAACACTATACAGCTACACTTTCTCCTAGGTAAAATTATCATCCCTATTCCATTAGTGTAAATAGGTGAATAGCCCATATGGGAAATAAGTGCAGCGAACAAAAAAATGTAGCCTATATATTATTTAATGTAACAATATCTTGCTACCAGGTTTGTAAAATTTAATCTTGAAAAATATGTACACTTCTTGATTAATTGTAATAATAATTATTAAAATTATAACGGAAAATATATGGACCACGTTATTCTATTGGCACTGTTAGGTGTGCTAGTAATAGTATTAAAACATATTTATTTATTTATTTACTTTAGTGAATGTTATCATTATACCAGCATAGCTAAAGTCTGTTCACCGTAGGAATTGTTTTCTGAAAGGCCTTTTTCCTTACCAGAAATCTATTATATAGCAGGATATTTGTAGGAAAAAAGACCTTTCAGAGAGTAATTCCTACCGTGAATGGAGTAGATAACTGCGATCCGCTTTGGTGAGCACGTGAATTAAAGGTCACGATCATTTAGTTTGTTTGCTGGTGGTGAGGGGTCAAGGCTAGAATCCCAGTTGGGTGTACTCAATATTTTTTTCCTGAATTGTCTATCACCCTATCTAAACGTAACTGTGGGTACATTTCCTTTGAATTTTAACTTCCTAATAGTGTAACTAAAATGTGTTCATCTCGGATGGATATCTATACCCTTATTTGGGTAGGAAGAACAGTTTATGGTAATTACTAAATCTACGAAGATAACGTTAATGTATTCATACATCAAGTCATGTTATCTGCAGATGTCACTTTTGATACATATTATCAATACCTATAGAATAGCACAATTAATAATAGTAAAATGGTATCAATGTTGGCCGCAAATAGATATGTTTGAATATTTCTAAACTATTCTTCAAAACAAAATCATGGTATTATTTATGCCCTACAGTGCTTAAAACAGTTAATAATAATAATAATAATAATAATAATATTAATAATAATAATAATAATAATAATAATAAATACACTTTCATGACTTACTCTAAAAGCGAAAAATGTTATGAAGTAGTTAATTCTTTATCTTCCTTTAGAATATGATAATACTTAAAATATATGTGCTCTACCAAAGATTAAATGGTTAAAGTGGTCAAACACAAGTCTAAAAGAGCGTGGTTCAATACCGGGGGATGCTTACAAATATACTATTTACGGGTACATAATGCTATTCAATTAGTAAATACCCGCCTCGGTGGCGTAGTTGGCTAAAGCGCTAGTCGTGTTGAGCGCGACTGCCGAGGACGGGGAGATCGAGGTTCGAATCTCGGTCGGGTGAACTGGGGGTGGTTTTCCTAAATGGTTTTTCACCCTCCCTCCACGCAAATGCGGGTTCACTTCCTCTATTCAACCTTCCCAATTCCTAATCCATTAGCGTAATTAGTACTTAAGCGTATAACCCGAATAGGTAGTAAGACGCGGTGCTAAATAATAAATAATATAATAATAATAATAATAATTAGTAAATATTTGGGATCCACGATAGTGTGACTGTTATTAAAAGAGCTGTTTGATTCCAAGTTAGTATGTAAGACGTGAATTGACACAATAGTTATGTTTAAAAGTTGCACGCTAAATAAGGAGTCCTCTAATAAATATAGTATAATGTACTCACTTTGTACAGCCCAAGGAGTCGACCTGGCTAATTCTTGGAAGAGCATCCTTGTCTCGTTTCTACACACTTCACTAGTAATCCTTTCGATCACTGGCAGCACCTCCGTCAAATTCCTCGACGAAATTTCAAAAAAATCCTCTTGCTGAACGTTCAAAACCGTCTTTAAGTGTTTCTCAATATCGGGCGATCCATTCTTCGAACCACCCTCATCCTCGTAGCCGATCTTCTCAATGAAAACGGCTCTCAACGTCGAGGTTTCGATGACCGTCACTGGAGGAGGAAGCTCATCCGTTTCGATCTGATCCTCACCGTTTCCGGTCATCTGCGATGGTGGACGCTGGCGAATCAACGCCATGTCCGGGGCGCCGTCTATGCTCCTCTCCGCCGCGTTGTCCACCGCGGAGGTGGACGCGAACCAAAACAGTAGCAGGTTAAAGGTCCAGCGGCGGCAGGGGCTAGTGCCAGACAAGGCGGCTCTACTTGCGCGCACCGCCATGATCGGGGCAACAGTGAGTCTCTTTTGTTTCGGGTTGGTTCCAGCGCTGCCCTGCTCCTGTAAAGACGCGGCCAAGGCTAGCTGCTTTCAAAGAAAGATGAAGCGCTCCCCCCTCCCCCAATAGTTTTTTTTATCACTGCCAGCAAACGACTTTTAAACACCTTATGTTCAGCATGTGAAGTTATTTGAAAGTGCGTGATACTATGGTTCTGTCAAGGTTCCATGATTCAATTCGATTGTGACTAAACGTTTTCTTGGCGGGTATTCAAAATGTAGGACAGATGTTGAATATTAAAAGAAGTGATTTAATGGTTGTACTGAGGAAATAATATAATCAATAAATTGTCATCTGGCATGTCTGACCCTGACCCGGTATGTTGCGACAAGGGTGCGAATCTCTGTCGGGGGAGCTATGGTAGGGGGTGGTTCTAAAAAAACTATGCTTGGTTTCCTTCCAAATGAATTATAAAACATTTATTACTGACCAGGCTAAGTGAACTCCTGATTTATATCTACCATTTGGTATTTATTCAGGCTCTCTGGTCCATGAATATGACTAAATACGTGAACAAAGAACAAAAAAGGAACAAAATCTGTCAGGGATATTCTTTGAACCTAGGCTGAATGAGGTAGGTTTATTTTTATTCTTGTATCTATTGCAGGAATGACGTATTAAATCACGTGAACAACGGTTATTCTCTATGAATTTAGAGTACTATTGAATAGAATATTCATTTGTTTTCTAACTTGATTTCTAATGAAAATATCAAATCTAAGGCTAAATTATAAAGTATAATTAAACTGGAAATCTTAAGAAACATCTTAAGATTATAGTAACTATAATAACTCAAAAGCATAGAGCCCGAATGGGTAGTAAGAAACGGCTCTTAAAAAAACATGAAGAATTAAATTCTATTGTTCACAGAACTACATGTACTAGTTCATTATACTTATCTCCACTAAACAATTATTAAATTAAGTAGTTATTAAACCTTGTGCTAATGTAGGTACAATTCCTTAAAAACTATCTTCCCAATCCCTAAACTTCAAACCACTAATAATCCTTGTGTTAAAAATTATTTAAATTAAAGATTATTTAACTATCAAATAGGTGTTCATGGAAACTCTCCTTCATAGTAAATTAAAAAGAACTAGTGATATCCTTATAATTGAATGTTTAGATAAGAAACCCATTAAAAGTATTAGGGACGTTAATTTAATTCTAAGAGGGTGCCTAAGATTGTCTAGTATGTATGGATGGATGGATTAGAGCTGTTGTATATTTGGATGGATTAGTGCTGTTATGTATATGGAAGGATTAGTGCTGTTGTATATATCAATCTATATATACTAGACTATCTTAGACAACCTGTTAGAATTGAATCAACGTCCCTTATACTTGTAATGGTTTTCTTCTATAAACATTTAATTATGGGGATATCACTAGATCTTTTTAAGTTTCCATGAAGGAGAGTTTTCATGAACACTTATTTGTTAAGTAAATAATATTTAATTTTAATATTTTTTAGTACAATGGTCATATATAGGCCTATATATGTATTAAAAACTATATATAGCTATATATAGTATATATATACTATATAGTATATATATATTATATATATACTATATAGTATATATATATTATATAGTATATATATACTATATAGTATATATAGTTATATATAGTATATATAGTTATATATAGTATATATATAGTTATATATAGTATATATAGTTATATATAGAATATATATAGTTATATATAGTATATATATATAGTATAAATATGTATATTAAAGCACCTAAATGTGTAGTTTAAAATATATTTGTCTTAGGTTGATATGCAAATCGTGTGAAGATGTACTTCACTATTAAATGACTGCACGTCAAATATATAAATATAGTATACAATTATAAAAATTAAATAATTTTTGCGTTGTCTTCCAAATAAATGATGTTGAAATATATGTAACATGGTTATAGCGCTCCCAGTGGCAGCTAGAGGAACTCAATTTAATAGAAAGAGAGAAAGAGAGAGAGAAAGTGAACATAAAGAGAAAGGGAGAGTGTCATTTCAAATATTGAACCTCCAAAAAAGATGAAAAACAATTTTTGTACTCTTTCAAATTATTATTATTATTATTATTATTATTATTATTATTATTATTATTATTATTATTATTATCATCATCATCATTAGTATTGGTTCTACGTCTTACCACTCATCCGCACTAGTAATAAATTTACACCATTTGACTATATATGATAGAGGTAGATTTTTAGGGTAAGTGTATTCATACTTTTCAGGAGGGTTTACTCGTATGTGAAACCATTTAGGTAAACAAAAAAGTACACACGAGCGTGATTTGAACCGCGACCTCCTAACCAACGGCAAAACCAACTAGACGAACCTGCCATTTAGTTTACGTACCCACCGGTGGCGGATCTTAGCCATTTTATCCATGCCAATATAATAAAAACATTCATTCCAAAAAAAACTACAATACAGAATTAGTTCACCTAGCGGTAAAATAACGCGAGGCATCCTAATCTCTACTGTTAGTAAATCAAAAATGTCGGTCTTTATATCTATTAAGTATTACATTTTTGAGATGTCTTTCTTGAATTTTCCATCATATATTGGAATATTCTTGTACAAGAAGTTGTCTTACAAGGGATGTAAAGTTTTCCACATTAGTTATTTTAAAGTAATTTTTTTTATCACCACGTTTTACATTTATTTATTTTTTGCACCACGTCCTACTACGCGTTCTGGTTAAGGCCCTGACACAGACTCCGTAATCTCCACATCCTTATAGTCCTTAAGTCCTTAATGGTCCTTAGAAATGGAAATCGCGTCTACATAGTCCGTATCCGTAATCACGTGACCGTGCTAACCAATGAGAAAGTTAGAAATTACGTCCAATAAAACGCTTCGAAAGAAATTTTCTAGAGATAGGCGCAAGCAGACGATATCCTAGCAGAATAATATTATAACATAAGTAACTACGCAACATACTTTTATAAAACGTTCAGGATATTTCAGAAATAACTCAGTCCGTAAAATTATTTTATAATTTTTTCTTTTCCCCATAGCAACGGATGCTTTGGCTGCCATTGGTGCTTTTATTTGGATGCGCGCACGCGCTTACTTTGGTGTATTTGGTAGTCCTTAGCAGTCCGTAACGACTAGTCCTCAGAAAGTTAAAATTGAGTCAACTTCTACAGATTGGTAAGGAATTAAGGATATGGACTCTGTAGATAGTGAAATCTATTAATGTGGAGTCGATCTCTTACGGAGTACTAAGCCCCTTACGGATACGGAGTCTGTAGGTAGGTCTTTATACGCTTATGTATAAGTTACGCTAATGCTTTTAGGGATTAGGAAGGTTATAAGAGAGGATTTGTAACCGAATTTGCGTAATAACTGTTCAGGTTATACTCAGTATATCATCATTAATATTCAATATGGTTATACGTTAACGGATGTTTTCCGGACGCATTCCTATCTAAAACCATCAATATTCAGAATAATTGAGACTCTAAACTGTTCATTAGAATTATCGTACCATGATTATATTCGGTTTTTTATAGGGAGAGCTTTTTATAAAACATAAACGTATTTTCTTACGGTCAACATTGATAACATTTTATTATATTATTTGTGAGGCTCTCAACTTAATGACTTATTGTCAAGAAGTTTAATATCTATTGTAAGTTCAACTATCCCGATCAGCTAATATTTGTATGTTCAAGCATCTAAAATGTGAGGTATTTCCTGTGTAATCCGCACGTAGGCCAATAACTGCTGACTCAAGTGGGAGAGCATTGAATCTGTGAGAAATGATGTTCAAGCATCGCGTGGTTTTGAATGACGTGGATCTAGGCCCGTTGATTGGTGCTTAATGCCATCATTGGAATCTTCTAGTTGGCAGATTCTAGCTAAAGTGTATCCTAGAGCAGAGCTATGGGCAGTTGGTTCCAGACAGTTGTTTCATGCAGTTGGTTCTAGAGAGTTGTAAAATGTGTATTAAGATGAGTCTGTTTAGCGACGGCGTGCCTCACGCGCCATGAGCGTAACCATGATTAGGACATTGGTTAGACAATGGTAAAGACAGTTGTTAATGAGTTGTGATCCCACTGCAGCCAAAGGAAGTTAGTGATCTCAAGCGATATGTTGGCCTGGGATGGGTGAACGAAAGAAGCATTCGACAGAAGGTGTCGTGAGTTCGACGTCGATGTATGAGAGCAGATTGCTTTGGGAAATAAACCAACAGTAGTGTGTGTGATTGATTGTGTTTACTTGAGTCTCTCACTTAGACTCCTCACCTACAAATTATATTTAAATGTGGAAGTGTATAGTGAGCCCTTAACCTTTACGCTTAGTGTCAGAATGGGATGTTAATGTATAACAAACTCAGCCAGACCTTACATTTTGGTTTACCAGAAGCGGGATCTTTATACATCATGATTGGAAAACAGACCCCCACTTATATATTATTGATTATTAATAGGTATTGAGAGAATATCCATAAAAAGTGACAACTGTATATCACATGACTTGACTTATGAATGAAAACGTGAGAGTAGCTGTAGTAGCTTTTATAGCCCTTATTGAAAAAAAAATGGACTCTATAGTTGCCAGTCCGCTACATCTTAGGAGGTTTCCTACCTGTGACGTCATGGCAGGCCAATGCTAGGATTTCTCATTTTAATGAATTTACGTTTTACTCAGCGAGTTTTCTTAAATAGTTCTAAAAATATTCCTAATATTTCACAAAATTATTATTTTTATCTTTAAGTAGTTTTTGTAAACGTATTTTTTACGATCTTCCACAACTTAGGCTATTAGCTTTGGTCACAAAATTGGCCCATGGGAATCTTCCTACCAGAAGGAAAATTTTAAAAAATAAACTCCGTGGTAGCGTATGTATAACTAGAATAGTAAACAAGAAAACAGTAATATTAAAAAGCAAGTCAATGTTTTCAAAGTGCAAATATTAAAGCAGTCAGACTAAGAGAGAAAGGGCTATCAGCACACAGACAAGAGCAAGAACCCTCTCAAGGTGAACTTCTCATTTTATTTCCTCTCTTTATATTTTGTAAAGTTGCGTCCAATTTGATAATGCTTAGACTGCTTAGGGGCGTCAAGTTAAGATATAGCCCGCTTCGCCAAAACGGCTTCGAATTATATAACAGCTAGCAGCACTTCTCCAATTTACTAGAGAGAGAGAACTACTGTTACTTTGGTTCAGTTGGTAGCGTGTCTCTCTACTGAGCTAACGATCTCGGCTTTGATTCCCAACATGGCGGAAAAATGTATCATTGATGAAACATGGGCTTCCTCTTTCACAGTGATGAATTAACGTCCGGGGGCTGATTGTTGTGTGTTGTGTCTGTTCTATATTTAAGTAGGTTTATTAGTCGTTTGCTGATTTTTTTTAAGCACCGCGTCTTACTATCCGTTCGTCATTCGGGTTACACGCTTAAGGTGGGGTGCTAGTGAGCGCCAGTTTAGTGCATTAATTTTGCAGTTTTTATAGCATAAACATTTTTTTTGGCAAAAATAGATCAAATATTTCTTCTATAGAAACATAGAGTTTAGCTTTCTGCACATGCTAATCTCAAGAGTTCTGGAATATCTCTCATGAGCATAGCGGCATTTGGTGACGAACTTTTTAAATGCAGAGAAAAAGTTGTCACTAAATTCCAGGACACCCTTGACAGATATTAAAGAACTGTTGATATCAGCATGTGCGGAAAACTAAATTCTACGTTTCTATAGAATAAATATTTGATTTACTTTGGCCAAATAAATGTTTATGCTATAAAAACTTCGAAAATACTGTCCTAAACTCACGCTCACTAGCACCCCATCTTAAGTACTAATTACGCTAGTGGGTTAGGAATTGGGAAGGTTGAATTTAGAGGAATTAAAGCCACATTTGCGTGAAGGGAGAGCGGAAAACCATTTAGGAAACCCCCAGTTCACCCAACTTAGTTTCGAACCTTGATATCCCCGTCCTCAGCAGTCTAGCACAACATGAAACTAGCGCGTTAGCTAACTGCTCCACCAAGGTGGGTGTTTTCTGAATATTATCAGTCGGTTCAGAAAGTCAACTTTAAATGCCTCGAATAAAAGGAAAAAATGAAAAAGATACATTTTGGATGTCAGGGAACAAAATGAGAAAGGATTGTGAGGAAGTGAACAAATTGGAGACGGAAAAATCAGACTAAAGCGTTGCCGGTCTGGGAATGACCATGTAACTTTCTCAATAGTCTAGTCCACAGGCCAATCAACTCGTCCAACCGGTTCTTGGTTGTTTTATAGAGTTGTAAATAACGCGTACTTCGCAACGGCTAGAGGAGGGGGGTCAAATAGTTGATAAAAAGAACGGGGTTTGAATCCTTGCCAATTGTAACGTCGGGTGTTACTTATCCACATGGCATTTAACATTTTTATCTCACTCTAATGAGGGCGTACCTCCTTTAAATTACAGTATTCATTCCTACTCTTTAGATTATACCGTGTACTGATGTACGTACTGATGATAAAATATATTTTAGGGCTATAAAAAATAATAATGAGGTAACTTCACTAAATTTTGTTGTTCTGGCATAACAAATAAAAACGTATTTCCGATGTTTTGATTGAGGGAAAGATTTAGTAAATTATACCTTATTTAAATATTTTAATCAAAACATTTTAATATAAAGTTAGTGTGTGTTTTACAATATATGTATATAATGTTATATATTTGTTTACAATATTAAGCTACATCTCTTAACATAAACTATACAATTTTTAAATCACCTTAGTGGGCCACATTTATAAAGTAAGAGAAAAGATTTTTTTTTTTACGAAAAAGCGTAAAACAGAGTTGGTTCCACATCTCTAAATATTATCGTAAACAATATATTATACCAATCACTAACAAAAGTACCAGGCATTGTCCGTAATAACCACGCAATCCTTTGCTTCAAACAGACAGAAAAAAAACTCATTTAATTTATTTTGGCCCAGCTTTTAATTCATTTAAAACCCGCTTCGGTGGCTGCATGGTCTAACGCGCTATTCCCTTGCTAAACTAGACTACTGAAGACGGGGAGATCTGGACTAAATCCTAGACGAGTGAACTGAGGTTGGTTTTACTGAACGTGTTTTCCACTCTCTCTCTACGCAGATGCGTTTGCACGTCCTCTAATTCAAAGCTTCCTAATTCCCAATATAGTATTCTAATCAGTACATAGGCTTATAGCCTGAACGGGTAGTAAGACTTGGCACTAGAAAATATAAATTTAAAAATCCAAATTTCAAGATGTCGGCTTCTAGGTTCACATGTTTGTGCAAATGGGCTACTACTAATGTTTAAATTTCATACTTCTGTGTGCGGTATTAGATACGCCAACACACACACAAACTCTTCATTTTTATTAATATAGAAGAATATGATGAGGATAATAATGATTAATCATTTAGATAAGTTCGTGAAGTATATTGTGTTGATTTTATTTTGTCATTTTGAACAAAAGTAGAGTTTCTAATTTATGTTTTTACTTTAATTGAGCTATGTTGGTGCTGATGAGAATGGTCCGGACAAATAGTAAAATAATGATCAAGGGCAAATGGAAGAAGCGGGAAGGTAAGATAAGCTCTCTACCTCTTCAGATCCTGGTTGGTGAAATTCTGAGTATATTTACCTAGCTCATAATCCATGACAAGCAAAGTGAATGCTAAATGAAGTTGCTAACTAGTCATTACTACCACTTTAAATGCTTGGTAAAATTATCCTAGTTGATTATAGAAAGAACCGGTGCTTTGTTATGTTAAACAGAACTACACTTACTCGGAGGTCCTCATTTTCTTTGTTCAAACTAAGCCCATCCCAATGATTAAGTACCTAAAGAGGTTGGCCACAATTCTCGAACGCATGTATTATATTTAGAGCTATGCCGAAGTATTTACTATTTAGTATTTATAGTAGTTTGCTCTGCTAACTATGGTATGATATTGATAGGAAGAACAGTAGAAGCTACTTACTAAATTCATTAAAACAATTTAAATATATATATTCATCAATTCATGCTATCTGCAGCTGTCACTTTTGACAGATATTATCAATATCTATAGAATAACACAAATAATATAGTAAAATGTTCTGAATTTTGGCTTCAAATAAATATAATTGAATTCTATCTACTATTCTTTCAACCAAATCAGGGTATAATTAGTTAATATTTAGTCTGAAATAATCTGTCTACTTAGAAAGTGCACGCTAGGTATCAGAATTTTTTTAAATAAGAACTATTTTATTTCGGAGATAATATCTACCATCAGATACATTTCTCTGCCACGAAACACTGTGAGTAGAACCAAAATAATGAGTAAGAACTTGGAGGGCCAGTTGTATGAAGATCTATAGAAATGTTCTTTTCTGTTTCTACATTTAGAATAATATACAGATTTTACTGACTCAGGGAAGCTATGTATTTTCGTCAGAATAGTTTGATTTTCTGGAACTATTTCCAAGACATACTAGCGGCTTTCTCTTTGAAAGTGCTGATTAGTCGTAAAGACATTTACAATGCTTTTAAATGTTGCATTACCGATACAAAATTTCTGAAACATAGATTAGTGCTCATGAAAAAATGCGGAATACCAGCTATGGTTGTAAATCAAATTGCTTCCATTACTTTGTGCAAATATGACGAAGACATACCCACATTTACGTCACACCATTGTATTATTCATCAGGAAGTGCTATGTTAAACATTAGAGTTCCAATGAGGCTATGACCCCAGCATTTAAAAAATTGTTAACTGGATTCGAGCCAGAAGCTTACGAAGATGCCAGTTTTGAGCTGGTCTAGAATAATTCAAAGAAGAGATAGCACACAGACGTACGTTGGTTCAGTCGCGCTATTATCTTATGAAGGTTCAAGAGCCTTCTTCCTCAAATCAAAGAGTTTTTACTATCACGAGGATAACATCACGATGAGTTGGAATATGAAAAGTGGTTAGCGAAATTATTATGTATTTGTAGTATCATTGAAAACTGAATTAATTAAATATCAGTTTAAAAGGAGAAAAATAAATCCTTAATTGAAATTATGGTCTTGATCAAAATTTCAAAGAAAGAATAAAAGATTTGGAATTAATTTGAAGAATGACGACTTAAATAACTGCAATTGTATGGAAGAAGAGTCAGATGTATAAAATTTGCTAATTTAAAGTGTTTTTCAGAGCAATTGGACGCTTTACATTGAAAACTTGAAAGACGTTTCACAGAATTTTCAAAGTTGGAGTAGGCCTACGTTGTAACTCTTATGACATTTACATTCAATGAAATTAAAACAGAATATGTAATCAAACTCACTTTAAAAGTAGCAGAGTTAGTTGAAGAAGATATTAGCAAATTCGAAGAAGAAATAGTGACGATAAGCTGCGAAGTATTCCCGAAACAAAAGCTACTAATATTTATAGCCCTAAGTTTTGACGGTTGTTATTCAACTTATAATTTCTGAATATTCAAATCATTTATTTTATTTGAAGGCATATTTTGGATCTACGTACTTGTGTGAATCAACATGTTTTACCAATAAAACTATAAAAAAGATTAATGGCATAACTGTTGATAATTTGGTTGGCTGTTAGAGGATAGAAATATAATCGTATGGCCTGCAATATTACCAACTCACCACTGTACCGCGGAGGCAAGTGTCTGAAAATAAGTAAAGCTACTTGAATCTGAGAAACTATTCTTATTTTCAATTATATTTATAGTTTCTTGTTTATAAAATACTGCTGGAATAAATAAGTTTCCTTTTTTGTGGTGTTTATTATTACACTTGATAAAGTTTAATTGCTTGGTTCGATAATTTATTCGACAATCGTCAATATTTTCTAAATTAAAAAGTAGCTCTGAAACCCAAAAGAGTTTGCCCATTCCTGCTCTATAAAGATGTGTTCACACAAAATAGCATCAACAATAATAATATTTTAAAATCTTGTTTTGGGGCTCGATAGTTTCCTCATCCTACGTGAAACAGCTTATAAAAATAGTTAATCAAAAAAATACTCTTTTAACCTAGGTGTACAGTTTTCCTACACTTGCTAAATGATCTCAGTGACAGAGTGTTCAACTTGCGCGCGCGATTTTTACTTTCTCTCTATCTTACAGGTAGAGAAAGTATGGTGATCGTCAAAAAAAATCTAACTCGAGATTTTGATGAATCTTGACGTTTCATGACTCCCTGAATACGAAAAAGTTGTTTTTGAATTTCCGTCTGTCTGTCTGTCTGTCTGTCTGTACCTCCAACTAGAGCCTTAACTATTTTACCGATTGAGCTGAAACTTGATATCTAGGGTTTTCAAAGGGTTGCCCCGAGGGATTTTTGGAATTGGATATCTACCCCTAAAGTTAAGGGTAGTTTACTGAAGGGAAAAAAGAAAAGAAGTCAATTTTCTCAAAATCGGCTCTAACGATTTTGATTAAATTTCATTTATGAACATTAATAAATATTCCAAACAAAATGGCTACCCTCAATATTTCGACAAAATGGTTTTAAGGGCTCCGGTCTGACGCGTTAATTAACATTTTTTATAATAGCTCCGAAACTATTTGAGATATGAAATTACTTAGCAGAACATATATGTATATGTATTTATAATACAAATATTTTACCCGAAATATATTTTTATAAAATCAATAACTTTCAATCTATACGCAATTATATGAATTTTTTAACTTTTTGGACATTAAAGTTTAAGTATAGCGACCGTAAAAAAAACTAACCTGAAATGTTGATGGATGTCTACGTCTCATGACCCCCCGAACCCTAAAAAATAGTCTTTGCAATGCCGTAGGTCTGTGTGTCTATAAAAACTTCAAATTAAGGGTAGTTTACTGAAGGGCGAAAAGAGAAAAAATTGGTTTTCTCAAAATCTACTCAAACGATTTTGATTAAAATTCGTATCTAGGCGTTGATTAAGATTATAAATAAACTGGCTATTTTCATTTTCTTATGAAAATGATTTTCAGGGTACTTTACAGAAGCGTTAATTTCCGTATCTCCACAACTATTTGAGAAACTAAACAACTTATCATTGCAAATTTGTAGGACTATTAGAAATAAAAATCTTTTATTGGACATATATTTTTATAAAAGCAACAGTTTCTGAGATATTTGCAAATATATTAATACAATTTTGTGAGCTTTAGTTGTAAAGAGATACTACTTAAGTCTTAAAGCAATAATTCTCCAATGCCATAGAGTAATTAAATATAAGTAAGTATCTAAAAAAAGTATGTTATTTTTCCTTAAAGCTCTTAGGAGAAATGTTTGCACAGCAATGATCTATCTCTATTTTAGACTCAATAGTCAATATTTACATTTTTTATTGGTCAAAATGTATAAATGAATAATTAAATATCAATGCGATGACTTGAAGATATGCAACACCTTAAAAAAATGTTAAAATTTTAACCAGAAATCGAAATTTTAATACGAAGTGTTGACCCTTGTGGAAGACATTAAACTGTTTGAAATGCTCTTAGGTGGACAAATATGCACCTCTTTTTTCATTGATTATATATAATTATATATTATTTTATGCGTGTTATTATGTAGAGTGGTGATGATATATTGTACATTATTCCGTTCAGAAATCTTACGAGTTTATAGAAAGAGAGAGAAAGTCCTTGCGGTGCGCCGTACCATTTATTTTATATGAAAGGTCAGAACTCTTGGAATATCCTTTACATGGAAATAGTTTTCCAGGGGAGCAGTAATTATTGTAAATTGACCCTCAATTGCTTCACTATCACCCCATCACCAAAAATTATTTAACTCGGATCTCCTAGGGTTGGAAGACCAACACAACCACGAACCACTACTATATCAAGAGTTGACCAGAACATCCATCAGCAAAGCAGTTAAGAGGAAAGCTGAGACGATTGAAGTAAGGCCTTTAAAGTTGATACACAAAGAGATACATACAGAGAAAAAATTATAAAAACATTGACCAACCAGAACATGAAATGTTTCTGAAATAACATTAACTGCCAAATTTGCCTAAAGCTTCCGACGGAATTCAATTTGCCTTGGATTTAAATTGAAATAAATAGTACTCCAGACGAAACTTTTTGTTAAAAAACGAGAAAGAAAAGGAGGTTATTTTCTTGTGACTCAAATCTTGAGTATTAGTGTCAGAATGAAATTGTGTTAATGGATGGAACCTTTGAATAAGCACCAGAATATTTTCTTCAGCTTTTTACTGTACATGGGTATTTCAAAGGGTATTTTGCCTACTTAAAGACAAGAAAAAGTAGAGCTACATTGACACTATGAGAATCCTAAAGGACGAGTGCGAGAAGAGACAACTTCACCTTCAACCTTTATACATTGTGATGGATTTCAAGCAAGCACTCCACGAATGCATCGTGTCAACATTTCCACAAACCAAGATATTAGGCTGTCGATCTCATTTGGTGCAAGCATAATAAGCAAAAAATTTTATTTAACAATTTTACATAAATACTGTTATAATTTTTGACTTGATAGTTGATTATTATACTTTTCTCTGTTGATTTTTCTTTTGCGCTGCGTTTAATACCTGTTCGAGTTATATTTTTATATGCTAATTATAATAGTGGGCTTTGTGATGAGATAGGTTTAATGTAGAAAAAGTGAATCCAAATTTGCCTGGAGGTAGAGTGGAAAATCATTGATGAAAAGACCCTCCAGTTCACTCGACCAGGATTCGAACCCCAACTTCCCAATCATTGGCTTAGGTAATTTTGTTCAAAGTGTACATCTGGGGAGTTTTTAAAATGATGAATAGGACTGTATAATTGATCTTAAGAAAAAAATTGAATTATAGGCAGTTTACTAATGACTAATTTTAAAATAATTCGAAATTTCTAAAAAATTGCATTAACAATTATTATTAAAACATACATCTTGGGTGTATTTAAGATGACAATTAGTATTGTATACTTGGTTTATGGGGCAAAGTCATTTTAAGGTTAGTTTAATGATGACTAATTTTCAGAAATTCAAAATATTTTGAAATTATTTTTAACGATTTTGTTAATAGATAGATTAAGCTCTGTGAAGTGTATGCCCCTCCAAAAATCCTTTGTATGATTTGTTTTTTTTATTTGAATTGTTTTTTATTTTATTTTTGTTATTATTATATTATAATTTAGCTTACATTTAGCTATTATTAACAAGGTTTTTAAAATGGAAAATTTACTGTGATGATATAATGTTTGATTTTGTTCTATATAGTTAAATATGATTTAATAAATAATATTTTTACTTTCTCGCTATATTACAGGTAGAGAAAGTATTGTGATCGTCAAAAAAATTGAACTCGAGATTTTGATGAATATTGACGTTTCATGACTCCCTGAATCCGAAAAAGTGATATTTAAATTTCCGTCTCTCTGTCTGTACCTCCGACTAGAGCCTAAGCTATTTTACCGATCGGGTTAAAACTTGGTATCTAGGATTTTCATAGGGTTGCCCCTAGGTATTTTTGGAATTGTATATCTACCACTAAAATTAAGGATAGTTTACAGAAGCACAAAAGAGAAAAAGTAGATTTTATCAAAATAGGTTCCAATGATTTTGATTAAATTTCATTTATAAATATTCCAAACAAAATGGCTACTCTCAATATTTCGGCAAAATGACTTTAAGGGCTCCGGTCTGATGCGTAAATTTTCATTTTTACTTTCTCGCAATCTTACAGGTAGAAAAAGTAGTGTAATCGTAAAAAAAATCGAACTCGAGATTTTGATGAATCTCAACGTTTCATGACTCCCTGAATCCAAAAAAGTTATTTTTGAATTTTCTTCTGTCTGTCTGTCTGTCTGTACCTCCGACTAGAGCCTAAACTATTTTACCGATTGGGCTAAAACTGGGTATCTAGGGTTTTCATAGGATTGCCCCGAGGCGTTTTTGGAATTGAATATCTACCCCTAAAATTAAGGGTAGTTTACTGGAGGGCAAAAAGAGAAAAAGTCGATTTTCTCAAAACTAGCTCTAACGATTTTGATTAAATTTCATTTATAAACATATATAAATATTCCAAACAAAATAGCTGCTTTCAATATTTCGGCAAAATGACTTTAGGGCTCCTGTCTGATGCGTAAATTCTCATTTTATATCATATCTCCGAAACTATTTGAGATATGAAATTAATTATCATTACAAATATGTAGATCTATATATAATACAAATATTTTATTCGAAACATATTTTTATAAAACAAATAACTTTCAAGCTATACGCAAATATATTTATTTATATTTTAACTTTTCTAAAACTAAAGGTTTAAGTATTGCGACCGTAAAAAAATCTAATCTGAAATGTTGATGGATGTCGACGTCTCATGACCCCCTGAACCCTTAAAAATAGTCTTTGCAATGCCGTCTGTCTGTATGTCTGTTAAAACTTAAAATTAAGAGTAGATTTATAAAGGGCGAAAAGAGAAAAAAATCGATTTTCTCAAAATTGGCTCTAACGATTTTGATTAAAATTCGTATCTAGGCGTTGATTAAGATTATAAATAAACTGTATATTTTCTTTTTCCCATGAATATTACTTTTAGGGTACTTTTCAGAAGTGGAAATTTCCGTATCTCCACAACTATTTGAGATAATAAATAACTTATCATTGCAAAATTGTAGTACTATTAAAAATAAAAAACTTTAAAACGAAATACATTTTTATAAAACCAACAGTTTCTGAGATATTGGCATATATATTAATACAATTTTGTGAGCTTTAGTTGTAAAGATATAATACTTAGTTTTTAGCGCAATAATTCCAATTTCCATAGAGTAATTAAATATAAGTTTCTCAAAAAGTTTATGATCTCTTTCTTTCAACCTCTTAGTGGAAATGTTTGTACAGCAATGATCTATCTCCATTTTAGACTCAATAGTCAATATTTACATTTTTTATTGGTCAAAATTTATAAATGAGGAGTTTAATATCAATGCGCTGACCTGAATATGTGCAACACCTAATAAAATATCGATGGAAGTAGAAATTTAAAATGAAGTGTTGACGCTTATGGACCCAATATTATTCTTTTTTATTGGTCACAAAAATACAAATTAGGACATTAATTCCTTAAAATAAAAGTCTAAAATTTAAAATATTTTACATAAGTATAGTGCAATTTATTATTGGGTTTGCTAGTGTATACTATTTAGTTTTACATATATTACAAGTTATGAGTAAATATTTCCATTTTTAAATAGTAGATCGAGAAAGTCCGTGCTGGGTTCCGTACCATTTATTTAACTTATGTCCTTACCGCCCAACATAGCATTAATAGTTGTTTATGTTCACAGTTGGCGCGATTCGGGTCCGGATCTTGGGAAGGGGGGTATTGGCGGAATTCGGGTTCGGTCTGGGGTGGCCCTTTTAAGCTCTTGGCGCAATTTCGGGTCCAAGCTAGGTGGATTGTCGCAATCCGGGCAAGTCCAAGCTATTTCTATTGCATAAGTGTTGAATAAATCTTCCAATTATTTTGCTAGCTGGAGTATTCCATTCGCGTTCCACACAAATATGCGCATTATGTCCTTCGTCTTTGTCGTCCTTTTGTCCTTCATTCCGTGGTGAAATATTCAGTCAGACCTTCTATGACTATCATTAATTTGTCTGAACTGTAGAAAAACCACCGCCACGTCTGTCTCAAAAACTGTTGTGTCCTGGGATCTTCCGGGCTCAAACCGGTGTTTGTCCTTTACTCCTTCGAAGTCTCCGTCGTCAGGCTGCTCAAGGTGTAATCGCGTCCGTTCCTTCTCGGAGCCTGCCGTCGAAGAGTAAACGATTAGTAGTTTATACATCAGTCCTAAGCCTATCAATCCATGGATCGTTCTCCACTATCCTTGTAAGCTACACAATAAAAAACAAACAAAACCGGTACGTATATATTTTTACAATATAGACTAAACACTTAACATCAGATAAAAATACAAGATATAATACATAGTAATTTAATAGCATGTATCTTCCTCCAATTAATATTTACAAAAATAATATATATTTAACATAAATCTTAATAGGCTCTGGTGGCGCTATCCAGGTTTGTGTTCTTGAATCGCCAGCTCCTCTTTAGCTCGCAGTGTGGTGGCTCACTCGGTATGAGTAAGTTTGGTCGGTCATCAGCAGATGACACGTAATTAAGTTATGACCCATTATAATGTAAAAAAATGTACATTTGAATAGTTTGATGATTTTGACGATGAGGTGGATGTCATTGACAGACAGAAATATTTGAATCAGTCAGCCACGGTGATGACATCCATGAAAACGAGAATGACGAGGAGCCTTTTGTAGTTGAACCACCAGTGTCGACTCATCACGCTTCGGACTTTTATAGAACATCTAGCAATATTGAATATTTAGCACCGCGTCTTACAAACCCGCTTTTGGGTTATACGCTTAAGTACAATTACACTAATGGATTAGGAATTGGAGGGTTGAATTTAGAGGAAGTGAACCCGCATTTGCGTGGAGGGAGAGTGGAAAACCATTTAGGAAAAACCACCCCCAGTTCACCCGAACGAGATTCGAACTCGATCTCCCCGTCCTCGGGTCGAGCTCAACACGACTTGCGCGTTAGCCAACTACGCCTCCGAGGCGGTAGCAATATTGAAGACAGCGTATGCTCTTCTTTGGTCACATAGAAAATCAATGACTTTCAGCCTTTAATAAGCAAAGTAAATAACAGACATTTTAAAAACACTGTAACCGAGTAATTAACCATAGCCTACACAAAAATGTAGGTAGCAAACCTTCATTTTTAATTCAATCTTTAGTGTAAAGATTTCATACAGCACAGTAAGTTGTAAGTTTTATTTTCCAAACACACAATTTAAGTATAATAAAGTATATTTAGTTGACTTTTCTTTCTCTGAGCTCTACAACTTGAAAAACAAAGTACACTAGTTTATTCATTGCAGAAATAGTCAAATGATTTCTTTGAGCTCTACAATTCAAAAAACATTAATAGTGTATGATTTTGTAGAAGCATCTATAAGTAGAATTTATTTTATTTAACTTCTACAACTCTAAACCTCTCTTACTCGAAGAATTCAACTTTTCCCTTGAGATTCGAGTTAGTGAAGTTTGACTGTTATACAAAATGTATGGGCGTTTAGAGGTCACAAAACATTTAGCGTAAATAGACTATTGTAAGTAATTGGTGCTGAGTTGATTAAGTAATTTCCGTCTGTTTTTATTTTAGTATGGTAAACAACCTTCTATAATGGTAGTAAGGAGTGTGTCCGGGATGTTATCCTACCTAAATACCACTATAGGTAAAGTATTTTTCTCAGGCCCTCGTAGAAGGGGGGCCTCAAATTTACACTTTTGATGTTAACTCTTAGTGTGATTATAGTTAAAAACACAAAAACATACTGATAGGTTTGAAAGATGATGACGTTTATAATACAAATTTACACGGGTCACATTATCTAGCAAATGCACAAAATAATCAGAGTACATTATCTTTCCACAACCATCCAAAATGAATTCATTACCATTTGTGTATCATTTGTACAAAAAATCTATTCTTAATTAGATCCAACATACTAAATATTTTTCAATAATTGTTGATGTTACACCAGATATCTCAAACAAGGAACAAACCACTATAGTCATTTGAGACATAAATATTTTGAGAAAATTAAGCTCAGAGTTTTCAATTGAAAAGAGGTTTTTGTGTTTTGATAATCTCACAAAAAAGACAGTAAGAGAGATTTCTACTATAGTTCTAACCACTCTAAAAGAGTTGGGGTTAAATTTTAAATAATGAATCGATCAATGCTACGATAATGGAGCGAACATGGCAGGCTGATGTAAATGTGTACAATCAATTCTCCCTAAACCTTGCAGGTGTTGACTGTGCTTTATTATGTAAGGAGATAGTCAAGTACTTTGAAATAATACAACATATGCACAATTTATTCATTTGCAGCCTTCAAAGATGGGAAATATTGGAGCAACATCTTCCTGTTTCACTCCAAGAGTTGTCAAAAACTAGATAATCTGCAAGGATTAATCAATAATACCAATTGCACATCATATGGACAAAGGAATAAAGGCTTTAAGTTAACTGTAATATCTCAGTTTTAGTGCACAGTCTCGAATTGAACTTACTTATATCCATAAATACATGTCAAAAATGGATTTTTTTTAAAATGACATTGCTGTGGGTTAAGTTACTTACAATTATCCATCAGACTAATCTCGGGATTGAGGCACGTGACGCTAGACTTGATGTTGAGAGGGGTAACATTGAAAGCCTCATTGCTTACATTCAGCAATTTTGTGAACAATGGAATGGTATCTTGAATGAGGCCAAATTGGCAGCGCATGGTCAAAAATATATTGGTACATCATCTCAGTTTACTTGCATTTGCAACCACAAGCTTTGTAATGATTTTAGTGTTGAGCATGAGCAACATTATATAATCAATGTTGTCTTTGTCATTGTCGACTCCATAATAACAGGTCTGAGAAGTCGGTTTGAGTCACTTAATATAATTATTTGTAATCTGTTTGACATTATCTGGAAATTTAAAGACCTCAGATTGAAGATTTACGTTCATCAACAGAATAATTCCAAAGTAAGTAGGCAAAAGAATTTTACTGGATCTGTTTGATGAGATGATACATTCCGTCAACTTAAAATTTATTAGTAAGCTAAACGCATTACTTCAAGAAATACTTCAACTTGGAATTTCTGTTGTTTTTTTCTAGTGTCACTGTTGCGTTTAGGATTATTCTGAGTTAACCCGCATCAATAGCTTCGGGTGAACGGTCATTCAATTTTCTGAAGCAGGTTGAGAATTACTACCGTTCAACTATGAGATAAGATCGTTTGAATGACCTTGAAATTATTAGTATAAACTATTTTATTGCAAGAAAACTAGATTTTCCATTTTAATTGATTAATTTGCACAAGGAAAAAGCTATAAAATCATATGTTATCTAAAAATTGGAACTTTTATTATAAAGGGCTACATTGTTATTTTTCTGTGTTAAAATTGTCACCTTATTAAATGTAAAAATATAAAATATGCTACTAGTTTTGTATCATTGAAACAAAACCTTTGATAAAAGACTTTCAATCAAAATCATGTTTATGAAAGTATTAGTACTCAAAACTTTCACAATAGCGGAACACTTGATAAGCGTTTTGCGGATCACTTACCTTAATGTACTACTTACCTGTTTCCTTGCCGAAGCCAGTAATGTTATTATATTAATGTATATTCTATTCACCTTTAAAGGCTGCATTATCTCCTTGGCCGATTACACTTTGGCCCTATCCTATAAGCCAAGTACCCGCCTCGGTGGCGTAGTTGGCTAACGCGCTAGTCGTGTTGAGCTCGGCCGCCGAGGACGGGGAGATCGAGGTTCGAATCTCGGTCGGGTGAACTGGGGTGGTTTTTCCTAAATGGTTTTCCATTCTCCCTCCACGCAAATGCGGGTTCACTTCCTCTAAGTTCAACCTTCCCAATTCCTAATCCATTAGAGTAATTAGTACTTAAGCGTATAACCCGAACGGGTAGTAAGACGAGGTGCTAATTATTATTATTATTATAAGCCAGATCATAGTGGAAACGTTCAGGGTACCTAAATTGCTATCTCACAGAGAAAACGAAGGTTGCATGTTTTTCAAGCAATAAAAGACAACATTTTTATTAAATACTGTTTTTTATGAACATTTTACATTTAACTTGTACAATATTTAATTTTAATTTTAATTTTAAAGTATTTTGATTAGTAAAATTAATTTAAATTAGTTGTTGATGCTTTTACATAAAGTTAACTAAATGTAGGAATATATTATGGTTAATTTACCATATAAAATATTTAATTTTAATTTTAAAGTATTTTGATTAGTATTTTGATGGTACATAGGTGGTTGACTTATTGAAGGTATTCAGTAAATCATTTACTCTTTATTTATTTCACATTACACTAATTTTTACCTGTGATCCCGTATGCGGACCACTTGACACTGTGACGTGAACCATAGTTTGAGAACCTTTTATCTAGGCATTAGGTATTTGTATAGTAATTTTATAACTGTCTGAGGCTGAGTAGTTTTGTAGATCTTGTGCTGATATAATATGTGTTTTTAATAAAATGCTGTGTAAATTAATGGATATTAAAGGTGTGATGTAAGGAGATGCGAGAAAAAGGCAGTGTTTTTGCCATTTTTATGGCAAAACTTTATTTGGCCAAAATAAATAAAATATTGCTCCAGTAAAAATATAGAATTTAATTTTCTTTACATGATGACCTCAAAATTTCTTGAATATATCTCAAGGGTATCATGGAATTTAGTTACTAATTTTTCTTTTCATTTAAATAACTTCTCATCTAATGCCATATGCTCATGATGGTTTTCCACGAACTGTTGATTTCCCCTGTGAAGAAATTTAAACTTTATATCTGTACTGGATCAATATTTTATGTATTTTATCAAAAATATGTTTGCCATAAAAACTGCCAAAATACTGGCCTTTTCTCTCGACACCTTCGATCCCACCTTGAGTGTAGTTTAGGAGAATATTTACTTTGAGAATCACTTTCAAACAGGAGTTTCATTGACTTAGTAACCTTGACAATGTTTTTAGGACTCAGCTTGCGTAGTTTAATTTCGTGGAAGTAACACGTAAAGCGGGTTTGACTACTTTTTATTTTGGACAAAATAGTTAAGTCGAAGCTGACAGGACTAGTGTGTCAGAAAGTATAAGGTCAACCTTAAAAAAAACTTTTGTAAACTTTTTTTTAATGTTACTTATGCAATTGGTGTTATTGATACTTAAATTTAACAGAAAGGGAAGAATGTCAGCGGTGAATAAATTAATTATTGTTGGTCAGAGATCATGAAGAGGAAACGAGCTACATATGGAAAAAGCAACAATCATTAAAATTAAGTGAAATGTTCTGATAAGTTACATTACTTAAATTTAAGATCACAGATAAAGTTCCGAGAAACGTTCAAAGAGAGTTTCTAGTGAAACTATCCAGAATGGGCCGTTAAAATAGTCTTTAAACTTTCTTCCAGATAAAGTGTTCTGAGAAAACCTCGAAGCCAATTAGATCCTGTAGTCACTGTCAATTAAGGTAATAATCGACAAAATTAAAAGTTTAGATAAGTCTTGAAACTAAAGTCGAGCTCCACCTTCCAGATGTAGATTACATACTTTTAAAAGATCTGCCGGCCTATCCCCAAGGTGTTGCGAGAGTATTCCACTGCGATTTGGAGTGGTCACGTGATATAATCTCGAGACTTAGACTGTTTAGCTATTCTTTAACTAAACTTCGTTTCGGAATGAGATTTTTTCGTTCGAATGGATCTTACTGGGGTTCAACCTTTCTTAATTTTCGATCTCGCAACAAAGAGTTCGAAATTAAAGCTAAAATGGTGAAAAGTAGTTATGAATTATTTTATCAGAAAAGATTAATTCAAAAATTAACTTAATAAATTGCTACGTTATACTGTGTTATGGTAAGAAGCTTTTGAGCCAAGGGAAAATAAACTATCAAAATATTCAGACTGAATAAACACTTTGGTTTGAATATTATTGAAGGTTTTAAAGAATAAATGTGGGAACGTAATCGTCTGCATTTAAACCACACACACAAACACACACACACACACTAAATTCTTGCTCACACAAACGTAAAATAGACGAAGCAAAACAAAGAATAATAAGAAATTAGAGCACCTATCTGCTTCTTATTTAGTTTTCCTCTATCTTAAACACACGCAAACTACTTTTTACTCTCACAAACGTAATAGAAACAAAATTAAACAAAGCAAAAATTTAAATGAAGAAATCCAAGTGTTCATCAACTCACTTCATTTATTTTCCTCTTTGAAGGTTAGAAGCAGCAAGCACACACACACACAAACGCAACCAAAGAAAGTAGCGTATATCGTTCTTCTATTGTTTAAAATATGTGAGGGGTGTGTTCATAAAGTGCAAAGCACAACACAAATCCATGTCGGAAGTTCGGAATTCTGCACTTTAGAGCATAACAATACGAAAGTGGACGACTCAACACGAACTGCGAGATTTTAAACTCGAGGATAGCAAATTTACGGAATGAAATTACGAGTTTTAGCATACCATGTCAAGATTCACCTCTGTCGGATCATCTTGTAATATCTCGGGGATAGGCCGGCTCGCCTTGTTTAATTGTGAGATAAAAAAACACTAAAAAAGAGAGCAAAATAAATGCACTAGAACGGTCAGGCAATTCACCAGACCTCATCTCAATTGAGAATGTTTGGGTAATCATCAAGGCTAGGCTCAGGAAAGTGCTCTTATAAAGTTTGGTTCCATGATGAATAAAGCTTGATTCACACGCTAGCTGAAAAATAGAAAGCAGAATCTGTGCAGTAATTCACACACTTTAATTTGACCCATAATCCATGGAAACCCTTTAAGACTGATGATTATTATCCTATTTTATTTTCTAGTGGATAAACATATAATTTAGATCACTGTCCCGATGGTTGCTTGCAAATTATAATGCTGGGTCGTGGCTCAATTCAATACATCAATAAACATGCTTTACATTAACGAGTTATTTCAAATCTACTCACATCAGCCAACAAAGCTGTTTGCTAACTTCTGGCTGTAGAGCGCATGCGTTGACAAATGCGCATGCACTAATTTGAGATGGTTGGTTCTGAGATTTGATTGGTTCTCCTGTGCTTAACATCTCGAGAAGAGCGGACAAAGTGGAGAATAGTTTAACCTCAGCAGAAGAGCTCGCACCGATTAAGAGGAAATCTTGTGATTGGCTTAGAGCGAGTCACATGACCACGTTTATGTTCTGCGCTAGTTTTTCGGTGAACGTGTGAATCCACAGTAACTCAAGAGTACCTGTTTCTGACTAGTTAATACAATACCTATTCGTGTTAAAAGTGTTAGTGAAGTCAAAGATAAATTCATTTATTTAATGGTTGTATTTTTGACTTACAATTTTCTTTTTAAATTCTCCAGCACAAATAATTAGTGTTGAAACAATACTTGTTCAAAAATGTAAACTTCAATGAAAACTATAATTAGCTTCCTCTAAGTCTAGCAACTGTTTATTCAGCTATGTATAGTCAAAGTCTAATACATTGTTTCACAAAATTTAAAGATTATTTATAGCCTATTTTTATTTCTGATACTGTAACCTCCCCCCCCCCCCTTTGATTTGATAGGTTCTTATTGCTATAAATAAAAGGTAGGTTAGTTACAAGAGAGTTTATTTTATTTTACAAACAACTTCTAGACATACGAGAGTGAGGCACTCTAGGAAAGTCGAGTGACTGGCCGATAAGGGCCGAAATAAACAATAAATAATGGGAGAAGACCTCAAGTCTTTAAGAGACAACAGAATGATTAATACCAAACAAAACATAATTAAATTTACCCACGCAGAAGGCGACTAAACTAGCAAGAAAGTTAAATACAAGCAAAATGTATAGGTCTACACGACCCGTCGATGTTGACACTACATTGACATAAGTATGTAGTTATATAATAAACTGCCATTGCAAGGTGCAACAGAGAAAAGCAATGCATGATTTACCTAAACCTAACCTGTTACAATAGGTTCCAATCAAAATTGTTCAATCTAATTATTATTACAATTATGACCAATGTGCTGGGTGCACGGGCTTGCGCCCCCCGAGTTGAGTAACAACTTGAATTATTACAATCATAACAAATCTTTAAATTTTAGCTAGCAAGACAACTATTTTAAATAAGTTACACATTTATCAGAAATAATTAGCGCCCCAAGATGGCGACATACAAAAGTTTCATTAGCGCCCCAAGAAGGCGACATACTAAAGTTCCAACCCGTCCGTGAGGCGGACACAACGTTAAGTACAAAGAAACAAAGTTAGCGCGTAAACCATAATGGCTGACAGGCAAATCCTGCAGTCTCAGAGAAATATAGTTATTAGTAACCATTATTAATATTTAAAGTCGAAACTCAAATTTTGAACAAATTAACCCAAACATAATTTAGAAAACGTCGAACAACAACCTACGTCAAAATCTAAGACAAGTGTCTCACCTAATTGAGTGCAGAGAAATGAGTGACATCGCTACACAGTCCAGCCGTTATATACTGTACAAAGTCAATCACGTGTTCACATACGGCGGGAATCACACTGGGGGCGAAGGGAGAGGGGTGTACACTGCTTCGACAAAAGTCTCGATTATTCTCGCAATAATTTCAAATCACGCGCCGGTGGATGAGTCTTGTTTCACTCGAACACAACCGTCGGCGCATACGGGTTAGCGCATCTTGATGTTCAAATGTCCGAGTCTTGCTCTAATCGGGCCTCGAGCCACGGGCGGTCAGTAAGCCGCGTGATGTTGAGTGGAGTTGAGTGCGCGCGTTTCATGAAGTTGGGATCCAGCCCAGTCAAAGGGGACCAAGATTA